>CM042382.1:16811632-17335845 GCA_023634145.1 Thymallus thymallus
GTTATGCAATCCATTCTGGACATGTAGAAAGAGGCTGCTGTTTGAAGACATGCTCATTACTGTACTGTAGACACAAAGCAAAATACACACAGGCACTCATGCGCACACACTCCCCCCACACACATACCCCCCCTTGCATGCTTGTGCCTGTGTGCATATTTTTGTGTTCATTGAAATCAAGTGCAATAATATAACCTAAGTAACCTATACAAAAGAGATCGATCACAGCAATCTCTCACTGGTCATGAGACTGTATGACATTTCGGCTTGACTTTCGAATCACCACCCCATCCTGCTCTCCCATAGACTCCCAAAGAAAAAATCCCCCTAAAGATCAAATGTCGCATGATCTGACATGCTCTTTCTGGCATGGCTCGTCTTGTCTGACAGATAAGAAGTTAATTAAAAGTGCTCTTCTGTCCATTCAGTGGCATTCTCTGATGCCAGTGAGGCATGATCGCAGGGAGCGACTGGCGAGCCACGGGGGAGAGCTTGACACACAATGGAGGGCTTTGTGGCTGGCTGTGATGCAGGGGAAAGAGTGCGATGATGTCAGAGGAATATTGGCTACAGTTGGCTACACACAACGGGCGATTCTCACGCCCACTCAAAACACACTCAGCCACACTTTCACTCTGCATCTCAGAGTGGTTGGGATGAAGATTGTGATGATGAGGATGATGATGGTGGTGCTTACAATAATAGGGAGCTTACAGTAGTGATGAACATGCTGTTAATGATGAAGATGCCATACTGTAGTCTACACTCTTAGAAAAAAGTGCTATCTAGAACCTAAAAGGGTTCTTTGGATGTCCCCATAGGAGAACCCTTTTTTGATTACAGGTAAATCCCTTTTGGGTTCCATGGAACTCAAAAGAGTTCTACCTGGAACCAAAAAATGAAACCAAACAGGGTTCTCCTATGGAGACAACCGAAGAACCCTTTTAGGTTCTAGATAGCACCTTTTTTTCTAAGAGTGTAGACTATGTCATCTTCATCATTAACAGCATGTACATCACTACTATTTGACAATAGTACAATATTATTTTTATGCTAGTTGGCTGTGCCTGCACCAAAATTCCAGTATTTTTTGTTTATAGCTTGTTCTCAATCTTCTTTTTGAGAGCCAATTTGTTTTCAGCACTTTTATTCCCATGACTGATCAAAACTTTTCTCATGTTTTCTCATGTTCTCTCTTGTCTCTCTGCAGTAGAGAACCTATATGTTTGGAATATCAAATCGCAATAAAATCTTATTGGGTTCAAATACACATTTCGATTTTTGAACAGCCATCCACAACAACAACAACCGCGCAAATAGTTAAATGAGAGAGCAGCAGAGTGATTCACATCAATGCTCTATGTAGATCAATAATAAGTGATATCCATATCGCACTAGAATACACCACTACTGTAATCCTTAACTCCAAGCGTTTATTCAAATTGGATAATCTTTGGAATGCCGACAGCAGTCGCACCATTGGAAGACATAGCTTGGACTGTAGCCTACAAAAGCCTATTCCTGTTATTTTCCCACGATCCATCGAACACATTTGGTGTGTCATCATAGTGGTCTCTGACTTGTGGTCAGACTCGCTCAGGTGGAACAAACTTAAACGTGCTCCATTTTTCAATGCTGATTTGAATGTCATTGAGAAAACAGAGAAGTGTCAAAGATTTTTTTTCCGCAAACATTCTTTCAGAATTTACGAGTAATATTCGAAGTAATCTTCGAGTTTTTCAAAAGTATCCGTAATCTGATTACACTATTTTAGCTGCTAACGTAATGGACTAGTTACAAGATTTTTGTAACCCTGCTCACTCACTCTCTCTCTCTCTAGGTAGAGATAACCACCCTTTCAGCAGAAGCCAGCTCTCTCTCTTTCATACTTTCTCCTTTCCCTCTTTCACCCTCCTCTACCCCTCGCTCCCCCCTCTCCATCTCTTTCTCTTATTAGAGAAAGTACAGAGGTGGATAACCATCTACCCTTTCAGCAGAAGCCATCTCTCAGTAATGAATGTTTGCAGCATGGTAGTGATAGTGGAGAAAACCACCTTTGTCCTCCACTGTGGTGCGTTCTAACAGCTCAGAAAAGGGGAGGTTATTTTTCTGATTAATATTTGGGCAACAGCGAGATAAGTTTGTCTAATTTGAATGTGTTGGTTGGATGAGATGGTGTGCTGTATTAACAAGGCTGATTGGTCTCTCATGTAATAGTTTTACAGGTCATATAGCTAATCATTTTAGCTATATGAGGACAGGCTAGCATTGTTAGGCTAGCATTGTTAGCATGGTTGTACAGGTTTTGTCATGTAGGCAGTAATGAATTAGCCTCATGGCTAACACCTTATTCACCAGATACCATTGGAATATCAGTTATGTTTCATGAGCTGAAATAAAAGATCCCAAAAATGTTCTATATGCACAAAAAGCTTATTTCTCTAAATTTGTGTGCACAAATCTGTTCACATCCCTTTTATTGGGCATTTCAACTTTGCCCAGATAATCCATCCACCTGACAGGCATGTCATATCAAGAAACTGATTAAACAGGATGATCATTACACAGGTGCACCTTGTGCTGGGGACAATAAAAGGCCACTCTAAAATGTGCTGTCTTTTCCTTTTCCTCAAGTTTTGTTGGCGCGTGCAATTGTCATGCTGACTGCAGGAATGTCACCCAGAGTTGTTGCCAGATCATTTAATGTTAATTTCTCTACTATAAGCCACCTCCAATGAGAATTTGACAGTACATCCAAAAGGCCTCACAACTGCAGACCATGTGTAACCACGCCAGCCCAGGACCTCCAGATACGGCTTCTTCACCTGTGGGATTGTCTGAGACCAGCCACCCAGACAGCTGATTAAACTGAGGAGTATTTATGTCTGTAATAAAGCCCTTGTGTGGGGAAAAACTTAATTCTGAGATATATATTTTTTTACCTTTATTTAACTACGCAAGTCAGTTAAAAACAAATTCTTATTTACAATGACGGCCTGTATACAGGGTCAGCCCCTGGAGCAAATTAGGGTTAAGTGCATTGCTCAAAGACACATTGACAGGTTTTTCACCTTGTCGGCTCTGGTATTCGAACCAGCAGCCTTATCTAGTCTAAATATTGCATGATTCCACCAATTGTAACCTTCTGCGTCACTTTCAAAGAGGTCCTTTTTAATTTGAAGGCGAACCGCAAATTCCACTATTGTGGCTAATTCTTATGGTGGCTAGCTTCAATAACACATAACCGGGTCCGGTCAAGCCTCACTAGCCAGATTAAGTTTACTGTCTGCTTATAACGTTAGCCTTGGGCAACAGGGTTAAGTAGCTGGCTAGCTAGTGGCAACCTAGCTAATACTCACTCACATGGATTCTTAAATCATTGCTAAGAATATTGAAAATGACTGCAGTTTCTGTTGGTAATTGTTTTCAGGCTAGTTACTGGTGCTAGCTAGGTACCAAGATAAAGCTAGCTAGCTACCCCAGAAGTTGCTAATAACATCTGTATCAAAGATATTATCCTGCTTGTTTGATCAAACAAATAATGCCTTCCCAGGTAGCAAAAATAGGTTTTATAAACACTTTTTTTAGGTGTTGGATTGGTTGTCTAAACATTCTGAATGCAATCAGATAAACGTTTGATTTTGGTTAAAGTGTAGTGGACAGATTACATTTTGTAAACATTTGGCATAGGTGTCATCAACGTTAGGTAAACATTGGTATTAGTTGAATTTACAACGTTGGCCATTAGTTCCTTTTTAAACGGTAATGAATATCCGAAGAACACAAGGCTAGCTAACTCCAGACATTCCGTTTTTTAATAATCTAACTTCAACATTGATTGCATAATTAAAAGCTAATGTTACATGTTATCACATATAAAAAGTTACTTAAGAATTCACTTAAGTGACAGTTAGAAAAGAGCGTCTTGTCTGCATGTTGTCGGGAATTTGGTCCTGCGCATCGGCATTCCGCAAACAAGTTGATGGAACTGTGCGTTTCTATGGGAGTGCAATCAAAAGTTCATTTTGAAACCAAGTGACAACATTTTATAAACCTTGGCCAAGAGTTCCCTTTTGTACGTGTCAAACAGTACCAAATCACTACCTATTGGCTACGTTGGAATAAGTTTTAAATATATATATAATTTTTATGTTTATTTTGAAACCTCCTGACAACGTTTAGAAACGTTGGCTAAGAGTTCCTTCTCGTACGTGTCAAACAGTACCCAATCCCAACCTATTGGCTACGTTTCAATAGGTTTCAAATTTTTTTATTTTTAAATGTTAATTTTGAAACCTCCTGACAACGTTTCTAAACGTTGGCCAAGAGTTTCCTTTCATACGTGTCAAACAGTACCAAATCTCAACCTAGTGGCAATGTTCCAAGAATGTTTTGTGCTACTTGGGTTATTGCCAACGTGTTTGTGGCCGGTACAGCTTTGAAGGTGCACCCGATTAGACTACAATCACCCCATTAAAAGGTGGATAATAGGGTGTAGTCTATTTGGGTGGACAGTGCTACTGATCGTAGTGGTGGCACTTGGCTTGCACGTGCAAATTCAGCACACACAACATTCTAAAATAGAATTGTATTATTTGACGTGTCAAATTAAAAACATATTTGACGCGTCTAATCGTGTTATTTGACGTGTATCTTTTTTGACACGCAAAAACCCAAACGGAGTTCCATATTTTTACCAGTAAGATCTATTCATATGTATTTCTATAGGGAGCAGGATCTGAGTCAGAAAGACAACCAGACACTTTGACACTGCAAGCACGTCCTAGCATTTACTCTGCAGGGGGAAGGCAGCCACCTGGCTGCCAAAGTGCTAGATCAGACAGCTTGACAGGTACAATGAGTAAGGGGGAGGGAGAAAGGGAATGAGGGGGTTAGAGAATGCAAAGCAAAAGAAACCCACAACAAAGGTACAGGCAGAGAGAATTATATGTTTGGGAAAGAGTGACATGAAACAAGCTGGAAAAAGGGATATACTGTATAGGGATACAGAAAGAGAAAGAGGAAGGTTAGGAGACATAAATACAATGGGAATTAAAGAGGACAAGAAAAAAAGTTAGCAGAAAGAGTGTGTCACAAGGGAATGGAAGGAATTGTGAACAGAGGAGAAAGAGGGAAATGAACGAGAGAGCGAGAAGAAAGAGAGGGAAAGAGCTGTGTTGTCTTCCAGGTTCAGAACGAGTACAGATTTGACAGAAGCATTTAGCTTTTTTTCATCCTCTTTTTTCCTCCTTTCTCCAAAGCGAGCTCTATGAAAAGCGTCCTTTCAGTACGGTGTTGAAAGGGCGGATTAGCGGGAGACCAGGCCAAAGGAAAATACAAACATTCTTCTGCACATTTTGTGCATTTACCTGTCATGGTGTCTCAATAAAGTTGGATTCGCGTGGGCAGCAGGCCAATCTTTTGAACTCTACAGACTCTAAAGAGCTTTCTTTAGTCTCAGCCTGCTTTTCCCTATCTCCAAGTTGATGGAGAGGTCTTTGGTCCATGATCCTTGTGAATGTGTGTGTGTGTGTGTGTGTGTGAGTCCTCCTGAATATTAATTATATGTGGCTCTCTGAGGTTCTTCCCCTTAGACCCTGTGGTTCTGTGGATGATGTGGCCCCTGTGGATACCATAAATAATGATAAGTTGCGGTTACAGCTGATAAATGTGTGAAGAGTGCTAGGATTGCACTGCGCAGGACATTATTGTCAAACTGTACATAAATTGCAACTTTTCCTGCCAGCGGGATGGAAACTCATGA
This sequence comes from Thymallus thymallus, assembly GCA_023634145.1. Classification (NCBI taxonomy): domain Eukaryota; kingdom Metazoa; phylum Chordata; class Actinopteri; order Salmoniformes; family Salmonidae; genus Thymallus; species Thymallus thymallus. Next base: position 16,817,397 of record CM042382.1, read on the forward strand.
CATGTTGCGGCGTTAAGACCATTCCAGTGTGTGTGTGAGGGCTGGGAATTGCCAGGGGCCTTACGATACAATAGTATCAAAAGTACTTAGGTGTCGATATGATATGTATTGCCATTCTCACAATTCTATACGTATTGTAAATTCGTTACTGCAATTTTTGATGTTCTAAACATATTGCTCACTATATGTCTTCTTCAGTTTTGATCAGTCAGGGAAATAAAAGTTCTGAAAACATTTTGGGTCACTATTCCTAAAGAATATGGAGAACAAGCTATAGGATGAAAAATGGCGCAGGTATAGCCGATTAGCGCTAGCTAACGCTACCAAGCACACAAAAAATGCAAAAGAAGTTTGCAATATGTAACTGTATAAATGTTATCCCCCATCACTTGTGTGTGTGTGTGTGCATGTGTGTGAGTGTAGACATGTTTAACTATACTTGTGGGGACCAGAAGTCCCCACAAGAATAGTACACAAACACATTTTGTCAGTCCCCACAAGGTGTGTGTGTGCCTGCATGCATGCGAGTGTGTGCATACTTGCGTAGGTGTGTGTGATTGCTGTGGTGTAATTTTGTGTTCTCTCCAACACTACTGTATTCTGGTGCATGGAGGCATCAGGCCTTGACAAATGGTTGAGTGGTCAGGGCTCGGGGTGATTTTCCATGTGGAATGTGTGCAGGGCTTTTCTTCCAGGAAGGGCACACTGATCTGGCTCTGACAGGTCAAAAGAAAGATTAACCACACCAGTTTGAGCTGGTGCTGCTGGGCTGGCTTGCTGCTGCTTCCAGGGAAGTGGTTGGAGCTTGTTTTCACTCAAATATAATTACAACACCACAAAAACATTTGGGAGGAGGACTTATGGTCACTGAAGAGATTTCCAAGCAAACAACTTCACTGTACGTGCAGACTTGAGCTATGTAGGCCTAAACCTCATACTCAAAATAAGTAAGATGAACTACCAAAACAATAGTGACTGTAATGTACGATTCACATTGGTGCTCCCATATCAGAGAAAGGAATTGCAATGTTGAGAGCAATATCAATAGACTTTCCCATACAATGATGCCACTCTATGCCTTACATGATCACACTAAACCAGGGCTCTCCAACCCTGTTCCTGGAGATCTACCCTCCTGTAGGTTTTCGCTCCAACCTCAGTTGTAACTAACCTGGTTCAGCTTATCAACCAGCTAATTATTAGAACCAGGTGTGCTAGATTATGGTTGGAGTGAAAACCTACAGGATGGTAGCTCTCCACGAACAAGGTTGGAGAGCCCTGCACTAAACGATTGAAACCACAGAGACCCAACCCTATCTCACCCCATCCAATCCCCCTGCTGCTACCAAAGGTCAAATGACTCATCTTCCCACAATGCCTGGTGTTTACTCTGTGACCGTGGGGCAGCTGGGAGTTGCGGTCAGCGAGACATGATTTTGAATTACTGGTAAAGGCCCACGCTGCTCTGCATTAAACAGGAAAAGTTGTGGCCTACATCAGCTTGTGGCCTACATTGAACAATGGGCAGTGGTGGAGGCCTAGTTTTCGGAAGTAGCTACTGTACTGTGATGTTGTGTGCTCTTTTTGGGTTTGTGTCATTGCGGTTTGGATGGAGAATATGGTTGTCTACATTCTAAATTATCTAAATTATCCCTCTCTTTCACTGTCTATTTCTTTCTCTCTGTTTCCCTCCCACTCTGTATCCCTTTATTCTGTATCTTTCTCTCCATCTCTGATCTCTCTCTCTCTCTCTCTCTCTCTCTCTCTCTCTCTCTCTCTCTCTCTCTCTCTCTCTCTCTCTCTCTCTCTCTCTCAGTCTCAGTCTCAATCAGTGTGACTAATAGAAGCCTGGAGAACTAGCCTGTCCTGACCCATTTAGAAATGAGACCACACAGCCCGCTCCTCATATGCCACACACTCACAACATTATAACAACATGTCAGTGAGTCTCTCTCAACCAGAGAACGCTGCATGTTAGGATTCATCCCGCTATGTAGAGGAAGCCACAGTACTACTGTACACAGACGCATTGAAGACCTTGTCCGTCAAAGCGGTATGTAAAACACACGTCGGTAGTGCCAAGACCGTTAGAGCGACTCATTTATTTATACTTCATTGTTTTCCTTGTTTAGGAATTGATTTAGGTGTGGGTTGTTGTATTTTGAACAGAACTGCAGACTATCCAACACTGACAGCACTCCTACTTACAATATATTGACCCAACTCAAACCAAATACTGCCACAAAGCATGAATAGAAATTTCCAGGTCTCCTTTGGGAAAGAGGTCTTCTGACTGGCAATGGGACTTCCTGGTGTAGTTAAATAAAGGTTAAATATATTTACAGTATAAACACTTAACCAAAATATAAATGCAACATGTAAAGAAATGTTCCTTACAGACAAAAAGCGTATTTCTCTCAACCAAACACCCGGACAGCTGATGAAACAGGGGAGTATTTCTGTCTGTAATAAAGCCCTTTTGTGGGGAAAAACTCATTCGGATTGGCTGGGCCTGGCTCCCCAGTGGGTGGGCTTGGCTACTAAGTGGGTGGGCCTATACCCTCCCAGGCCCACCCATGGCTGCCCAGTCATGTGAAATCCATTGATCAGGGCCTAATTTATTTATTTAAATTGACTGATTTCCTTATATAAACTGTTCACCCATGACCATTGCTTACAGGTGTATAAAATCGAGCACAAAGCCATGCAATCTCCATAGACATTGGCAGTAGAATGTCCTTACTGAAGAGCTCAGTGACTTTCAACGTGGCACCGTCATAGGATGACACCTTTCCAAAAAGTCAGTTTATCAAATTTCACCCCCTGCTAGAGCTTCCCCGGTCAACTGTAAGTGCTGTTATTGTGAAGGGGAAACGTCTAGAAGCAACAATGGCTCAGCCGCGAAGTGGTAAGCCACACAAGCTCACAGAATGGGACTGCCGTGTGCTGAAGCGCATAAAAATTGTCTGTCCTCGGTTGCAACACTCACTAACGAGTTCCAAACTGCCTCTGAAAGCAACTTCAACACAAAAACTCTTCGTCAGGAGCTTTATGAAATGGGCTTCCATGGCCGAGTAGCCACACACAAGCCTAAGATCACCATGTGCAATGCCTAGCGTCGGCTGTAGTGGTGTAAAGCTCGCCGCCATTGGACTCTGGAGCAGTGGAAACGTGTTCTCACCATTTGGTGAGAATACAATAACATTCGAGACGATTCTGTACTTCCAACTTTGTGGCAAAAGTTTGGGGAAGGCCCTTTCCTGTTTCAGCATGACGATGCCCCCGTGTACAAAGCGAGATCCATACAGAAATGGTTTGTTGAGATCAGTGTGGAAGAAGTTGACTGGCCTGCACAGAGCCCTGATCTCAACTCCATTGAACACCTTTGGGATGAATTGGAACGCCGACTGAGAGCCAGGCCTAATTGCCCAACATCAGTGCCCGGCCTCTAATGCTCTCATGGCTGAATGGAAGTCCCCCGCAGCAATGTTCTAACAGCTTTCCACTAGCTGTTATAGCAGCAAACTTCCCTGCTAAAACATGCTGTAGGTCTGTCTGATGCCTTTTCGTTGTCACAGCCTAAATGCCAATTTCAAACGAGGGGACTAATGCAAACGTGGATTAAATCGACTTTAGTACATGCTGTCAAGAGACTGCATTCTGAAATAGGGATGGGAGTAACAGCAACCTAATTTTGTTGACAACATTGTACATAAAACAACGCTACCGTGCTGCTCTTTTTAAAGTTTTATAAACTCAGCAGAGAATGTTCTCTCTCCCCATTCAGCTCCACTCTAATCTTGAGGGGTGTTTCTTTAAAACGCACATCCAATCCCCTTGATCCCTTACATAACTAGACCAATCATATGCTTCAATGTGCCGCGGTTCACATGGCTGTGGCAAGACAGGACAATTATAGAGGTTCTGCTTGTGATGTTAAATTGCAGGCGCAGATGCTCCAATTTCAAAATGATTTGGAGCACAGTTGAAAAGGTAACGCACTGACTATACAATGGAATAATTAGAAAAATTAAACCAATACTTTTCAATTCGTGAGATATAAAATGTGTGGTGTGATAGCGCGAGAAGATGGTAAAATGCATGTGTCTCGCGGCCAATGCGTGAGAGTTGGCAGCTCTTTGAGTTGGCTGCCACCCCAAACTATCGAATTGCTTCTCTGCTCTTTGGTGCTCTCTGTCAGGCTGTCCCCAGTCATGTGAATTTGTGAATTTTTATTAGGATCCCCATTAGCTAACGCTGTAACGTTAACTAATCTTCCTGGGGTCCAACACCAATTAATAAGACATTACAAACAATTACAAATGAAGACAAACATTTAACATAATGTAAATACCTGACAAGAAACACATTTAACATTCAGTTGATGCTTTCTATTTCCTGTCGAGTCATATGGTCTATCGCATTAGATCTTTTAAAAAAAAAATCTTGAAGGTGGATTTACTTTTTGCCTGAGAAATATGAATTGGTAAAGGGTTCCATTCAGCTATGGCTCTATATAAAACTGTAGATTCAAGTCAGTTTGTCCTTGGCTTGGGTTGTATTAGATGCCCTGAATTTACCTGTCTGGTTTGGTGGTCATGCATGTTGCTAGTATGTACTAACTGGCCTGAAAAATATTGTGTAAAAAAATAAATAAAAAAACATTCCTGAAGAAAATCAGAAGACTGGATAGTAATTTGTTTTCAACGTGAAGCCATGATAGATTCTGTGACAGGGGTGTTCAGTATGAAGTGTGCAAACCTGTGAGTCATGCTGTCTAAAGACCAGAGAACCAGTCACAACACACAGCAGGAGGAAAACAGAAATGAGGTCATCACAGGCGGTTGTTGTCTTGCTTTTTAAATGACCCAAGACAGACTGAAACTGTTATGAGTCACACACGCACACACACACACACACACACACACACACACACACACACACACACACACACACACACACACACACACACACACACACACACACACACACACACACACACACACACACACACACAGATAACACAGACACTCACACACACACACACACACACACACACACACACACACACACACACACACATTTGCCCGGTCATGTTTATGACCCAAGGGTGTGTTTATATAGGGGCTAACTAGGACAGGATGGTGACTCTTTTGGTGATGTTGTAGAGACCATGTCTTCTTGGTTTGTCAAAAATACAATACGACAACAAATTACGGGGACCTCATTTAGACGTTGTCATGCTGCTGTGTGTTGTGATTGGTTCCTGTTGTGTTAAAGACACTAGACAGCATGACTCACAAATTAACACACTTTACAGTGTAAAGTCTGACCCAGACCAGGGCTGTACATTTAGACAGAACACCCTGTCGTCTGCAGACCTGTTCTGCATGGTGATATTCATAGTCCCAGCCCATGCACTCATTGGTTATTCGGGTGACATTACCACTGGGACGAGTGTGTGTCTGTCACATGCCTGTCATGGAAGGCGGCCATACATGTTTCTGCAGGCTACAGCAACTTCAATACAAAACCTGTTGTAATCCATCATATTCCTGAATCCTGATAATTCTGCCTCCTGTATTTGAGCCAGTGTGTGCGTGTGTGTGAGTGAGCAAGTGAAGCGTATTGTGTGTGTGTGTGAGTGTGTGAATGCAGTGTGTGTGTGTGTGTGTGTGTGTGTGTGTCTGTCTGGGTCTCAAGTTGTTGGTGGATATCTAACAGCAACATTTGAGGAGCCTGTGGAAGCCTCAGCCCCCCAGAATGCAGGACTACATAAGACAAAGGTGAAGCAGCTAGCAAGGTACTGCTCTTTGTCAGCAATCATGGACAGCCTTGCTGTGTGGAGAACAACTTTCCCTAGGTGTCCAGATTTCCCTGTCAATAAATGTTTGAATCACTATTGTATGATTTATGATTTGTGGATTCAAATAAAGTATGAAAAATGTGTATGACCCAGTAAGTGGTGTGTGTGGGTGCAGGTGCTCTGTGAAAAGGTGGATGGGTTTAGGAAGTATGTAGCCCAGAGGTCAGCCAGTCCAGCCAGCCACCAGTAGTCATGTGTTAAGGTCTAATGCTTTAGCTGCTGGAGGGAGGAAGCTATTTATGTTGCCAACCTCTAGATCACATTACAATGCCAACCTGGTGATCAGACACATGCACCAAGGGTATATTATTGCCTGTGTGGGCCGAAGACATGTGTGTGTGTTTGTGTGTGTGTGTGTGTGTGTGTGTGTGAGAGAGAGAGAGAGAGAGAGAGAGAGAAACAGAGAGAGAGAGAGAGATTCCCCTTCACTAACCTCTCCACACTGTATCCCAGGGATTTCCAAATGCCAATTCCGAACCCACTGATGGGTGACAGCCAGTCTCTCTTGGGCCGCGGACTGAGTAGGTCACAGTCACAGGATTATTGGACAGTCTTTAGGTAAATCACAGGATTATTGGAAAGAACTCTAGGTGGGTCACAGTCCAACAAGCTTAGTAACCACTGCTGTAATTTTCAATCAAACCTCTGTAGTTTTCACCTGGTTTGTTTTATAATCCTCAGTAGGACACAGTGATGGTGGCATCATCTCATCCCTGGTGATTTGGGGTAGTTCCCCTAGCAGTGATGTCAATGTGCCCAGCTGTGAAATACACACAGCTGGGCACAGATCACTAGATTAGGATTATAATTACACATGCCTTCGACCCAGGTAAAGTTGCCAAATCCTGGTAATTTTCCCCAAATTCCCTGTTTTTCACAGAACACCTACTCTGTGAAGTGCACGTGTGCAATAACTCAATTTGCCTTTGCATTCCTTCTAAACAAGGCAATTTTTTAAAACTTTAGCAAAGGGTAAAGTCTGGGAAACGTAGTCCACTGTTCGTAACTGATGATGTTTTGGGAACAGAAAACTGTATTGAGATCAAAGGTTTCAAAGGTTTCATCAATGAGATAATTAGCAGAATGATAATCCATCTCGTTCCATCCGCTTAGCGTGGAAACGCTAAGCGGATGCTTCACGTTTAAACATCCGGTGAAATAACTGTCTCATTGTTCTATCTTTGGTATTACTGCTGAACTGATTCAACCATCTTTCAACAATGCCAAAGGCTTTTTCGGTGATCAGCGTCTGCGACAGCCCATTTCTACAGGTCATTTAAAAACAAATAATTGTCACAATGGGGCAACAGAGATATAGCACAATGAAGGACATATCTGACAAATTGCTCTTCCCGTAATATTGTGTTTGTGAAGGGGAAACACATCCATTTCTAAATGTAGGATATAGCCATTGTCACTCCTTCAACTTCAACCCTACAGATTTTAGAGGATGAAATAATAGATCATTTGTGTAATTTGTTCAATATGGAGGTTCTATATTGACAAGTATTATTCAAATCGTTTTTAGACAGCCAACTTGACTGGCCATCTTATATGGTGGTCCTTGGACACTGCCTCCCTCGCTTTCGCTTCCCTCGCTCTCGCTTCCCTTCCTCTCTCTCCTTTTCCCCTGACTCCTGTGTTAACCTCTGTCACAGCAGCCCAGACCAATAATTGAAACAATCCGGCAATGAACCCCTTTGATTCTCTCTTTATTTCTCTCTTTTATTTGCCCCCACATCCTCCCGTTCTTTTAAAGCCCTGTCTGTCTGTTTCTGGCCTGGGTTTATTGCAATGTGCGCAACCTTATTTAGCTTCCCCTGATTGGTTTTTAATAGGGGTTTTCCTCCCTGGTGGCCTGTGATAAGTTAATAGCCTGAGAATTGTTCCCTGTTTAGTGACTATGTCTATGTGTGCGTGTGTGTGTTTGTGCAAGGAGGAAGTGGCTAGGGGGAAGAAGGAAATTTATGGGGCATACGTTCTTTATAACATCCCTCCTCTAGCTCACGCCCCCTAACACCCTCTCTCAGGGGGCTAAGGGGCGCGGTGGAGAGACACAAGGACATGGGAGGCTGCTTTGCTGGGGTGTGTAGGAGGGGTCAGATCAGGTCAATTTTGTGTGTGTGTGTATGAGTGTGTGTGTTTGTTGTCGTTACTCTAAACATAAATAACGTGCATGGCTGGCACAACATCTTTGTGCTTATTCCCCTAAATATTTAAGAAGAAAGGCTCCTTTTATAGAGTCATTCCATATACCCATCCCCTGTCCTCATTTTCCCTGTGCCTTCTGATAGGGTAATTCCACAGCCTTGAAAATAATATAGCTTGTCCACAACCAATACCTCCCAAGCACTGTACCTCTCAATGCCCTTTGAAACCTGAAATATTATTATAACATTATTATACACTATCAATACCTCCTAATACCATCCTAAAGGTAATGTGACTCTACTACAGTAAAGTATGTGTTCTTCAGTAAGAGTACTGTTGTGATTGCCCTAGTGTCCTCTGGGAAGGAAATGGAGTGTGAGTGATGACTGGCGAGGAGGGGACAGAGAGTGCCATTAAGGAACGCTGCTTCCTCAATCTGCTCTACCGTCTGATTTAAAGTGATTTGGCTGGCTTGCCCACACACAGGCACAGGCACGGACAAATGCACACACACACTCACACACACAAGTATTATGGGGAGGTCTATTCTGCTTGGAGACAAACGTCTGGAAAAACAATGCTATTACGGATGAGCTGTCCAAGGCAGCGGTTTAGGAGGCTGTGTGTGTATATGTGAGAGTTTGTGTGTGTGTGTGTGTGTGTGCCAGCTTACTTAGCTCAGACGTCCTTCAGACAGCAGGCAGTAGACCAGGCAAACACACACCCACGCGCACACACAGACACATGCACACCCACACCTCCTTTCACACACACACATGCGTCAGAGAGATGACTGTATGAGTCTGTTGTGGTCTTGATGTAATTGCGGTGACATAGTAAGATGAGGGCTGCTCAATGTCACTCTACCCTCCAAACTGAGGCAATCTCCTCTCCTGTACCTCAAGAGGAAAATAACAGCTAATTCATACACTGACATGGGACTGAAGAGTCACTCCAGGACCATACACACACACACGCACAGTCTTGTTTAACTAACCTTGTTGGGATACAATTTATTCCCATTCAACATCCTATTTCCCTAACCCCTAACCCCTAACCCTAACCCTAACCCTAACCCTAATCCTTACCTTAACCTTAACCTTAACCATAATCCTTACCTTAACCTTAACCCTAACCCTAATTCTATCCCTAAAACGAATTCTAACCTTAACCCTAAACCTGCTAGAAATAGCCTTTTTTTCCCAGTTGGTCAAATTTTGGTTTGTTAACTATTTTTGTGGGGATTTCTGGTGCCCACAAGTATAGTTAAACACGTCCACACACACACTCACGGATCAGCACACACAGACATAAATATACAAACACCCACACACACATATCGATTAATGGCAGGCTACAGCTAAATGAGGGCAAAATGCTTGGCTTTAACAGTTGAGGTCATGCACAGCAGATCAATATCTTTGATCAGTAAAACTGTTAGGCTATTATTCTGATATTCCCCTCTGATCACAAGAAATAGACAGTGATTTCAGGCGTTTGAAAAGGTCCTGAGAATGTCAATGAACTGTATGCCTTCCTCTGCGTTCACCAAAAAAAAGAAAAACAATTGCCCAGCACAGAGCACGCAGTTTAGAGCACTGCGCCACCACAGTTCACAATGCTCTAGCAAGCCGTGAGAATACTTGATGATTGTTGTTGGAATTTTTTTTAAATTGTTTCGTTTTGAGCCTTTCCCAAACCATAGCCCTAACCTTAACCACTCTGAATAAATACCTAACCTTAACCACTCTGAATAAATACCTAAACTTAACCCTTTGAGTTGCATCAAAAATAATTATGAGATCTTGTATCAACAAGATACACCATATGCATTCTAAATGGACACTATCGGATGCCTGAAAGAAAATCACTACGACTAGCACTTAGTATGTGTTCACTATGTCATATTAATTGTGTAACATTGTGTAATAGACTATCATTGATTAGTGTGCAGCCAGGTGTTATGCAATCGACAAGCAGTCTCTGCTTTTCAGTCCCAGTGTGAGTGTGTGCATGTGCGAGTGTGTGTGTCTCTGTGTGTAGAGCTTTCTGTATACACTATAAGTCATATAACAAAAGATTTCCAGTCATTTAAGAGTTGTTGGTTAGTCAGACCTCTCGCTACTTTAGAGAGAGAGAGAGCAATATGATGGGAATACAAATGTTTTCGTTTGTCAGTTACATCCCACACTCTCTGTCTCACCTTGGCAGGGCTGGAACGGTGATCGAAGTGTGTGTGTGTATGAGAGAAAGAGAGAGAGAGAGAGAGAGAGAGAGAGAGAGAGAGAGAGAGAGAGAGAGAGAGAGAGAGAGAGAGAGAGAGAGAGAGAGAGAGAGAGAGAGAGAGAGAGAGAGAGAGAGAGAGAGAGAGAGAGAGAGAGAGAGAGAGGTTGTGTGTGTGCTTAATACAGCCTCTTAAGAAGGGGAATGCAATTAAACAGTGAAAGGATGTTGACAGTACGTGGGTAGACCTGAAGACGTTCGGAATGTGTTAAATAATCTATTCAGTTGGACCTTTTAAATATTATCTCTATTTTTGATTGGCTGATAACTGTTCCCCATCTCCACACTGTGTGAGGCCTATGTGTGAATGTTTGCAGAAGGTTTATTGCCTGAGGCCAAATAACTGCAACGTGTATAATACATCATATACTGTGCGTCTGTACCTTTTTCATGTAAAGAACAATGTATTAATTTCAAGGCTGTAGTTGAGGCTTTTCCTGATCCTATCCCGATCCATCCATTCATCTCGCTCTGATGCTTCCTGAGATTAAGCAGCTCAGAATATGAGTCAGTTTCGCCTTTTAGATCATAATGAATAATATTAAATGGACAGATCCATATTCTGAGACACTTTGCGGGCTAGTGTGCTTCAATAAGACTCTTGACATGCTGTATGTCCTTAGATATAACATACATTTTTTGTGTTGATCTGTGGACGGTGCCAGATAATCAATCAATCAATCAATCAATCAATCAATCAATCAATCAATCAATTGATCAATTAATCAATTAATCAATCAATCAATCAGTAAATCAATCAGTGACAAGACTAAGTGCAACTAGTGTGGCCAAACCTTACCTGTCAAAACTGTGATGCTAAGCAACCTATAATGTTAATTGACTGTCCACTCTCTCTCCCTCCACTAGGAGAGCACCTGAGGATCTGTCCCCAGGGCTACACGTGTTGCACCAGTGTTATGGAGGACAGCCTATCCAACCTGAGTCGCACAGAGATGCAGGGCCTGATCAGAGACGCTGGACGAGACCTGCAAGTCTCCCTCAACGGACATTACAAGGCCTTCAATGGTGAGTGGGGTTAATCAGGGTAGGGAGGGGGAGGGAGGGAGGGAGGCAGGCAGGCAGGCAGGGATACAGAGGGAGGAAAGATTGTGTTTGCCTCCCTCTGTATCCCTGCCTCCCTCTGTATCCCTGCCTCCATCTGTCTTTCTCTCTCAGGGATACAGAGGCAGGGAGAGAGACAGATGAGTAGGAGAGAGGGAGGGAAGAACAGACAGAGATTGAGAGGAAGAGGAAACCCTCTGTCTCCTTCTCTCCCTCCACATCTCTGCTATCTCTATCAGGCCTATGTAAACTCTGTTATCATTCACTAGTTTCTCCATCAGTCTGATTGGCTCTGATCAGTGTGTCTTGGTTAACCAAGAAGATGTGTGTGTATGTGTGTATGACAGTGAAAGAGAAGAGAGAAGACTGTTGGGGGTGTTTGAGTGCATGTACAGTATATGTTTGTGTGTTTGCTTGTATGTGTGTCCGACTGAGTGTGATTGCGTGCATTCAGGTGCTTGTACATTGTGGGATGTGTCTGTATATAAATACAACCAGCTGGTTGTAGTACATCACTTTGAGCTATTTACTGTGAAACCATAGTGTCAGAAGTCAATTTATTTCAGGTGGAGTGTTTTTCCTAGCGCACTCTTTGAGTAATGCTGGTGCGTGTTGTTCTTGGTCCTCAAGTCCAGACAGGACAGCTGGGCTGTCTCCTCCTCCCCTCCATTCCAACCCGCTCTCCGTACACAACATACTCATCAAATCATCCCTTGCTTTTCCTCTCCTTCGCCTACTCAAGTCACTCTCAACTGTCACTCTCCTATCAAGTCACAGCGTATTTCTATGAATCTTCTTGTGTCCTATGGAGGGAAATCCACGTCTCACACACACACACACACACACACACACACACACACACACACACACACACACACACACACACACACACACACACACACACACACACACGCTCCAGAGTACTCCTGTGTGTGAGAAGATAATATTGCTTTAATCCTCACTGATTGATGAGGAATCTCAAACACACACTCATGGTCCTGTGGCATAAATGACTGATCAATGCAGAGTAAAGAGGTTCCATATTATTAAGCCATCTAAAGTACACACATTACAGAGAAAGAGCGAGAGATGGTCAAGCTTTGCCAGTATCAATATACAGTAATATCATATAATTCACAATTTCTGTTTGAGAAGTGGGGGTCTATTTGTGTGGCATGTACAGTATACCAAAGTATGATATCATGCCATATTAAATACATTGATATCCTACCGTTTTATATACTTTAATTTGATTACTGTATGTTTAATGTACAGTTGTATATTTACTATTTTTTATGAGGGTGAAAGTTAAGCTGTTCTGTGATTCAGGGGTCCGACTGAACCCAGATGAAAGTGAACGTACAGTGATTGGAACATTGATTATGTGATTATTTACTTTTAATGATACAGTACAGACTGTTCCAGTCGACAGGAGGTGACTCAGCATCTGTCTCTTTTCTACTCGTTCCTCTGGTTGATTTATCTGTCATCTGGATCTGTTTGTCCGCCTGACCTTTCTGGGCCCATCCTTATTAGTGGCTGAGTGACGTCTGTGTACATTGCACTCTCTCTCTCTCTCTCTCTCTCTCTCTCTCTCTCTCTCTCTCTCTCTCTCTCTCCCTAACTCTCTCTCTCAATTCAATTCAATTCAATTAACTTTATTGGCATGACGCAACAATGTACATATTGCCAAAGTATCATACATCAAATTTTTTTATTTAATTGTTTTATTTTTTATAATTACATCAAAGAACAAAATAACAACATAGGGAAAAAAAAGGCATTAAATATTGTTATGTTTGTTCCTTATATAATGACAAACCGGGGCGTAGGTTTAACTACTTTTTAATGAACATGAACTTCAGCTAGCAAACTCCGTTCTTAAGCCATGCAAGGCAATCTTCCACCACCACCACCACGTGACCCCCCCGCCTAGCCTGCTGGGTAACGTAGTCTAAATGTTATTAACACATAACAACACATCTTCCTTCCTTTAAAATAGAACTACTTTTCTATGAACCAACATCTGTCACATCACATTTCTTTACTCAACCTGCATAACATGCAATTTTCAATAACACACATTTCTTATCCACAACATTTTTTTTTTTTTTTTTTTTTTTTACATTGCTCTCATCCCTTAAGAGGCATTAAACATATTCTGATGTATTATTATTTTCAACTAAATATAGTCAACAATACTCTATAGTGTCTCTATTTGTTTTCTTTTTAGCAATTCTCAATAAGCCTTTCAGGGGCTCTGACAGTCCTTTTTGGTCGTTCTGCTGAAGTGCTTCCTGTAACAGCTGGACAGTGTTCGTTGTCAGTCAGTTCATTGTCAGTCAGGGTGTTCTGACTGAATTGTCCATTTCTGAAATAATTTGACGCTTCAGTAGTATCCTCCTGATGATCCTCAGTCCCTTGAGTGAATGGCTGAAGCCTTAGATCCACTCTGTTTCGTCTCAGTTGCGATCCATGCTCTGTTTGGATCACATAGGATCGCGGTGCAACTTCTCTCTGCACACACCCTTGCTGCATCCAGGTTCCTGTAGTGATATCTCGGAGTCGTACCTGATCTCCAGGTTTCAGTTCAGGTAAGTGTCTTGCACTTTTGTCGTGTCGCTGTTTTTGTTTGTCTTTCTGTTTTTCCTTCGCGAGTTTGACTTTGTGAGCACCTCTGGGTGTCAGCAAGTCCTCGTGGATGGGTAGGTTGGTTCTGATGCGACGTCCCATCAACATTTGTGCAGGTGAAAGTCCATTCTGCAGCGGTGCGCTGCGGTAGATCATCAGACTTTTTAGGAAATCCTCCTTTCCGTCGTGTGCCTTTTTCATCAGACCTTTAACAATTTTGACTGAACTTTCTGCTAAACCGTTGGACCTTGGGTAGTTGGGGCTGGAGGTGTTGTGTCGGAATCCCCAGTCGTTAGCGAACGATCGGAATTCGGAACTTGAGAACTGCGGACCATTGTCTGAGTACAGTTCAGACGCAACCCCATGTCTTGCAAAGACGGATTTCAGGTATGTGATTACAGCTTTGCTGGAGGTAGTTGGCAATGTTGCTACTTCAGGGTAGTTTGAGTAGTAGTCGGTAACAACAATGTGACTTTTGCCATTGCAGTCAAAAAGGTCAACTCCAACTTTGTAATATGGTCTGTTGGGTACTGGATGAGGCATTAGCGGCTCTGCTTGCTGCTTTGGCCTGTACGCCAAACACAGTTCACATGAAGCAGTGGTCTGGCTGATTTCCTGGTTCATTCTAGGCCAGTACATTACTTCTCGTGCTCGTCGTTTGCATTTTTCCTCACCCAAGTGGCCCTCATGTATTTTCTGTAGCATTTCTTTGCGTAGTGTCATGGGAATGACAATCTTGTTGCCTTTGAACACTATGTCATCCACAACGGTGAGCTCTGCTCTGCACATCCAGTAATCCTGTATTCTCCTAGAACAGTTGTTTTTCTGTGTGGGCCATCCAATCAGTGTTGTTTCTTTCAACTCTGTCATTGTTTGGTCAGCTGCGGTCTCTCTTTTGATCTGCTCCATTCTCTCAGAAGACACAGGAAGTGATGCTACGATCATGTCGACGTAGGCCTGGATCTCAGTGTTTTTCTGTGTGTCGAAGCTCTCTTTCTTGTCGACTGCTCGAGAAAGAGTGTCGGCGGCGAACATGAACTTTCCCGGGGTATAGATCATCTTCACATCATACTTTTGCAGTCTGATCAACATTCTCTGGATTCTCATTGGACAATCATTCAGTGGTTTAGACATGATTGACACCAATGGTTTGTGGTCGGTTTCTACTTCGAAGTCTCGTCCATAGACGTATTGGTGAAACCTTTCGCAAGCGTATGTGCTCGCCAGTAGTTCTTTCTCTATTTGTGCATACCTTGTCTCTGCGCCTGTCAAGGCTCTGGATGCATATGCGACAGGTTGCCATGTTTCATCATGCTGTTGCAGAAGAACTGCTCCCAGGCCAAACTGTGACGCGTCTGCAGAAATCCTTGTGCTCTTCTCTGGATCATAGAACCTGAGCACTGGCTCTTCTGTGATTGTCTTCTTTAGGTTTTTGAAGCAGTTTTCCTGTTCATGGGACCATTCCCATTCATTTTTCTGTTCCAGTAGACATCTGAGTGGAGCTGACTGTGCTGACAGTTGAGGTATGAACTTTGCAAGGTAGGTGATCATGCCCATGAAGCGTCTCACGTCGTCCTTGTTCTTCGGGCGCTCCATGTTGTTGATGGCAGATGTTTTCCTCGGGTCTGGTTTGACTCCATCCTCTGAAAGTACATCTCCCACGAAGGTAAGTGTTTTCACACCAAACTCGCATTTGTCCTTGTTTAGTTTTAGGTTGACCTTCCGTGTCAGGTCCAGCACTTGTCTCACTCTTGCGTCGTGTTCTTCTTTTGTGGCCCCCCAGACGATGATGTCATCCATCATGGTCTCCACTCCAGGAATATGCTCGAAGATCATGTGGATTGTCTTGTGGTAGACCTCTGGCGCTGAGAGAATCCCATATGGTAGACGAAGAAATCTGTACCTGCCCTCAGGTGTGTTGAATGTGCATAGCCTTGAGCTTGCATCGTCTAGCTTCATTTGCCAGAATCCTGATGAGGCATCAAGCTTACTGAACCACTTTGCTCCAGCAAACTGCGACATTATCTCTTCTCTGGTTGGCAACTTGAAGTGCTCTCTCTTGATTGCTTTGTTGAGATCTCTTGGGTCTAGACATATCCTGAGATCGCCATTCTTTTTCACCACAATAACCAGTGAGCTTACCCAGTCTGTAGGTTCATCCATTTTTGTGATGACGTCCATCTTTTCCATGCGTCCGAGTTCCTCCTTGAGCTTTTTCCTCAATGCAAATGGAACTTTTCTACATGCATGCACAACTGGAGTAATTTTGTCATTGGTACATATTGTGTGTTCTCCTGGTAAACATCCAAGACCCTCAAACACATCCTCATACTCAGCCAGTAGCGATTCCTGGTCATTTTCAGTCTGTGATGTCACTACATACACTCTTTTCAGCAAATTGAGCTTTTCACATGCATGGATTCCTAGAATAGGCTGTACACTCTTTTCCACAATCAACAGCTGTGCTCTGAACTGTTTTCCTTTGTGCTGTAAAGTTACTATGCAGCTTCCTTTGACTGGTACATTCTCCCCAGTATAACCAGTAACCTTAATTTTCACCGGGTGTATTTTGCTCTTCACCTTCAGTGTTTTGTAGTCATCCAGCGACAACAGGTTTACCTGTGCTCCAGTATCAAGCTTGAATGGTATTATAGTTTCATTCACAGTTAATGGCACAATCCATTCAGCTTTTACTGCATTGCATATTTCCACAGAATCAACAAAGAATTCTTCAATCTCCTCCTTGACTGTGTGAACCTTTTTCTTTGTAGCCTCGGCTTTGCAGCATTTTGAGAAATTATTATTTTTCCCACAGTTGTTACATGATTTGCCATATGCAGGGCAATTTTTCGGCTTGTGGATAAATCCACATTTTCCACATGTAGTGTTTTGATTTCTCTCTTTTGCTTGTTTTTGTTTTGTAAGGCGTTGTGTGTGTTGCTCCTCTCTTTTTATGGCATGCACTAACGTCTCATCCCTGCGCAGCTCTTTAGCTTGTGCTCTGGTGGTTTCAGCTGCTCTACACATATTCACTGCTTTCTCCAAAGTTAAATCTTGCTCACGCAGCAATCTCTCCTTGAGTCCATTATCAAGTATGCCACAGACTATCCTGTCTTTCACTAGTGAGTCTTTCAGATTTTCAAATTCACATGTTTTGCTCAGTGTGTTCAGCTCAGCCAAATACTGGTCAAAAACTGACTCCCTGTTTCTGATCATGAGAGAAAAACTTGTATCTCTCAAACGTGACGTTCTGGCTTGGTACAAAGTACTCCTCAAATTTAGCCATTAGCACAGGCAATGTCAAGTTTGCCTCGTCTAATTGAAAGCTATTGTAAACGTCCAATGCATCCTCTCCAAGAACGTGCAGAAAAATGGAAGCTTACAATTTGTCATCATCTCCCCCCTGCTCCACTGGCTGCTAGGTAGATATTGAATCTCTGCTTGAAACGTTTCCAATTGTCAGCTAAATTGCCTGTTAACTGCATAGGAGTAGGAGGACTAAGCCTATCCATGACGGAAAAACCAGAATTTCTCCTACTTCAGTATGTTGCTCGTCAATAGATTCAAATGCAGCCTCGCTCTCGCTGCTGTCTCTCGCTGCTGCGGCTCGTTACCCGCACAATTGCAAGCTAGCGTCTTCGACTACTCACGTCACTTGTGGTAGAATGTTCAATGTTCTTCGTGGAAATTACTCATTTAATTTCTCTGTCTCGTCATAGCGACTACCAATCTGACACCATGTTATGTTTGTTCCTTATATAATGACAAACCGGGGCGTAGGTTTAACTACTTTTTAATGAACATGAACTTCAGCTAGCAAACTCCGTTCTTAAGCCATGCAAGGCAATCTTCCACCACCACCACCACGTGACCCCCCCGCCTAGCCTGCTGGGTAACGTAGTCTAAATGTTATTAACACATAACAACACAAATATGTCAGGCACTGTCCCTCAACTTGTGGCCGGCAGCAACATAGCATGCTGCCAGCTCTCTCCCTCTCTCTCTCTCTCTCTCTCTCTCTCTCTCTCTCTCTCTCTCTCTCTCTCTCTTCTCTCTCTCTCTCTCTCTCTCTCTCTCTCTCTCTCTCTCTCTCTCTCTCTCTCTCTCTCTCTCTCTCTCTCTCTCTCTCTCTCTCTCTCTCTCCTCTCTCTCTCTCTCTCTCTCTCTCTCTCTCTCTCTCTCTCTCTCTCTCTCTCTCTCTCTCTCTCTCTCTCTCTCTCTCTCTCTCTCTCTCTCTCTCTCTCTCTCTCTCTCTCTCTCTCTCTCTCTCTCTCAGCTATGTAAAGACACTAACGATGTGCTTCAAATACACACACAAGTATGTATGCATGCACACACACAAATATTTGCGTGAAAACCCACATGCATGTGCACACACATAAACATGCACCTGCACAAACACACACTTTTTTTAAATAGACAATAACCTTACTATACTTATGAATCCTATATTTTATCTTATCTTACTACTACTTCTCCTAAATAAATCAGAGATTAGAGAAGCCCATCTCTGTAGCCAACTCCAACACCGCCAGAATGGCTTCCAGTTTCTCCATCTCTTCATCAGAAAAGAGCCACTCATCACTTTCATGGAAAACTCATCTCCATGTGCTGGTGGAAAATACTTTGTTCTCCTGCTCAGGCAGGTGCTGGTTGTGTTTCAAACATGGTCACATTTTATTTCAATTTTGATAATGTTCTAGGAACGGTATCCAACTGGTTTAACATTATGAATGCTGTCAAATAGTTCAGAGAACGTTAAGAAAAAACGTGGGAATTTCAGTACTTCAGCATAACGTTCCCTACAGGTTTCCTCATGGTTCTAATTAAAGTACTGTCCTCAAATTGTTCCGAGAACGTTAAGAAAACTTTTTTTAACAATACAAAATATACACATACAGTGGGGAGAACAAGTATTTGATACACTGCCGATTTTGCAGATTTTCCCACTTACAAAGCATGTAGAAGAAACCTGAAGGATCTGGATGGAGGAGTGGGCCAAAAACCCTGCTGCAGTGTGTGCAAACCTGGTCAAGAACTACAGGAAACGTATGATCTCTGTAATTGCAAACAAAGGTTTCTGTACCAAATATTAAGCTCTGCTTTTCTGATGTATCAAATACTTATGTCATGCAATACATTTTAAATTAATTAATTAAAAATCATACAATGTGATTTTCTGGATTTTTGTTTTAGATTCCGTCTCTCACAGTTGAAGAGTACCTATGATAAAAATTACAGACCTCTACATGCTTTGTAAGTAGGAAAACCTGCAAAATTGGCAGTGTATCAAATACTTGTTCTCCCCACTGTACAAACGACAACATACAGACGCACACAAACATCCACAACATCACCCCTGCCCAGAACCACCTGCTCACACCCCCATCTCCAGCGTCCGTATCACTATTCACCACATGGCCTCAAACATTAAAGAGCTAAACGTTTCCTTAATGAACACAACCTTAAGTAAGCAATGTGCATATACAAACAACACAAGTAAAGCAATGTGCATGTAAGAACAATACAACCATATCTAAACAAATACAATGTGCAGGTGTTGACATTAAAATAACAACACAAAATATGTAAACAAATCAAATGAACAGCACTGATTGTATGTCCGTTCTCTTCTCATAAATAAATAAGGTGCTGCTGGCCTAACATCCTGTATGTATGCATCTTTGTTTGAAATGTAAAAATGTCAGCATATTTACTTTGTCCGGTTTAAGTAGTGATCTGCGAGGGGAGACAATGTGCCCGCTGGCACTGAACACTGCTGAGGAAACGCTCAAGCATCTTGTGTGTAGATCCCCATCGGGTCACCACATCATGGATCAGAGCCTTCTGTGGCATGTTGAGGGCAGCTTGCTTTTCTCTCAGTTCTCTCCTTCTATTCCAGCTCTGTGAGAAGACTTGGACCAGATTAATTTTCAGTGCCTTTGAGATGGCCAGGTTTAAATTATGGCCAAAGCACCCAAGACACAGATCTGGGAACTCTTCAAAAGCCTCATGTTTGTTGCATTGTCTGTGGTTATGCAGACCAGGTCTTTCTTGTTGATCCCCCACTCTTCCAGCATATTCTCAAAAAACTCTCTGATGTTGTGAGCCGAGTGATCTTCTGAGAAGAACTGTGTTTCCAGGCAACAGGACAACGACCCTAAGCACACAGCCAAGTCAACGCAGGAGTGGCTTGAATACAATCACAGTTAACCTTGTCTGTTCCGTCTATCATTGAAGAACCTGATAAAACATTTCAGTAACGTTCAGAGAATGTTCTAGGTTATTTAAAAACAAACATTCTGTTCTCAGCATCAACAAACTCTCTCTGTCCTCTATCTTGTTAAGTGTGTTCAGGTGGGCTGCTGCGCCCACTAATTGGCCACACCTGATCTTAATAAGTGCTTGTTTCCTTTGAAATGTGGTCTGTTTGAATAGACTAAAATTAACAGCTTTGTATAAGTAAAAAAAAACATGGCATGCTAGCTCCACCCTGGTGGCGCCGTGGACTAATTCCATCGATAGAAAACAGAAGATTATAGGTTTGAGTCTCGTTGAAGCTGTGCCACAATAACAAATAAATGTGTTTACATGATTAACGCCTAAGCAACCAATTTTTCACGTGTCATATCTGTGCTTGGAGTTTAAAACAGTTAACCCAAACTAAGCTAACAGTGTTAGTAAAAGTCTTATTGAAACATGTCCTCAGAACGTCAGTACAGGTGCATCAAAGCTGGGACCGTGTGTATTGTTAGATATTACTGCATTGTTGGAGCTAGGAACACAAGCATTTAGCTACACTCGCAATAACATCTGCTAAATATGTGCATGCGACCAATACATTTGATTTGATTTATTTAATTATCTACAAATAACCAATAATTTCCGTTCTCAGAACGTTAATAAAACCTCCAAGGAAAACGTTCAGGGAACCATAGTAAAACATTCTCAGAACCTCTCTGCAAAGTTGCCAGAACAGGCAAATGTTAAATAAAAATGTTCTGTTTTACCAGTCAGGAAACTTATGTTTGTTTCCCAGAACCAATGGGAAACCAAAAACGTACGTTCCCACATTTTCCAAGGAACTAAATGTGCTAGCTGGGACAGTGGCAGACAGAAATAACACACACACACAGACACACAGCCCTATTAAAGCCCACTCAAGCGATCAGTAGCTCAAAGCAGGAGCAGGGTTGCATCAGTCCACTAACACGGTAGATTTCTTATTGGGATTGCAGTGTACTGCATACACCAGATGAGTGATGGATGTCAGAATTTGGTTTGGTCTGCAGGTCAAGTACAAATCGTTTTCTCTCAGTTGATTGTTTTCGTATCGTGTTCTTTCGGTTTTCATGTAGTGGCTAAAGTGTACAGCCCTGTCCTGTTCTCTCACATTAACTCCAGTCATGCGATCTCTCACTTTTTGTGTGCCCTCTCTCTGCTTGTTTCTCCCCAATGGATTGTGTGTGCGTGTCACTATTCTCAACATTAAAATGCATCATTACTAGACATCCTCGACCTCCCTAACCTCCCCTTTCTCCCATCTTCTTCCTTCATTCCTAACCACCATACTTTTCCCGTTTCTGTGAAAAATAGTGTTTAACCCTACCTGACCCTAACCAGTGACCAGCCCCACCCCCTCCTCCCTCCTCTATCTCACTTCCCTGAGCATCAGACATAGAAGACAGCAGGATGGGGGGATCCCAAAGGGATGGAGGGATGAGAGCAAGAGAGAGAGATGTGAGACGGTCAGATGTAAGCAATCTGTTGATGAGTATCTTTTATTATGAGAGAATGTTAAAAAAATAAATATTTAACCTTTATTTAACTAGGCAAGTCTCTTAAGAACAAATTCTTATTTACAATGACGGCCTACACCGGTCATGCATCCCCGGCCTCTTCCAAGCACCATCGCCTGGGAACCCAGGCCCAGATACCCAACCAGACTTTCCAGACCCATCCGTCGGCCCTGTGAATCCCTGTGGTCTCAGAGCGACGCCCAGCCTCCTCCACTAGATTCTCTCATCGACGCCGCACATCCCCTTCGACCCAGCCTCATCAGCTGTCAACCTAGCCTTCACCAGTCTTCACCAGCCTTCAACCCAGCCCGTCATCCTTCGTCCCCACAGCCTCCGACTCAGCCTCCAATGTAACCCCATAGCCTCGGACTAGCCTCGGACACGGTCTTCAAGTTTACAGCCTAGTCCCTGCTCCTGCACGCCATACCACAAAGCAACTTCCTTTGCTCCACGTTCCAACCATCTCCTGTCCATCTGCGATCAAACTCCTCGGCCTTCAACCTCCCAACGTTCTCCTCATACTTCACTGAAGCCTGTCCATCCTCTTCACCCAGTTCATATCCGATGAGCCACGACACGTCCCTCCATTCCCCCACACGGCTCACCACCATTCCTCAGCCTTGGCCGGCCCCTGTCTCAGCCTCCAAAGCCTTTTTTGGTGATGGCGTCATACCGAATCTTCCATCATCTGGGGCCATTGCTTGCATACGCAGTGCAGATTCTTTGGGAAACCATCTAGCCTATATGGTCTACATCATCAAACTCCATCCAACAGCCAGATAACCACGCCCCTACACCAAGAGCGCCTGCTCTTCATCGTCCAATGGACATTCACGCCCCTCCACCTTCATCGTCCTATGGATAACAACATCTGTACCTACCTTGATCATTATGATCCCCCCTTAACCATGCTACCTCAACTAACCCCCCATTCCCTTACAATAAAATATTTAAACACTATTATGTTTAAGGTGTGATCTTTACCTAGTGAATATACACTAAAAAGTCAAAAGACTTGTTTCCATTGTGAACCTCTATTGGTAGGCAAGGGCCCCCTTTGACTTGTCCAGGCTTGTCCAGCTGTACCCTACCATTACTGAATGGTCTATCGGACTGGACAGAGTTTTAGCTATGCCCTCCCATGATAACAATAACTTATTTGGCTTTTTGAATGTGCAGAGGGTATGAATTGTGTATATCATGAAATGTATGAGGTTTCACTTTATCTGAGCAATTCATAACCTAGTTTTAGTTTAGTATTTTTGCCTGCTGTGGTGATGGTTAAGTAGTGGTTAAGTGACAGAAGCTTTGATGGAGGAATATACAAGTGCATAAGATTACAAGTGGCCTAGTCAGTTGTTTCCACGTCATTTCAACCAAACAATTCAATTTGATGACATTGAATCAATGTGGACACCAAATGTACTCCATTAAATGTAAACCAAAACTAACATTGAACTGATGTCTGTGCCCAGTGGGAAGTCTTGTGTCCTAGTCCCCTCAGCTGGAGTCTCTCCATATTGGTGTGTGGGTTTAGCTGGGTGTGGGCCTGTGCCATGTAGCTAAGTGTAGGGTGTTACCGTCTCAGCTAAACCCACACATAGTTAACCCATAGTTAAGAGCAGAGCACAGCTGGTTTAGAAGACTGCAAGGGTGACTCTCACCAATAGGAAATATAGATGTGCTGTCTTCATTTTACCCTGCTTCTCACAGCAAGAAAATCATTTTGCATGAGAACAGAAAATGTGAATTGTTATGTGAACAATTTGCATTTCCTGCCGTGCAGGAAAATTCTCTGTGACAACGGAGTGATCAAATTAGATCGCAGATCCTTCTTCCTCTGCCTGAGTCACCTTTGTCACCACCTGGCCACGAACAAAATTCTAAAATAGACATTTGAAGAGCCCACTTGTGTTTGTGTGCGTGTGTCTGCATGTGTGTGTTTACAACAGACCCATCTCCCCTTTTTATCTCTATAAACACAAATCGAGAGACATCAACAATTCGTCAGGCCTGGGCACATATCTGTTGAATAGATTTGCAACGAAGCCTCAGCTTAGCCAAACCTCTAATTCTTCCTAAATTAGGGGTTTATAATAGTTTCCCTTCTCAATGACTCCTCATATTTTGTACTGGAAAAGCATATTTTCTGCCTGGTCCAATGGAAAAGACTGTGGAGCCATGGAGTCAGAAGAGTGTGTGTGCGTGTGTGTGTGGAGACAGAGCAGTGGGTACTACCAGCTGCCAGCTGCTAACAGTGGAAAGAAAAGGACAGTAGGGGTCAGCTTCCACTGCCCACAGAAAAAGGTGGGTCGGAGCTATGTAACGGAAGAGAGAAAGAGAGAGAAATAGATCATGATAGAGGGTGAGTGTGTGTGAGGATGAGAGGGAGTCAGAAAGTCACAGCGACAAACACCCGAAGAGACTAAATTAAAGTTGGGGACTAAAAGTCAGTTGGAGTTGGAGGATTAGAGGTCAAAAAGGACGTCAAGTAAAGACACCTAAGGGGAAGGTGTTGGATGGTGGGCAGCTGTGCCAGACAGAAGGTGCCGTTATCCTGGCAGGTGGTGGAAGGGCTAATGGAGTCATGCCTGGCATCTGGATGGCACTGTGTGTGTGTGTGTGTGTGTGTGTGTGTGTGTGTGTGTGTGTGTGTGTGTGTGTGTGTGTGTGAGATAGAGAGAGAGAATGAGAGCCTGGAACTTTGAACAGCAGCCCTTCATACACACACACTCGACAGACACGACACTCCAGTATCACTAGACAGTGGGCTATTGCCTTGTGTAGGTCAGCATATTTTTGGTCTGCGAGGCACATTACTCCTTATTTAAGTAGATTTGATCACAGAGCTCTGGTTGACGGGCACACTCAGTTCTACACTGAGAATTAAGGGTGACTCGATGAATCCTGGAGATTTTCAATGCACAGCTAAGGCGAGGTGATGCAACAATCAATGGTTGCGTGCCACGTCATCGACTGTGATTGGCTGACAAATTGCTATAACTTTTGATGTGGTTAGCTGATACTTAAAATACCTATACAGGCGTTCTAAGATCTGTCAGGCGTCAGCAACATCTAAGCTCTGGAACGCAGCCCGTTTTGAAAAGGTTCAAAATGGAACCCCACGCATTACAAAAAGGTTCCGGTTTGAACCTTTACACAGGGGTTCCTTGAATACCCTTTTCAGAGTTCTTCAAGGAACATTTTTTAACTGGAAAGGCTATTTTTAGAACCCCAAAAAGTTATTCCATTCTCCTTTACTTCTTAAAGTGTAGATGACCAAGCAAGACACTTATTTATTCATTGAATTATATGGGTTTCTTTTACATTACCCTGCTGGTCTGATAAAGTGGCAATCTGTGATTGCTAAATCAATTTCTGGACTTTTACATTCATTATATGTAGACATTGATTCATTAAGGTCATAACTTATGAATGCCTCATGAGCTTAGTTTAACTGTCTTACCCCATCAAAGCCCACAATATCTGCTTGTTTTATTCCTTTGTTTGTAAACATTGTAGGCCTAGTTGTAAACAAACTCTGTACAGCCTCAAACCATGTCAGGCTCTGGCCATAGAGAAGCTTTGCTTCTCTATATTTCTATGGTCAGAGTCTGGCAGATCTATTATTTCTACGTCTGTGTGGTGTTGTGTGTGTGGGATCCCTAATTAGAGGCAGCTGCTATGCATTACCTCTAATTAGGGATCTTACTTATATGTCTGTGTTCCACTCCGTTGGCGTGGTTCATTGTTGTATATTGTCTCGTGTCGTGCTACGTGTGTTCCCTTTCGTTATATATTGTATTTGTTATTTTGTATAGTTCGATATCAGTATAGTTTATTCGTATTAAATAAAGATGTCGAACTATGGATACGCTGCGCCTTGGTCTCTCTACACACCCGAACGTGACAGAATGAACCACCACCCGACCAAGCAGCGTAAGGAGGGAGCTAAGGAGAAGAGGAAAGGAAGACGGCGTTATCGAGGTAATGGAGCCCGTAGTCAGCCCCAGGAAAATTTCGGGGAGGGGCTATGGGGATGGTCTGGCAACGAAGAGGACGCGCCAGTACCACTATCCATTTGGGATACACTGTGCCCTAAATATAAATGGGGGGCACAAAGTGCAGAAGAAGAGGAGTATTTGGAGAGACATTTTGGAGACGTTTTGGAGGAGATGTGGGAGATAGCGGAGGAAGTTGAACAGGAAATGTCGGAGTGGAATTATCCGTGTCCAGTCGCCTACTCCAATCCCGTGAAAGAGCAGTCCGCTTTACCGGTGCCCAGTCGGGGTCCGGCCGTCTGCTCTACTCCAGTGCCAGAGCAGTCCGCTCCACCGGTGCCCAGTCTGGGTCCGGCCGTCTGCTACACTCCAGTGCGCCTCTCCAGTCCGGTACGTCATGTGCCTGCTCCTCACACTCGCCCTGAGGTGCGTGTCACCAGTCCGGTGCCATCAGTGCCGACTCCATGCACCAGGCCTCCAGTGCGCCTCTCCAGTACGGTACGTAATGTGCCTGCTCCTCGCACTCGCCCTGAGGTGCGTGTCACCAGTCCGGTGCCATCAGTGCCG
Organism: Thymallus thymallus; assembly: GCA_023634145.1. NCBI lineage: Eukaryota > Metazoa > Chordata > Actinopteri > Salmoniformes > Salmonidae > Thymallus > Thymallus thymallus. The sequence goes on from CM042382.1 coordinate 16,843,757, forward strand.
ACTCCATGCACCAGGCCTCCAGTGCGCCTCTCCAGTACGGTACGTCATGTGCCTGCTCCTCGCACTAGCCCTGAGGTGCGTGTGATTAGTCCTGTGCCACATGTGCCGACTCCACGCACCAGGCTACCAGTGCGCGTCTCCAGTCAGGTACGTCCTGTGCCTGTTCCCCGCACTAGCCCTGAGGTGCGTGTTATTAGTCCTGTGCCACATGTGCCGACTCCACGCATCAGGCTTCCAGTGCGCGTCTCTAGTCCGGTACGTCCCGTGCCGACTCCCCGCACTCGACCTCCAGTGCGTGTGTCCAGCCAGGTTCCTCCAGTACCGGCTCCACGCACCAGGCCTCCAGTGCGCCTCTCCAGTCTGGTACGTCCCGTGCCGACTCCCCGCACTCGACCTCCAGTGTGTGTGCCCAGCCAGGTTCCTCCAGTGCCGGCTCCACGCACCAGGCCTCCAGTGCGCTTCTCCAGTCCGGTATGTCCCGTGCCGACTCCCCGCACTCGACCTCCAGTGCGTGTGCCCAGCCAGGTTCCTCCAGTACCGGCTCCACGCACCAAGCCTCCAGTGCGCCTCTCCAGTCTGGTACGTCCCGTGCCGACTCCCCGCACTCGACCTCCAGTGCGTGTGCCCAGCCAGGTACCTCCAGCACCGGCTACACGCACCAGACCGTCGGTGCGCCTCATCAGCCCGGAGACTCCCGTGATAGTCGACAACCCAGAGCCTCCCGTGATGGTCGACAACCCGGAGCCTCCCGTGATGGTCGACAACCCGGAGCCTCCCGTGATGGTCGACAGCCCGGAGCCTCCCGTGATGGTCGACAGCCCGGAGCCTCCCGTGACGGTCGACAGCCCGGAGCCTCCCGTGACGCTCGACAGCCCGGAGCCTCCCGTGACGCTCGACAGCCCGGAGCCTCCCGTGACGCTCGACAGCCCGGAGCCTCCCGTGACGCTCGACAGCCCGGATCCTCCCGTGACGCTCGACAGCCCGGAGCCTCCCGTGACGCTCGACAGCCCGGAGCCTCCCGTGACGCTCGACAGCCCGGAGCCTCCCGTGACGCTCGACAGCCCGGAGCCTCCCGTGACGCTCGACAGCCCGGAGCCTCCCGTGACGCTCGACAGCCCGGAGCCTCCCGTGACGCTCGACAGCCCGGAGCCTCCCGTGACGCTCGACAGCCCGGAGCCTCCCGTGACGCTCGACAGCCCGGAGCCTCCCGTGAAGCTCGACAGCCCGGAGCCTCCCGTGACGCTCGACAGCCCGGAGTCTCCCGTGAAGCTCGACAGCCCGGAGCCTCCCGTGATAATTATATGGCCGGAGTCGCCTGCCACACCGGTGCTCAGTCCTGGCCCGGTTATTTGCCCCGCTCCATGGCCTGAGATTTTTTCCCCACCATTGTTGTTACCAGGACCGGTGGGTTGCCCCTTTATATGGCCGGAGTCGCCTGCCACACCGGTGCCCAGTCCTGGCCCGGTTATTTGCCCCGCTCCATGGCCTGAGCCTTTTGCCCCACCATGGTCATTTCCAGGACCGGTGGGTTGCCCCTTTAAATGGCCTGAATCGCCAGCCACACTGGGGCCCAGTCCGGGCCCAGTAGAAGTAAGGAGGAGGACATCCACTTCGCCAGGGCCGGAACCGCCACCGGCGAGGGTTTATGGTTGATGTTTTTCCCTCCCTGACCCTTCCCTCATGTTTATGTGTTTGTTTTTCTTGCGGTCGGGAGTCCGCGCCTTTGGGGGGGGGTACTGTCAGGCTCTGGCCATAGAGAAGCTTTGCTTCTCTATATTTCTATGGTCAGAGTCTGGCAGATCTATTATTTCTACGTCTGTGTGGTGTTGTGTGTGTGGGATCCCTAATTAGAGGCAGCTGCTATGCATTACCTCTAATTAGGGATCTTACTTATATGTCTGTGTTCCACTCCGTTGGCGTGGTTCATTGTTGTATATTGTCTCGTGTCGTGCTACGTGTGTTCCCTTTCGTTATATATTGTATTTGTTATTTTGTATAGTTCGATATCAGTATAGTTTATTCGTATTAAATAAAGATGTCGAACTATGGATACGCTGCGCCTTGGTCTCTCTACACACCCGAACGTGACAAACCATAGTTACAAGTAAAATATTGATATCATAGATGGTCAGTAATTGCATCCATAGTTCTGTCTATAAATTTGAGAGGGGTTATATTTCCAGCCCCATCCCTCAGCTTTTTTACAGAAACAGTGATGGGTTAATCAATTTGATATTGTTTAAATTGCAGATAGCCCCTTTAAGAAACTCAGGGATTGAATGTCCCTAAGAAGTTGTTTTCATGGTTGTCTGAACAAAATAGTAGGCTTTTCATCTAATAACTAAATTGTTATACAGTTCTAGGCTTATACCACCGAAAGCAGAAAGAATCATATAATATCGTAATCTGTTATGATTTATAAGCAGTTAAATTCATGTATTGAACCTCATTGAAGTATCTTGGTACCATCAGTAAACATTACGATTGTCCACATAACATGATTCCCCCTCCCCCAATTGGACCCAGCATGGCGTTTATTTTGCCGCTAACTCTTCCCAATTATAGACAGATTTGATTCATTCTCAGACAAATTTCCTGCTTTCAGGGTCACCTCTGCTGATGTCATAAGTGCCAAGGACATCTGCTCCATTGTGCTGCCTGATTGGCTCGTCGTCTCGGCATGCAAATCACGTCGGGCGAGAGCCAGTGTTACAGCGTTCATATTACACCAAACAGATTACTCACTGCGAAAAGAGGAGGGATGGCGGGAGAGAGAGGAGGGATGCAGGTGGGAGACAAAGAGAGGAAACTGGAGAGCGAGAGATGGAGGTAGAGGAAAGAGGGAAGGGAGAAGGTTGGAAGGAGAAGAGGGAAAGATGGAGAGACAGAAGAGGGAGAGAGAGGTGAAGGAGAACAGAGGAGAGGGAGAGAGAGGTGAAGGAGAATAGAGGAGAGGGAGAGAGAGGTGAAGGAGAATAGAGGAGAGGGAGAGAGAAGAAAGAGAAGAAGGAGAAGAGCGAGGGGGAAAGGGATGGACATCGAGGGACAGTGAAAGAAAGGGGTAGTGGAAGGGGGGAAACAGATGGAAAAAGAGGGAGAAAAAGGGGAGGGAGGGGAGGGAGTGTAAATAGTGCATGAGAAAGAGAAAGAGAGACAGAGAAAAACTGAAATAGAGACAGAAAGAGAGTGAGAAACAGTCAGAGAGAGAGAGAGAGAGAGAGAGAGAGAGAGAGAGAGAGACTGAGGCATCGTGTTGTGTGTCAGAACAGCTCTCCATCCATCACAACACTTATCAGCGGTGCGGTTAGCGCCGTTAGCCCCAGGAGTGCCACGGCCCCTTAAGAAGCATTTAGACGTCATTAAAAGACCACTATATTTAACAGACACACACGCTGAGAGACACCATTCATCAACTTATGTCTGCAGGCTAACATCCCTCTGTCGTCTCTCTCTCTATTCATCTCTCTCCGTCTCTCACCACAACATCCTCTTCCACTGTCTCACTATGGCCTTGGGAATGTGGTCCATTGTTTGGGCAATGGGCATATACAGCTGGAGGTAGTTGAGACTCATTGAGATGTATGATTTGACAGAATTATGAGGGCGTTGAAGCATCAAGGGTCATTATGGTAGGCTGTTGTGATGGAGTGTTATGTAACAGAATAGGTTACTGTTGGCCTCTTTTTGGATGCAACCATTTGTTGGTTGTGTTTGTTGTGCATGTGATAGGGAGTGCACGGAGTAACGAGGAAAAAGAGGGAGAGAGGGAGCGTGCAAGCGAGCGAGAGAAAGAGGTGGACAGCCATAGAGGAAGGGCAGAGAACCATCTGCTGTTGAGGGGACAGCACATCCAACTCTCCCTCCTCTCCTTCCTCGTGCTCCTCGCTGAATCACTCACTCCATCTCCCTCTCTCTCCTACTCTCCCTCCCTTCCTCAGCCAAGGAGCACACTGTTAATCTGATCATTCGGCACTTGTCAAACTAGATAAATGTAATTAGGAGGACCGGATACAAAGGCCTCCACAGTTCACGCCTCCCTCCTCCCTCCTCCTCCCTCTCTCCGTTTATCTCGCTCTCACTCTGTCTCTCCATTTCCTGCCTCACTACAAATTAATACACAGGCTATTCGTGTCCAGAACCATACAGAGCTATTACAGTGTGTGTGTGTGTGTGTGTTTGCGCGCGCGCATGTGTGCAACAGGAAATGTGAATTATTATGTTGATTTTAATAAAATAAATGTCCCAAAATTTTAAGTGGAAATTACCAACTTTAGAAGCCTTTTTAAACCCCTAATATACTACAAGTTGTAAATGTCCTGCATTGCAGGAAAGTTCTCCTGCAACAGGGTGATAAAATTAAGATCCTACATCTGTATGTGCGTGTGGTAAAATGGGGAGGTGTCAGATTACCAAGGTGTCAGCCTGTGCCCTCATTAGTGGTGTTCTGTATAGAACAGAGTGAGAGGAGGGCCTAACAACAGATACAGCTAGTCAGTCTTTTATCCTGCTCTGACCTGGGAAGGACCCAGGAGGATAGCATGCTTTGTGCTGCCCTATTTTGACTCAAGATTACACACACACACACACACACACACACACACACACACACACACACACACACACACACACACACACACACACACACACACACACACCCCTCTGGATTTGGCTCTGGTGGTATCATGATATTAGAGGGGTGAGAGATCAGATTGGGCTCATCAGGTGATCACATCAGGATGTATAAGGCTCCTGTGTATAAGGCTCCTGTGGGGGACACTAATCCAGGATCATTAGGATGAATAGCAGTGGTGCAGTACACTGAGCCACCTGTGTCAGATACTGATTCAAGATCGGTTGTTTGTAGCCAGGCCACAGTAAGCCCTCTGAGGGATAAACTGATTCAGGATCAGCCTGTAATGAGCAGAGGTGGTACAGGGTAGGCCCAGTAAGATTCTAGTAGGAGTAATTGGTAGTGGGAGGAGGATCAACATCAACACTTAAACACAGAGGCACCGAATCCCACATCAATGCCAGGGCTTATCTTGAGAGAGGTGAGAGGAGAGAGAGGAGAGAGAGAAGGGAAAGGAGGAGTGAACGAGAGAATCAACAGGATTATCGAGAAAGATAGAGAGTGTAAACTACTGAGAACACTGTGTGTGTGTGTGTGTGCCACAGAACACAATGCCACAGATGTCACAAGTTTTAAGGTAGTGTGCAATTGGAATTCTGACTGCAGGGATGTCCACCAGAGCTGTTGCCTGATAATTTAATGTTAATTTCTCTACCATAAACCACCTCCAACGTTGTTTTAGAAATTTGGACAGTACGTCTAACCCGCCTCACAACTGTAGACCACGTGTAAACACACCAGGACCTCCACATCTGGCTTCTTCACCTGCGGGATGGTCTGAGTCAAGCCACACGGACAGCTGATGAAACTGTGGGTTTGCACAACCAAAGAATTTCTGCACAAACTATCACAAACCGTCTCAGGGAAGCTCATCTGCATGCTCGTCGTCATCACCAGGGTCTTGAGCTGACTACAGTTCGGCGTTGTAAGCGACTTCAGTGGGCAAATGCTCTCCTTCGATGGCCATTGGGACACTGGAAAAGTGTGTTCTTCACGGATGAATCCTGGTTTCAACTCCTCTTTTCTTTCTACCAGGTAAGTTGACTCATTCTCATTAACAGCAATGACCTGGGGAATAGTTACAGGTGAGAGGAGGGGGGATGAATGAGCCAATTGGAAGCTGGAGATGATTCGGTGGCCATGATGGAATATAGCCAGGACACTGGGGTTAACATGTCCCCAATCACTGCCCTGGGGCATTGTGAAATTTTATTTTAGACCAGAAGAAAGTGCCTCCTACTGGCCCTCCAACACCACTTCCAGCAGCATCTGGTCTCCCATCCAAGGACCAACCCAGCTTAGCTTCAGAGGCAAGCCCGCAGTGGGATGCAAGGTGTGTGTGTGTGTGTGTGTGTGTGTGTGTGTGTGTGTGTGTGTGTGTGTGTGTGTGTGTGTGTGTGTGTGTGTGTGTGTGTGAGATAGAGAAAGTAACTTTTACTTTGACAGGGAGTCATGTTGAGACCAAGGTCTCTTTTGAAAATGAGCCCTGTAATTACAAAAATACACATCAACTACAAAATACAAAACATAGAAAAACATTCTTCATCAAAAAGGTCCTCAATCAGCAGTGTACTGTCCTCCTTGAGGTGTATCTAATCAAAACTCCATTCAAGAACGACATGGGTCAGAAAAAGCCTCCTACCTCCAGTGGTTTATTGAAGTCACACGGCATGAAGTCAATGAATATGGATTGAAACTGAAAAGATAGATACTAAAGCAGAATACTGACAAGCTCTCTACAGTATACTCAACAAGAATTGCTAGTGCCAAATACTGTTAGATTGAAAAGCTTAGCTGACAGCTGAAATACAGTTGAAGTTGGAAGTTTACATACACTTAGGTTGAAGTCATTAAAACTCATTTTTCAACCACTCCACAGTTTTCATGTTAGAAAACTATAGTTTTGGGAAGTCGGTTAGGACATCTACTTTGTGCATGACACAAGTAATTATTCCAACAATTGTTTACAGACAGATTATTTCACTTATAATTCACTATATCACAATTCCATTGGGTCAGATGTTTACATACACTAAGTTGACTGTGCCTTTAAACAGCTTGGAAAATTCCAGAAATGCTTCTGATAGGCTAATTGACATAATTTGAGTCAATTGGAGGTGTACCTGTGGATATATTTCAAACTCAGTGCCTCTATACTCGACATCATGGGAAAATCAAAAGAAATCAGCCAAGTCCTCAAAAAAGAAAATGTAGACTTCCACAAGTCTGGTTCATCCTTGGGAGCAATTTCCAAACGCCTGAAGGTACCACGTTCATCTGTACAAACATTAGTATGCAAGTATAAACACCATGGGACCACGCAGCCGTCATACCGCTCAAGAAGGAGACAAAAAGTGCAAATCAATCCCAGAACAACAGCAAATGACCTTGTGAAGATGCTGGAGAAAACAGGTACAAAAGTATCTATATCCACAGTAAAACAAGTCCTATATCGACATAACCTGAAAGGCTGCTCAGCAAGGAAGAAGCCACTGCTCCAAAACCGCCATTAAAAAGCCAGACTATGGTTTGCAACTGCACATGGGGACAAAGATCGTACTTTTTGGAGAAATGTCCTCTGGTCTGATGAAACAAAAATAGAACTGTTTGGTCATAATGACCATCGTTATGTTTGGAGGAAAAAGGGGGAGGCTTGCAAGCCGAAGAACACCATCCCAACCATGAAGCACGGGGGGGGGCAGCATCATGTTGTGGGGGTGCTTTGCTGCAGGGACTGGTGCACTTCACAAAATAGATGGCATCATGAGGAAGGAAAATTATGTGGATATATTGAAGCAACATCTCAAGACATCAGTCAGGAATTTAAAGCTTGGTCGCAAATGGGTCTTCCAAATGGACAATGACCCCAAGCATACTTCCAAAGTTGTGGCAAAATGGCTTAAGGACAACAAAGTCAAGTTGTTGGAGTGGCCATCACAAAGCCCTGACCTCAATCCTATAGAACATTTGTGGGCAGAACTGAAAAGGCGTATGCGAGCAAGGAGGCCTACAAACCTGACTCAGTTACACCAGTTCTGTCAGGAGGAATGGGCCAAAATTCACCCAACTTATTGTGGCAAACTTGTGGAAGGCTACCCGAAACGTTTGACCCAAGTTAAACAATTTAAAGGCAATGCTACCAAATACTATTTGAGTATATGTAAACTACTGACCCACTGGGAATGTGATGAAAGAAATAAAAGCTGAAAGAAATCATTTTCTCTACTATTATTATGACATTTCACATTCTTAAAATAAAGTGGTGATCCTAACTGACCTAAGACAGGGAATTTTTACTAGTATTAAATGTCAAGAATTGTGAAAAACTGAGTTTAACTGTGTTTGGCTAAGGTGTATGTAATCTTCCGACTTCAACTGTACACAAGTTAAAATGCATGTGCACCATTCCAAGCACCTAACATGCTAAATACAGCCCTCTGCTGATGTAAAATAATAGGATATAACAATGCTAGCTAGCATATGTACACTGGATGGCAAAGGGTTAACATAACTAGCAATGTAAAGGTACATAATAACAATGGTCTAAGCATTACATATACAAAATACTTCCTGATATAGTTAGATTAATGGCTAATTAAACATTTTAATATTCACAAGCGATGCTTATGCAGGCATAACAAATGGATGGCAGATAATCAGGAGTACATCGTTGTCCTGACAAATGTGCTTAATCAAATGAAACACTGCTGTTTTACAGCACCACAGAAGAAAGTACCATAGAAGAAATATGATTAACTAGGCGCCGTACATGATATGGGCAGCAGTTGGTGCTAAATCATGAAGTGCATACAAAACCTAAATAAGAGGCAGAACAAGCTGTCTGAATTGGCCTAGAGGTACCAAAATGTAGAAGTGTGTGTTATTATATGCATGTGAACGAATGTAGGCCCTCTCCTAACCCCCTGGTCACCCCAACCTAGTGAGGGGAGGTTGGAGGGCTAGATTGTGGTCCCTCTGGGGCCCCTTAGAAACAAACTGTAAGAGCAAGGTTATACACACACACACACACACACACACACACACACACACACACACACACACACACACACTGTTAATGATGGTCATTAGTCACCAGGGCTGAAGGGCATAGAGGGGACTGGCTGCCCTATGGAACAGTAGGAGATTGAACGTACTTATAATTTGTTTATTAACCATTATTTTACCAGGTACATTGACAGAAAACATAGTGCACTACTATCTTTTGTACACTAAGGACCCAGAAAAGAGTTGCAGGGGAAGCGAAGAATATGCCATTTTTAAAAAGTAGCTCTCATTCTAGAAAAGGTTGGACAAACACATAGACAGTGTCAGTCTCGCTAAGATGTTAGCGTGTGTGTGTTCATGTGCTCTAAGAGCTCAGTGTGTGTATTGTGCGCATCTATGTGAGTGTGTATGTGTGTCTGCCTGCGTCCCTGCCTGTGTGCGCACGCCTGCGTGTGTGTGTTTGTGTGTGACAGCAAAGCGGCACTCCCGGCTAATCCTAACAGACACCGAGTTCTGAAAAAGTCTGTCTGACTGGCATTGGGTCAGGTGGCAGGGGAACGATCTGTCATCTAGTCAGAAACACACCTACCAAGCACTTTGCTCTGCTTAGAAAGGCCTGGAATAACAGGCCTTTTTTGTGTTTATTTGCCCTGAGTGTTCAAGTAGTTGCCGGGGATACAGTATGTTGGTATTGAAGGTGTTCTCACAGTGTCTGTGTCTGTGTCTCACCCTCAGTAGCCCAACTGTTCACTGTGTAGGCATTTTGGTTGAATTCAAAACAAAAGCCTTTAGCGATGCTTTTTGATAGCTTAGAATCCGCTACACATCAGTTGCATTATACAGCAGCGTTTGCATTGCCTTACAAGCAACACTTAGTTCCCCAGCTATCCCTAGACTGAAACTTTACCATAACAAAGCCCATTATCAGTAAAGACTTTCTGTAAACACTGTGTTCGCCTCTAGTCATTATTTATCTCTCTCGTGTTTACTGGAAGTGTTGGCTATAATGAGGAGTCTTTGTTTTTGTAATGTTTCACAATAATTCCCTAGCAAAACAGCAGAAAGCATACAGTATTCTCCACCCCCCCTTTAACATTTAGTAATAATGAGTAGGACTTAAGGATAATAGTGACATTTCAAAAGGCCTGTTATTCCAGGTCTTTCTAAGCAGAGCAAAGTGCTTGGTAGGTGTGTTTCTGACTGGATGACAGATCGTTCCCCTGCCACCTGACCCAATGCCAGTCAGACAGACTTTTAGGATTAGTCAGGAGTGCCGCTCTGCTGTCACACACAAACGTGCGCAGGCGTGCGCACACAGGCAGGGACGCAGGCAGACACACATACACACTCACGTAGATGCTCACAATCACAATCAGTTTCAGCCTCCTGGTGGCATCAATAAGGGATCATAGCTTTCACCTGGATTCACCTGTCATGGGAAGAGTTCCTAATGTTCTGTACACTCAGTGTAGCTTAGTATTTGAATTATTTGTTTTATACATTCATTTTTGCTGATATTTATCAATAATTCTGGACACCACTGTTTTATTTGTATTTATTTAGCCTTTATTTAACCAGGCAAGTCAAATAAGAACTATTATTTATAATGATGGCCTATCAAGAGGCCTCCTGTGGAGATGGGGGCTGGAAATCAAAATAAAATATAGAACAAAAAGCACATCACGACAAAAGAGCGACCTAAGACAACAACACAACACAACATGGCAGCAACACAACATGGCAGCAACACAACATGACAGCAACACAACATGACAGCAACACAACATGGTAGCAACCCAACATGACAGCAACACAACATGACAGCAACACAACATGGTAGCAACACAAACTTGACCCCAATACAGCATGGTAGCAACACAAACATGACAATAACACAACATGTTAGCAACACAAACATGACAACAACACAACATGGTAGCAACAGAACATGACAACAACACAACATGGTAGAAACACAAACATGACACAAACACAGTTAGGCACAGACAACATATATATATATATAATAGAAAGGGAGAGAGGGAGAGAGAGAAAGACAGAGAGAGAAAGAGAGGGAGATAGAGAGAGAGGGGGGGAGAGAGAGGGGGAGAAAGAGAGAGAGGGGGGGGAGAAAGACAGACAGAAAGAGAGTACTGCTGAGCTAAGGCAATTCTCTAACCCATACTGGTGGGATTCATAGAGGCTCAGTGATTCCTCTCCTCAGTTGCTCCCCATCTGGGGTGCATGGCGGGCCGGAGGAGATAAGAATGCCTTCAAAGAAAACGACGCCGTCAGACACACACACACACACACACATTAAAGACGATGCAGTGAAAATGTATTCTTGAACAGTGCAGTCGCAGCCCAGCCTGCTATTGTGTGGTGTGTTTTTGGCCAGACCATGGTACTGAGATTGGCGAGTCCCATTTCAGCAGGACTGGTTTTGTCTGCTGTTGATGTTGTTATCTGCTTTTGTTTGTGTGTGTCTCTGCAGGCCTGTTTGTGCCAGTTTATGCTGTAAGCCTCTGACTGTTTTTTCTACTGTCTCTGTATCCCACTCTCCCACTCATTGCATTTTATGTGGGTGGCAACATTATCTTCCACTGCACATACTATCCTTATCCTGAGAATACATTCAAACACTTCCTCTCTAGGTTCATCTCTGTGGCATGCTTTCATATGCATTGATACGCAGAGAGAGAAGTGGTGTAAAGTTACTGAGAAGTCAGTGCAGAGCCCCAGTCCTCACAGCTAAACTACACTAAACGGCAGGGAGCTGTATCATAGACAACACCGCACTTTGAGACTGACCTATGTCCTTTCGTTGTTTGTCGCAAGGGGGATTCAGAAAAAACACATCAAAGGGAAATTTTATCCTGTCATTTTTGCATTTGCTTTGCTTCCAAACCCCATGTGAAGAGATGACTGTGTCATGTACAGTCGTATGAAAAACTTTGGGCACCCTTGACAATTTCCATGATTTCCATTTATAAATAATTGGGTGTTTGGATCAACAATTTCATTTTGATCTATCAAATAACTGATGGACACAGTAATATTTCAGTAGTGAAATTAGGTTTATTGGATTAACAGAAAATGTGCAATATGCATCAAAACGAAATTAGACAGGTGCATACATTTGGGCACCCCAACAGAAAAATCACATCAATATTTAGTAGAGCCTCCTTTTGCTAAAATAACAGCCTCTAGACGCTTCCTATAGCCTGTAATGAGTGTCTGGATTCTGGATGAAGGTATTTTGGACCATTCCTCCTTCCAAAACATCTCCAGTTCAGTTAGGTTTGATGGTTGCCGAGCATGGACAGCCCGCTTCAAATCATCCCACAGATTCTCAATGATATTCAGGTCTGGGGACTGGGATGGCCATTCCAGAACATTGTACTTGTTCCTCTGCATAAATGCCCGGGTAGATTTTGAGCAGTGTTTTGGGTCGTTGTCTTGTTGAAATATCCAGCCCCGGCGCAACTTCAACTTTGTGACTGATTCTTCAACATTATTCCCAAGAATCTGCTGATATTGAGTGGAATCCATGCAACCCTCAACTTTAACAAGATTCCCAGTACCGGCATTGGCCACACAGCCCCACAGCATGATGGAACCCCCACCAAATTTTACTGTGGGTAGCAAGTGTTTTTCTTGGAAAGCTGTGTTCTTTTGCCGCCATGCATAACGCCCCTTGTTATGACCAAATAACTCAATATTTGTTTCATCAGTCCACAGCACCTTATTCCAAAATGAAGCTGGCTTGTCCAAATGCGCGTTTGCATAACTCAAGCGACTCTGTTTGTGGCGTGTGTGCAGAAAAGGCTTCTTCCGCATCACTCTCCCGTACAGCTTCTCTTTGTGCAAAGTGAGCTGAATTGTTGAACGATGCACAGTGACACCATCTGCAGCAAGATGATGTTGTAGATCTTTGGAGGTGGTCTGTGGGCTGTTTTTGACCGTTCTCACCATCCTTCGCCTTTGCCTCTCCAATATTTTACTTGGCCTGCCACTTCTGGCCTTAACAAGAACTGTGCCTGTGGTCTTCCATTTCCTCACTATGTTCCTCACAGTGGACACTGACAGGTTACATCTCTGCGATAGCTTTTTGTAGCCTTCCCCTAAACCATAAGGTTGAACAATCTTTGTTTTCAGGTCATTTGAGAGTTGTTTTGAGGCCCCCATGTTGCCACTCTTCAGAGGAGAGTCAAAGAGAACAACAACTTGCAATTGGCCACCTTAAATACCTTTTCTCATGATTGGATACACTTGTCTATGAAGTTCAAGGCTTAATGAGCTCACCAAACCAATTGTGTGTTCCAATTAACAAGTGCTAAGTAGTTACAGGTATTCAAATCAACAGAATGACAAGGGTGCCCACATTTTTGCATAGCCTATTTTTCACATCTGATTTAATTTCATACATGGACAATACCCCAGTACTCAGCTTTTATTAGAAAATGAATGGCATGCCACTGTGATCATTTTCTGTGACGACAGAGTAAATTATTATGCAGCCTCAGAGGGGTGCCCAAACTTTTTCATACGACTGTAAAGACGGTGAGAGAGAAAAAAGAAGAAGAACAAGGAGGTCAACATCGGTCAACAGCTATGCTAAGAATCACTGAAGCTATGCACAGCAAAGGAAAGCACTACCACTTCCTGAAAGTGAAGTTTGTAGAGAACATAAGCTGCCTATCTAAATCCTCTTACTAGGACGGCTGGTAGCCTAGTTGTTAAGAGCGTTGGGCCAGTTACCAAAAGGTTGCTGGTTTGAATCCCTGAGATTACTAGGTGAAAACTCTGTTGATGTGCCCTTGAACAAGGCACTTAACCCTAGTTGCTCTGGATAAGTGTCTGATTAGACTTTCTGTTTTACAAAACCTGATTCCTGTCACATTACAGATTACGTCCTGGAGATGCTGAACCGTTCTGAGGGGGTCCTGCAGGAGTCCTACCCCGCAGTGCTAGGATTCCTGTACACCCAGAACACCCGTGTGTTCTCTGACCTGTACATGGAGCTGAGACGGTACTACCGCGGTTCCAATGTCAACATAGAGGAGGCGCAGAACGAGTTCTGGGCCCGCCTGCTGGAGAGGCTGTTTAAGGGAGCCAACGGACAATACCTCATAGGTACGTAAACATTACACATTTAACTTAAATATGTTATTTGAAACGTTTAACTTTTAAAATCTGTGGCTTTTTTCAAACTTTGGTAGAAATGATCCAACCATTAAGTAGAATAATAATAAACTGCATTCATCAATATGATTCCAATATTATGTGAATAAATGCAGCAGGCCCTGTGAGTCTCTGGAGGATCTAGCAAGATAGCGAATCATTGCATCACCAACTCAGTATGACTATAATGAACATGTGTCTATCTTGCACCGTTATGCAATTATTAAGAGGCTAGATACAAATAGCTTATCCTGTCGACCAATGTTCTAGCAATAATTTATTGCGGCAAGCAGCTCAGGGATGTCAAGTTGGTACCCAAGCATGTGCTATGTGTATAGTGTAGTTCATTAATTACTATCAAATTATAGGCATATAGCCAATCAGATAATTACTCTGTGAAAGGAGGAATGCATTTACTCAATTCAACTAATAGAATTTATTAGTCACAAAATAATTGGCACTCTTGACAATTACAGTGTACATGAAATACCTGATACATACCAAACTACTCAGAGTAAATTACTATCACCAATAGGTTAAGACTTCAGTTCAGAATCATCTCTAAGATATAAAAAAACAATGCAGTCTTGATACACACAGGAGCTTAGTAGCAAATTCTCAAAGTATGAGTGAATTCACTTCTCTTTTAACCAAATTCTAAATAACTAAAGTAGAAACGCACACCCAACCTGAATTAAATGTTTTAACACTTTGCTAGTGAAATCAAAAGACAGTAAAACACACCTAGATTCTACTCTAATCAACTCAATTTGAATGTTATGACCAGACAACATTAATGTGCCTGATAACCAGTCAACCCAACATACCATTTCAATCCAGTCACTTTAAAAATACATCAAACAGAAAACATAATGCAATGTGCAGCTCTAAGGGGCCTCCCGAGTGGCGCAGCAGTCTAAGGCACTTCACGGTTGCCAGGTGTACGGTATATGAAGAGCGTTTAACTAATAAAGTTACTATGATTGTAGGTGATGACTACCTGGAGTGTGTGTCCAAGCAGTCAGAGACGCTGCGACCCTTTGGTGAAATGCCCCGCGACCTCAAGTTGAAGGTGACACGTATATTTGTGGCGGCGCGCTCCTTTGTCCAGGGACTAGTGGTCAGCGGGGACGTGGTTCGCAAGGTGTCACAGGTAAGACAGACCATCTCTCTCTCTCTCCCTCTCTCTTTCCCTCTCTCACTCGTCTATCTATTCTCATGCTGGCAGTTAAACCTACTATACATCAATCTGGCACCTTTATACACCAAGTATTTGGAGCTTTGAGATACTTTTCTAGAAATATTCTATCAAACTAATGCTACGGCATGAGAGAAGAATCTCTTCTTCTAATGTAAACAAAACACCCACACTACAAGCGGCTAAATGGATGGCTCAAATCCTCCACGAATCCTACAACATCCGGCATTTCTTTTGTCTTCTCATATTGTCTTTGGCTCCAGACCTTTGTAGCGCTGCACGCCACACTGTGTACAGTAGTTCTCCAGTGACTCTATACTGCTTCTCTAGAACAGTATGTGGTAAACACACTCAGTCACTGGGCCCATTAACTGCCTATAACTAGGGCAGGGCATCTCATTACTGGCAAATTAATCTCTGATAGAGTTACAGTGGATCAGAGAAGGGAGAAATCTAAGGGCGGAACACTAGGTCGTTCACACATACAGTGTGTACAGGAGAGAAGGGACAGAGTGAGCCACAGCTCTGGACAGTGTCAATGGAGTTACTAGGTAGAGGAAAAGAAGGTAGGAGAGGATGAGTGGAGAGTAGAGGGATTGTCGTGGAAATTTCAGTACTGAGAGACTTTGTCATTTCTTCAAACAATCATCTTTATTTAATATCGATTTAATTATTGCAATAATGAGGCTGGTCAGTCCAACAGTCATTTGGCAATGCTGTTTCTTATATAGAGCTGACCATAAAATGCTGAGTCATTGCTGGTTCAAACCAAGAGGTATAATAAAACCCTTTAGATCGTTATCTGCAGCTGGCGTTATCTTCACCCCAGACCCTGGCCTTATTTCCCAGATGCCAGGATGTCTAAGAACCATTAGGCCTTTGTTCTCCTCCTCTCTATCCCAGTTACCACCACCCCACATCCTATCTATGGAACGCCAGAACAGAGAGAGAGAGAGAGACCAGAGACATCTGCCTCACATGCACCACTAAGACCATATAAATATCATACCATTAGTTAGGTATATAATCCTTAACTATTAATATCAAACAAATAAGGTAAGTATGTAATTTTTTCTGTCACAGAATAGAGGAGAGAGAGGAAGAGAGGAAGGTACAATAAATGAAAATGGAGGTGGTGAGGAGGTGAAAGGGGAGATTTATGCCTCATGGAGTTTCGAGTCTGATTGGACCAGCCATGGAGGCAGCGGGCTGAGCGGAATGCCAGATGGCATGCTGGGATATGGGTACCCCCCCCTGTAGTTCCAATCAGACTGGAATTGGGATCGTGGTGGATTGTGTGGTTAGGAGAAAGGGAAACGGAGAAAGAAAGAGAGGGTAGAGAGGGTTTAGACGAGGTAGAGAAGAAGGAGTGAATGGAAGAGAAAGGCTAACAGAGGGGGGAGCGTTGAGAGAGTCGGAGTGGAAGGGACACACACTGTGAGATGTACACCTTCGCCTCCCCCCTCCCCTGCCATCAAATCACACTGTATCCCAAAGTAGTGTGTGTGTGTGTATGTGTGAATGCGCGCCAGAATACTCCCTGACCTCATTGAGAATAGCAGCGGTTGCCAGCGCCCTGGCATTAGTGCAGGGATGACATTTTGTAATTTTGTAAAAGCCACACTAATTACTTACGCATTTTCCCCAGCCAACGTCATTTAATGAACACATCGCTCAATGTCCTTCAGCAGCAGCAAAACGGCAGCAGTCAGGAAATATGGATCAGATCAAGCAGCTCTAGGGTGAGAGAGGAGGAGAAGGGAAGGGAATCAGTAGAATAAGAGGTGTGTAGGGGTGAGATAGCTAGCAACTGCTTATCAGCCTGACACCCTGCGGGCTGGCAGTGCTCTGTAGTCCAGCCTGGCAGGTCTGGAGGATGGACTCACAGGCCATACGTCATGAATATAAATACCAGCTTAGGGTGTCTGGCTGTCTGCCCATGCTAATATTATTCCTTGTTCCCCTGCTAGGCTAGGCTACACTAACTGTTGCCATGCTAATGCCTGGCCTTATTCCCTTAAGCCCATGCTAACTCTAATGCCCACTTACAGTATGCCTGTGGCTAGGCTAACTGCTGCCATGCTTTCCCTTGTTCCCTTATGCCCCCGGCTACGCTAGGCTACACTACGCTAGCTCTGTCCATGGTAATTCTGGGCCTTATTCCCTTACTGTATGCTTGTGGCTTGGCTTCGCTATCTGAGGCCACGGTAATTCTAGGCTTTATTCCCTTATGCTTGCAGCTAGGCAATGCTACGTTGTGTGCTTAATTGAGCTATCCGAAGGTCCCTCTGTGTGGGCTGCGTGTATTGTCTCCTCTACAGGAACACATAGAGAGACTGAGGCTGAGAGAGATGCATCACTCTAACATGCTAACCTTCACATCAGCACAATTCTATGAACCCTCACCCTGCCTTATAGAGAGGACCATTATATACTAGTGTACACACTTTTAGTAGGCTATAGTTTCTCATGACTATTGCAAAGAGATTACCTCAAACAGCTTATAAAAGCTTAATTTCACTTTAATAACCCTGCGCTTTCCTTATTTCAGAGTAGGATAGAGTGAACTGTATCTTTCCCTATTGCAGTAATATCAACATTGGTGCGCTGATTTGAACCCTCCCATTGCCCTATACGTGACTGGGGACATTTTTCACCGCCGCATCAATAATGACCCTCTACAGAAGATCGGATATTTCTCAGTAGTAGTGCTCTGATTTTAACCTTACTTTTGCCTTGTGTGTGGAGTGGGCTATTTCTCATGGTTGCGCTGACATGAACCCTCCCCACAGCCATGGGGGACATTTTTCAGCAGCACGCTGACATTAACTGCTGTAGCAGGAGCTGATTGCTGAGCTGGGCTGTACTTTATGGTGCCTCTCCTTTCCAACAGCATCGATCTGGTACCATGCCTCCAGATGCGTGTGCGTGTTAATCTGTGAGTGTGTGTTAGTGTGTTAGTGTGCACAGATAAGCGATGGGAGAAATTGAGAGAGAGAGAGAGAGAGAGAGAGAGAGATTTCCCTTTGGTATTCCCTACCTTCCAACATCAGCACCAGTTTTCAGGGCCGCTCTCTCCATTCCTTCCATAGATTATGGTACAGTAGAGTAGGAAGTAGGCCACAGCACGCGTCACATATATCACTATGAGGCTAGGAGTCTAGTACATCTAACGCAGGGGGAAGAGGCTACTCATATGTCCTCATTAATTACACAATACTGGAGAGAGGGAGAGACAAAGAGAAAGAGAGAGAGAGAGAGAGAGGCCATCCTATTCCAAGGACCTCTCTGACATGTATACAGTATATGGAGATGTAGTGTAGTCAGGGTCACAATGGTAAAGTTGAGTAATGTACTGTTTACATGTAGTACTGATAATGGCATGGACATGACACACACACACACACACACACACACACACACACACACACACACACACACACTTGCTCTTAATTCCTTATTCTCCAAAGGTTACCTAATTAGTGTAAGGTCAATGTGTAGAGCTGTGTAGTTTGTGTCTGTATCAGTTAGCCAGGCCCGGCATCTCTCTCTCTCTCTCTCTCTCTCTCTTTCTGCTTGGTGTGCCTCCAAAGAATTACAGGGAGCGAAGCTGTGAGCAATAACCTCAAGCAATCAGGGCATGGATGATTTGCTCATTCCTTTAAGCCTATTGTCTATGGTTTGGGATGTCAGAACTACAGTATGCTAGCCTAAACCCAGATCTGTTTGTGTCCCTCTCATTGCGTCATTGTTTGGCATGACAATGAGTGAAAAGGAGTTGACAAGACAGCACCAACAGATCTGGGATCAGGCTAACAGTATAGCGTCGCTGTCTGACGAAACCTCAATTACATTTTTGACAGTTTACATTTTTGTACATTTATTGAAAGCTGTAACTCATATTGCATGACTCTAGGCCCAATACAATTGAATGACAATAGCTTCTGAAGTTTCATAATTGCATGTTCGTTAATGGGAAAATATTTTTCCATTTCCTGAAAAGTTTCTGTTTTGGAGATAAGAGTTTTTCATCAGACAGCAACGATATTAGGCTTCTCTGGCTGCTATAGAGCCCTAACTTCATTGTATGTGTACAGCATGATAATATTAACTCAAATGAAGGAACATTCCTTCCTTTCAAATACTTCTGTCTCTTCCTTTGTGTCTTCTCCCTATCTTTAGTTCTCAATGTTCTCTCACCCGTCTCTCTGTTTGCTTTCTGGAACTATTATTTTCTACTATTTTCTTCAGACTCCATATATGTCTTTCCACCAAATGCTCTCTCTCTCTCTCTCTCTCTCTCTCTCTCTCTCTCTCTCTCTCTCTCTCTCTCTCTCTCTCTCTCTCTCACTCTCTCTCTCTCTCTCTCTCTCTCATCGAAACAGTGATTGTCTGACTCATTCTCTTGCCTAACGAGCAGAGGAGAAAAGGAGGAAGGGATGAGAAGAGGAGAGGAGGGTGGACGCGGGGGCGTGGTGTAGAGTCATGATGTGGAACAAACACTATTTTATGTAATCACCAGAACCCTGCAATCCCATTGATTCATATTGACTTTTTCCTAATCAATAGATATTCACTGCCTGCTGTCAACATCAATATCATCAACAGCCTATGGATGTTAAGCAATTTTTTTTCTGGTACGATATCAATAGCAGGTTAACAATCACATTATAATTGGTATATACAAAATAACCTAACCTAGCTTATCAGTGCCATCACTGTCAGGCATCATTAGAGAAAGAGGCTTCCGTCAGGGGTCCTGAGACCATGTTCATTTGTCTTTCACTTCGGATACTGTTAGCTACAGTCTGTATGTTTCTGCTAACTAGACTTTGTCTGACTTTGGTATGACAAGGGTGTCAGTTTCCAGGAAAAGCATCACACTGCCCCAGATGTCAGCTAAGAGGAGTTTGGTATTCCGAGCTGAGCTCTCAGTCTCTCTCTCTCTCTCTCTCTCTCTCTCACACACACACACATACACACTTATACTGGAGATTTGTATGCATAGCCGGGGCTCTCTTGCGAGCAGGGTTTACTGGTATTAACCCAGTTTCAGTTTTAATGCACCAAGGCCCTTTCCTGAGGGAACAGCCCAGTGGTATAGAGAGAGCGAGAGAGAGAGAGAGAGAGAGAGAGAGAGAGAGAGAGAGAGAGAGAGAGAGAGAGAGAGAGAGATGGAAGAGCAGAAGGATGGAGGGATCTGAGGAAAGTGAAGACGGATGTGTCATGCAGGGGGAAAAAAGCGAATTCTCTCGAACGATCGGTTTCCACGGTAACCAGGCCAAATAAAACCTTAAAGCGTGGCGATAGCGTAAAAGGATGGCCATGGGAAGTGACCTCCAACTGTATTGTGTGTGTGTGTGTGTCGTTTGTTTGCCCATCGTCAAGGAAACTCATGTTCACAGGATTTTAAGCTGTTATTCATTCCACATATCTCAGGACCTGTGAAAGTGAATGACGATAATGGCCGTATTGCTATTGTCAATGGAACTATTGTAGTAGTGGCAGAAGCAGTAGTGGCCTCTGGAATGGCAGGGATAGTTGTTGAAGGGCTTACTACATTGTTTGTCATTGGAAAATATACTATTGCTCATAGAGGTGTTGGAACATCCAAGGCTTTGTATAAAAATAAAACCATAAGAACTCACAGGGACATTCATTTCATGATAGAAGGGAAACATGTCGGTCTGTATTTAGCCTGGATGCCAGGCTGTTTCTGCTTCTGAATTGTCAATGCTCATGGGGGCATTTGTGTCTTTCCTACACCATGTGAAGTGCCTCATATGGGCATACTGTATGCATTAATATTGAGAGGATTTTATGATATACAATACATTAAGTATAGAAAACATTAGGAACACCTGCCATAGATTACATAGATTGACCAGGTGAATCCAGGTGAAATCTATGATCCCTTATTGTGTTAAATCCACTTCAATCAGTGTAGATGAAGGGGAGGAGGCAGGTCAAATAAGGATTTTTAAGCCTTGGGACAATTGAGATATGGATTGTGTATGTGTGCCATAAGTCCCTTTGAACAGGATATGGTAGTTTGTGTCAAGAACTGCAACGCTGCTGGGTTTTTCACGCTCTACAGTTTCCTGTGTCTCAAGAATGGTCCACCACCCAAAGGACATCCAGCCAACTTCACACATCTGTGGGAAGTATTGGAGTCAACATGGGCCAGCATCCCTGTGGAACGCTTTCGACACCTTGTAGTGTCCATGCCCAGACGAATTGAGGCTGTTCTGATGGGAAAAGGGTGTTCTGATATTGTAGCAAACGGTGGGGCAGGGAAGCAAAACCGGGTCGCTGGCATGATTGATTTATTGTAAAAAAAGCATTTTATTTGTTAATGTTTAAAAAAAATGTAACAATACAAAACATATACATACGAACAACAACATACAGACGCGCACAAAAATCCACAACATCACCCCTGCCCAGAACCACCTGCTCACACCCCCATCTTCAGCGCTCGTATCACTCTCCGCCACATGGCCTCAAACTGCACCATTTAGATATGAAAGAATTTGCCCTTTCCATTGTGTTTACGATGGAGGTTTGGTTGATTTCCAGTTTTTTTGTATAGGTTTTTTCAAGATGATTGATGAGAAAAGTATTGCCCATCCCATCTTGTATTTCACTGCACCATTATATGCCATATTTTTAAGAGATTGTCTGTTGGATAGGCTCTCTAAAATGTTTTGTATATCTTACCTATCATATGAATATCATTTTCTGACTCAAATAGGGTTCCCTCAAGATTGCTCAGATTTTCCAAAAGATTTCAAAATCGAAATTTCTTGATATTAAACTTTTAAGTTGCATGTATTTGAAAATATCAACATTGGTCAGTCCAAAATAGCTTTTTAATTCTGTCATGGAAGTACATGTATTTCCTATTACCAAGTAATTTATGGTTTCTATGCCTTTAGTTTTCCATGTAGATCAATTTATCTGTGAATTCTGAAAAGCTATCCGAGGATTGTTCCATATGGTTGTGTTTTTAGGGAGTGATATTGGTTATTGTAGAATACGTTTCATTTTCTTCCATATTGTTATAGTGTTCTTGACTATGAAGAAGTTAAGGTTCTTAGCTTTATCCTTAGAAAATAAACACGTAAAAAGATTATCGGGATGAGCGTGTGGGGAGTTGATACATTTCCAAGTCTGTAAGGTTTAAACCAACCTCTGACTTAGGACTAAATAAAAACGTTCATGTTTATTCCATGACTTTTATTTGCCCATTGTCTGTTATGACCGAGTATAGTTTTTAAAAGAATGTCTTCGGTGAGGTAATTGGTATTACTGAGAATAAATATAAAAACTTTAGGAGCCATGCCATTCTGAAGAGGTTTATTCTACCTGCAAGATGTATGGGAAGATTGTTCCATTTCATTAGATCTGCTTTCATATTGTTGAGTAATGGGATGAAGTTATCTTTACGTTTTTTCTTGATTGTTGTGACTTATTAAGCATCATAAGTATTTGATATTTGTTGTGGTCCCGTTAACGATTCCTTTAGATCACAAGTTATTATTTAACTTTTTCCTATTGCTATTATTTAGTTTTTTGTCCACGTTAATTTTATATCCTGAGATTTGAGTATTTTGAAAGTTTTAGCAAGTGTGGCAATGAGTTTTCAATATTGGTCAGGTATATCAGGAGATCATCTTTAAATAAGTTGAGTTTATTTTCATGTTTACCAATACTGATACCTGTTACATTTGGATCCTGTCTAATTCTTTCTGCAAGCTGTTAATTGCCAGTGCAAACAGGAGGGGGGAGAGAGGACATCCTGTCTAGTCTATTATTTTTGAATATTTTTGCTTTAAACATTTATATAATATTTTTATTACATTTATTATGTCAGCTGGAAAGTTGAAAGCTTCCAAAGTTGTGAATAGAAAAGGCCATTCAACGACGGTCAAAAGCCTTTTTGGCATCATTATATATAAAATAAAAAATGTTTTACATGTTAAAGCTAAAATTCACTTGTCCCCGATGGAATACACACAATACAGAAAAACTACAGTAATTACTACAGTACAAAACAGCATCATACAGCATATAGTAGATACAGTCAACCTATCCTAATCTCATCATTTGTCCTTCTGCACTCTTGGAAACATTATACATCAATAAATCTATAGCAAATCAAATTAAATCAAAGTGTATTGGTCAAGTACACAGTTTAGCAGATGGTATAGCGGGTACAGCGAAATGTTTGTGTTACTAGCTCCTAACAGTGCAGTAGAAGGTCAAACAAGTACACCAATATTGATATCAATAAAACTATAACAGCTAAGATGCCCTCTTGGCCAGACCTCTGCCTACACCTTTATCATGTAGCTGAGGCATAAATGCCTGTTAGTGCCACCAAGTGCTACTCATCTTTCCACAAAGATGAGCTCTGACCTGTCCTTTAAACCCCCACCTGGACTGGGACAGTTTAATAGGCAGTGGGAGGCTATTCCATAACAGACCCACTAACCCACTTGGTGGGAATTGTAACGTGGCTCACATAGCAAGGATCGCTCAAATATATGTATCATCTGTTTTTTGTTGTGTGCTTCCTCTCCCAGGTGCCCCTGAGCTCAGAGTGCATGCGTGCCATCATGAAGATGACGTATTGTCCCCACTGCCGTGGCGTGCCCTCTGCCAGGCCCTGTGCCAACTACTGTGCAAACGTGCTGAAGGGCTGCCTCGCCAACCACGCTGACCTGGACACGGAGTGGAGGAACCTGGCTGGTGAGACATATAAACACACACTCACGACACACACATTTGGACACTCATTTAATGTAATGCCTATAAGCATGCATTTACATTTTAATATTGTATTCCCCCTGTGTCTGTAGATGCCATGCTGCAAGTGGCTAACAGGTTTGAGGGTGCATCCGGTGTGAATGTGGTGATCCTCTCTCTCCCCAAACGCATCTCAGAGGCTATCACCACCATGATGGACAACATAGACACCTTTAACACCAAGGTCGGTACAGCAGTACGCACGCACGCACGCACACACACACACACTTGCAGATATGCTACACACTTTATAATATTATTACTGATCACACTGATACGGTGTTGATCAGGGCTCATGGCCATCACATATTCATATCCTGATGTTGAATACCTGTGCTGATCAAGGCCAACCATTAACTTCTCCTTTTAATGGTGTACGAGCACCACTTTTATGTGCCCGTTAAAATTGTAAGGAACCATGAAATCTTTATTTTTTGTTTAGTGAACGTGGAAAAATATTAAAATAGTGCTGGGGAACAAAGGCTTCTCTGTGCTGCACTGGTGTTGAGGCCAGAGCTGGCCTGAGGCTCTGCCATGACCTGGCAGACTAACCTTCACAACACCAGCCAGGATCAGATTACACAATTCTAACCCTAACCAGGAAAACAACTGACCTGAGATCGGTGTCTAGGGACAGCTTTACCTGCTTACTGACAGTCCTCTATAGATTATATATAGGCTTATATGTCCTACCAGGTTTAGGAAGTCAGTTTGATTCATAAAGTGGTTCAACATGGAACTACTGCTATTGCAGCTGCTGTGGTTTCATTACTTATCGCGTCAACAGAGATACAGTTGACGGTTTACAGTTAGGATTGGGGGTATGACAAATTTGTTCTACATACAGTGGCAAGAAAAAGTATGTGAACCCTTTGGAATTACCTGGATTTCTGCATAAATTGGTCATAAAATGTAATCTGATCTTCATCTAAGTCACAACAATTGACAAACACAGTGTGCTTAAACTAATAACACACAAATTATTGTATTTTTCTTGTCTATATTGAACACATAATTTAAACATTCACAGTGTAGGTTGGAAAAAGTATGTGAACCCCTAGGCTAATGACTTCTCAAAAAAGCTAATTGGAGTCAGGAGTCAGCTAAACTAGAGTCCAATCAATGAGACAAGATTGGAGATGCTGGTAAGAGCTGCCCTGCCCTATAAAAAACACTCACTAAATTTGAGTTTGCTATTCACAAGAAGCATTGCCTGATGTGAACCATTCCTTGAACAAAGACCTAAGATTAAGAATTGTTGACTTGCATAAAGCTGGAAAGTGTTACAAAAGAATCTCTAAAAGCATTGATGTTCATCAGCCCAAGTAAGATAAATTGTCTATAAATGGACAACGTTCAGCACTGTTGCTATTCTCCCTAGGAGTGGCCGTCCTGCACAGATGACTGCAAGAGCACAGCGCAGAATGCTCAATGAGGTTAAGAAGAATCCTAGAGTGTCAGCTAAAGACTTCTCTGGACCATGCTAATATCTATGTTGACGAGTCTATGATACGTTAAACATTAAACAAGAATGGTGTTCATGGGAGGACACCATGGAAGAAGCCATTGCTGTCCAAAAAAAACATTGCTACACGTCTGAAGTTCGCAAAAGAGCACCTGGATGTTCCACAGCGCTACTGGCAAAATATTATGTGGACAGATGAAACTAAAGTTAAATTGTTTGGAAGGAAGGAACACACAACACTATGTGTGGAGATAAAAAGACAAAGTACACCAACATCAAAACCTCATCCCAACTGTAAAGTATGGTGGAGGAAGCATCATGGTTTGGGGCTGCTTTGCTGCCTCAGGGACTGGACAGCTTGCTATCATTGACGGAAAATTTTAATTTCCAAGTTTATCAAGACATTTTGCAGGAGAATGTAAGGCTATCTGTCCGCCAATTGAAGCTCAACAGAAGTTGGGTGATGCAACAGGACAACGACCCAAAACACAGAAGTAAATCATCAACAGAATGGCTTCAACAGAAGAAAATACGCCTTCTGGAGTGGCCCAGTCAGAGTCCTGACCTCAACCTGATTGAGATGCTGTGGAAGGACCTCAAAAGAGCGGTTCACACCAGACATCCCAAGAATATTGCTGAACTGCAGGTCTGATGCGCAACTACAGAAAACGTTTGCACTGTAAATGTTTACACGTTGTGTTCAATAAAGACATGAAAACATATACTTGTTTGCGTGTTATTAGTTTAAGCAGACTGCGTTTGTCTATTGTTGTGACTTAGAAGCTAGTAGTGCTAACTACTGTAAGTGGTGCTAAGTAGTGCTAGTAGTTTTAACTACTGTAAGTAGTGCTAGTAATGCTTGTAGTGCAAACTACTGTTACTGTAAGTCGCTTTTTATTTATTTAACTAGGCAAGTCAGTTAAGAACACATTCTTATTTACAATGACGGCCTACCTACAGGGTCAGCCCCTGGAGAAAAGTAGGGTTAAGTGCCTTGCTCAAGGACACATCGGCAGGTTTTTCACCTTGTCAGCTCGGGTATTCGAACAAGCAACCTTTCGGTTACTGAACCAACGCTCTAGTGCTAGTAATGCAAGTAATGCTAACTACTGTTTCAGTATCGGAGAGTTTTCTGGGCAACATTTTGTTACGATGCTGAAGGTTGTAATTTCAGCAACATGTTTTCTGATGCTGTTGATCCCATAGGGGCAAGAGGTTAAGTTCAACTGTCGTTTTGACTTTGTCGTTTTTTTCCCCTAAATATTCAACTGAATATTTTTCTCCCTCTATTCTCCTTCTCTCTCCTTCTTACTCCCCCCTCTCTCTCCTGTTCTGTCTATCCTCAGGTGTTTCAGGCCTGTGGGAACCTGAGGGAGGGAGGAACCAGCAGCACCGGGTTGGAGGAGGTGAAGAAGAGGTGGAAGGTTACAATGCAGGACAGCCAAACCGATGGGGCCAGACTGGAGAAACTGGTCAGTGTTACTGTCGATAGCATTCTCTCTCTCTCTCTCTGCCTCTCTGATACTGTTTCAGTTTAGTTATGTTTATTCTTACTCTGTGAAGAATGCATAAACAGCAAAGCTAAAGTCAAGAATGCAGTGAGTCAGATGCATGTGAAATGTGAGGGAATGGAAACAACCATAATCGTTGTCCAAAAATAAACACACTGTTTGTGTTTGTTTGTGTGTTTGTTTGTTGCTCATACAGAAGATTTCTGCAGAAAGTGTGAATGCTTGAACAAACTTGATATTGAAACTTGAGACCTGAACTTGTCCAATAAGAAATGCTCGTTTTCATTTTCCATTGCAAAACGTTTTGCTACTGTATGTACTAATGACATAATGTCATGGTCCCCAGGTGTCTGATGTGTCGAGAAGGCTGAGGGACATGCAATCCTACTGGGTCTCGTTACCCAGCATCCTCTGCGGTGACAGGGTGGCCACCAGGGCTGAGGCCGACGACAAGTGCTGGAATGGGATGGCCCGTGCTAGGTATGGCCCTAAACCACGTCTGTGTGTGTGTGTGTGTGTGCGCAAGATTTCTATGTGTGTTTCTAAACTGCTCTAATTACATTGGTAACCAGTTTATATTAGCAAGGCACCTCGGGGGTTTGCGATATATGGCCAATATACCACGGCTAAGGGCTGTGCGTTGCGTCGTGCATAGAAACAGCCCTTAGCTGTGGTTGGTATATTGGCCATATACCACACTTCTTCTGGCTTTATTGCTTAAGTATACAGTATATGCGTGTGTGTGTGTGTGTGTGTGTGTGTGTGTGTGTGTGTGTGTGTGTGTGTGTGTGTGTGTGTGTGTGTGTGTGTGTGTGTATTTGAGTGCCCCCAGTCACCCTCTCTCCTTGTTTCCCAGGTACCTTCCAGAGGTGATGGGTGATGGCCTGGCTAGTCAGATCAATAACCCTGAGGTAGAGATCGACATCACCAAGCCAGACATGACTATACGCCAACAGATCATGCAGCTCAAGATCATGACCAACCGCCTCAGGAACGCTTTCAATGGCAACGATGTGGACTTTCAGGACACCAGTGAGTACAGACCTAGGATCAACTACTCCTATGCTGATTCCAACCATACGGGGAATATCACAAAACTGACCTTGGATCAGAGTTCAGGTGCAACGTCATCCTGCTGCTAAAAGCAAAAGCTGTGTGGAGTTCAGAGAGGGTCTCCCTCATGGTCAAAACACTATGAAGAGATTGTGTCATGTTGACCTCATATGACTACTGGAAAAATTTGCTATGTTGTTTTAATTGTCTCCAGCTTGTTGTTTTGCGTAGCGAATAAATTGTCCCTTTTTATAGAAATTATGAAACCTATTTCTCTACATGATAAAGGAGGCCTAGAGAAAGAGAGAATATTTAACAAGCCTATCATCAGTGAAGAGTTAGCTCACTTTCCTACATCTGTGTTTGATTTAAATAGACAGCGCTATTTCAGTTTTTATAGGATTGAGCTGGAATTAAGTTACGGAGAAAAGAACTTGGCCTAAATTGTGATGCCATTCCTAATAATTGAGGTGAGATTTTTGTGCTGCATTATGTAAGTCTTATTTCCTTCTATCTGGAGCTTGAACCTGAGTGCCCTCTTCCTGCTTCAGAGGTGTCCATCAATTGCCTGATTTAAATGCTGTTTGTAGTTACAAGGAATTATAACGGGATAAGGTATTAGAGAATATACATCTTCATTTTGGGAGTCCAGTCAATGAGGTATTGTAATGTACAAAGAGGACTGCAAATGGAAAAGCATTTTTCACCCAGCAGAGCTTGCATGTATTATCCACTCTTCAAAGAGCATTTCCACCACTTTCTGACCTCTTTTTCTTTATCTCCAGCACCATACCAGTGTCTAAATATGTGAAAACGGCACATTTATATGTTCTGTGGTTAAAAAGATAAGCAAGGTCCTTAAAAAGTACTTCTCAATGACGTCAGAGTATGATTAAAAGTAAAAAAACAGGGATTTTCTAAACCTGCAACGAGTTTCTTCATATGTAGACACTGGTAGGGTGCTGGAGATAATGGAGATAATGTTAAAAAGTGGTGGAATTAACCCATTCGACTTACTGGCACATAAGGCAGATACATTTCCTTGCTATATCATACAGATCAGATTATTTCTTTAAAAATGTATTTGTTTTTCTTCTCTGTCCCTAGGTGATGATGTCAGTGGTTCAGGAAGTGGGATCTGCGCTGACGATAACTGTGCCCGGGGCCCACGCCTCATGGCCCCAAGCACAGACAGACCCAAACTCTATGCCTACCCCCCGGAGAACAACAAGGTTGTGAAAGCCTCAGCCAACCACAATTTCCCCTTCATCGCCCTCTACCTGCTCTCATTGATCACGTTGTTGCTCCGGCGATAATTGACAGGGGATTCCAGGGAATTCCACCAATCGGGACTGAGTTTGGTACATGGGGGGCAGGACGAGGGGTGGGAGGAGAGGCGAGGAGAGGAGAAGACGTCGGGGGTTTAACTAGTAAATTTGCCAAAATAAAACAAAAATAAGGAAAAATACTTCCTTTTGGTCTTGGATCAGAACAAAAATGGAGGAATATTATATTATTCATAGATTTTTGGGTTCTGTTCTTATCTTTTATTTTATGGTATATGGCACCACTACAGCTGGTCTTTTCACAATTATTATATATTTTGTTTGGTTTTCTGGTGTTTGGGTGCTCTGAGGTATCTGTACCTAAGACATGTTAAGAGTCAATCTGTAGACCATAGCGATATAGAGGATGTAAGTGTTGATTGATGCTGTGTAGGGGGACTTTTCAGTCACGCTGAGCCAAACGTTTGTTTTCCCACTCATTTAAACACTTTATGTCTGAGGACATTATTTATTAAAAACAGAATATAACACCCTGGAGCGTCTTTGGGCGAAAAAGTACTTCTCTACCCCAAACTCAAATAAAATAAACTATTGATGAGTTTTAAGGAGGATAATCTGGCCCCGGGGGTTTCGGTAAGACCCTGAAAACCTCTTAGCGTTAAACCCACACAACATCACATGGCACAACAGTGAGAAAATGAAAGCGGTTCGCATCAGCAGATTTCTCCTCTGCTTGGTAATGTAAGCTGTAATAATAGTCGTGATCATATTCCCAAAGACATGATCCTCCGCTGTGGGAGTAACATGACCCTTCCATCCTGCTATCCCTCTTTCCTTCCATCCCTCCACCCCTCCTTCCATCTTTCCCAAAGCAGATCTGTTTCTCTAGGCTTTGTTGGATTGGGGAATCGTTTGGAAACATAAATCACATTTGTGTCAATGTGACCACAGTAGTCCTCAGTATTGACACTATATTGACAGTATTTTGGAAGTATATGGTAGAACCTATATTTGGGTTGAAGTTTGTGCTCTACCTTACAGAAAGAAGGGGAACTCATAGAGGGCTGTGTGTGTACTGATATCCCGTTTGTTCTGTCTTCAGATAATGGCGCTCAGTTAGCATTATAATGTGTTACTTGACTGAGATGTTATGGTACTTATGACCAATACGTTCAGACAGAGCCAGCCAGCTACAGTGGAGGGGTTTTACATACTGCACTCAAACCACTTGTTGTAAAGCAGACTGTGTACATGTCTGACCAACCGCTTCTTTGCTCGGACTAGTTGACTTAAGGATTGGAACTCTGTGATAATAACTCAAATAGCTCTTTCTCTCTCTCTTCTCTCTCTCTCGGGTTTACCTCTACCCCCCCCCCCCCCCTCTCTGTCTTTCTATTGCATTCTCCCATCTCCTTCCATCCCCAGTCTCATTCTCTTTTTTCTCACCTCCCAGCTTTCTTCTTCCCCCCTCTCTTTTATCACTCCCTCCCAGACTATTCTTCATGGTATACTATTCATTTGTTATGTGACGACCTTCAGTGCTCTCCAATGCTTTTACATGACAGCGTGGCTTCATGACAATGACACAGTGCTTCATTATACTGCAAAAGTGTGTGTGCGCATGATGAAGAAGGTCTCCTTGGGTTTTATTCAACAAGATAGAACCCTTCTGCATATAGAACTGATTCCATGTTTTACTCCACATGATATTGAAAGCATTGTCTCTTGAACAGCAATAGATTTCTGCACAATGTTGTGGAAATTTCCATTAGATTGAATAGGCTCCCTTAAGGTCAGACAGCCAACATCGAAAATGCAATGAATGAGGAGATTGGGGAGAGTTAGGGCTCCAGAGATATGGTCATACGCTATAATTGAGGTCTTCAGTCTATGGCTGTACACTAGAACTGAGGACTGAGGAACTGAGGAAGCGAAGCGACACGTCCACTAGGTCTATACTTTGGTTTTTGAGGGAGACAATTCAGGAGGAACACACAGGAAATAACATGACCCCATTCAGAACCATAGAGTTCAGAGCAGGAGAACTTTGTATCCAGGTTTTCCTTCCAACCTTCACACAATTCTATTCCATTGATTTGATGTGCACTTCATTATTCAATCAATTGGATCAATTGAACATAATTAAGTAAAGGTTGGGTGATAACCTACAAGAGTCCTCTTGGAACGACTATGAATCTTGATCTCAGAACACATCTATTGAATAGGTTACATGGGTGTGAAAAGGCCTAGAAACAAGCATTATGATAGTGACTGGATAGTGGTCTGATGAAGAGGTTGCTATGTGAGTAGGCGTAGGAGTCCCTGGAGCGTATCGTATAAAAAACCTGTGTCTGCCGGTGTGACTGCCCCACAGTGACATTCCAATGCAAAAACACAGTTAACCACTCACTCACTCACGCCGACTTCACTCACTTTTAATGGCCACTCCTCTCAATGCCACCAGATGAAATTTGCACAACACCCCCCCAGCACCCTTCCTCCCCCTCTCCTGTCCTCTTCGAACCCCTCTCCCGCTCTTGTCTGTATAGTTCAAAATCCCCCCTCTTTTTAAACGCTGCACTTTTATGACGTAAGAGGCCTAGGAAGTCAATAGGATGGCATTGTCTGCACAAAGACTGAGATTAGAGATCACAAGATGGCGGATCGATAGGTGAGTTGACACTCTCCATAAACGTGTATTGATTAGGATTTGTGTATGCAGATAAATATGGACCACTGAGATGGCTGCAGTTTGAGAAACGTGAAATAGCTTAATGTATAACTTTAACCTGGGTTCAACTACTATTTAAAATCGTTGTGTTTGCTCTATCCTGCCTCGGGTTTGCAGATGGGCGGAGTTTGCAGTTTTGGGACTATTCTATTGGTCCATTAAGCCAGGCCAGCTCACTCAAGCACAGATCAAGTATTATAGATGATTTCAAATACTATTTGAACCCAGGTCTGGTATAACCAGGGGTCCTGGACACGTCTCTTTCCCCTTCATGAGTTGAATGTGGCAGGCATTTCTGAAAGGTGCCGATTTGAAAGAAAACCATTGTAATTTGTTTCTTCTTTTTTTTTTTTTTTTTTTTTTTTTAAACTTATGGAAATGTTTATGGTGACAATAGATGCAAGAAAAAAGAGGTTGAATAAATATGTGTAATTTGCTGTTGTTTGTTCCTGGAACCTTGTGTCAATTATATGCCTTGTAAGATTTTAAAGATGTCCTGTGTCATGTTAATTTTGTGGTGGATGTTTGTGTGATTGATATTGTATGAACGAATGAATGAACTTTATCAACCCGCAGAAGGAACATTCCAAGACTGGACAAACCAACAGGAGAGTGGAAGAGAAAATAGCAGGGTTAACACAAAATATCTATACGTTTGTTAGTCGACAATGCATTTTTGTCTGGGCCTTTTTTGAGGGCGAAGGCCAACTTCACTCTAAACTATACTGAACAAAAATATAAACACAACATGTAAAGTGTTGGTCATGAGCTGAAATAAAAGAGCAAAAATATTCCATATGCACAAAAAGCTTATTTCTGTCAAATTTTGTGTACAAAGTTAGTGAGCATTTTTCCTTTGCCAAGTTAATCCATCTACCTGACAGGTGTGGCATATCAAGAGACTGATTAAACAGCATGATTGTTACACAGGTGCACCTTGTGCTGGGGACAACAAAAGGCCACTCTAA
Organism: Thymallus thymallus; assembly: GCA_023634145.1. Taxonomy (NCBI): domain Eukaryota; kingdom Metazoa; phylum Chordata; class Actinopteri; order Salmoniformes; family Salmonidae; genus Thymallus; species Thymallus thymallus. Next base: position 16,876,599 of record CM042382.1, read on the forward strand.
AATGTGCAGTTTTGTCACACAACACAATGCCATAGATGTCTCAAGTTTTGAGGGAGCGTGCGATTGGCATGCTGACTGCAGGAATGTCCACCAGAGCTGTTGCCAGAGAATTTAATGTTGAATGTTAAATGTTAGAGAATTTGGCAGTACGTTCAACCGGCCTCACAACCGCAGACCTCGTGTAACCACGCCAGCCCAGGACCTCCACATCCGGCTTCTTCACCTGCAGGATGGTCTGAGACCAGCCAACCGGACAGTAGATAAAACTGTGGGTTTGCACAAACTGTCAGAAACCGTCTCAGGGAAGCTCATCTGCATACTCGTCTTCCTCACCAGGATCTTGACCTGAATGCATCATAACTGACTTCAGTGGGCAAATGCTCACCTTCAATGGCCACTGGCACGCTGGAGAAATGTGCTCATTATTAATGAATCCCGGTTTCAACTGAACCGGGCAGATGGCAGACAGCATCTATGGCATCTTGTGGGGTTATGGTATGGGCAGGCATAACCTACGGACAACGAACACAATTGCATTTTATCGATGGCAATTTGAATGTACAGAGATACCGTGACGAGATCCTGAGTCCCAATTTCCTGCTATTCATCCACCGCCATCACCTCATGTTTCAGCATAATGCACAGCCCCATGTCGCAAGGATATGTACACAATTCCTGGAAGCTGAAAATGTCCCAGTTCTTCCATGGCCTGCATACTCACCAGACATGTAACCTATTGAGCATGTTTGGGATGCTCTGGATCAACGTGTACCACAGCATGTTCCAGTTCCCGCCAATATCCAGCAACTTTGCACAGCCATTGAAGAGGAGAGGGACAACATTCCACAGGCCACAATCAACAGAGATGTGTCGCGCTACGAGGCAAATGGTGGTCAAACCAGATACTGAGTGGTTTTCTGATCCACACCCCTACCATTTTTAAAGTTATCTGTGACCAACAGATGCATATATGTACAGTCGTATGCAAATGTTTGGGCACACCTGACAATTTCCATGATTTCCATTTATATATAATTGGGTGTTTGGATCAGCAATTTCATTTTGATCTATCAAATAACTGATGGACACAGTAATATTGCAGTAGTGACATGAGGTTTATTGGATTAACAGAAAATGTGCAATATGCATCAAAATTAAATTAGACACATGCATAAATTTGGGCACCCCAACAGAAAAATCACATAAATATTTAGTAGAGCCCCCTTTTGCTAAAATAACAGCCTCTAGACGCTTCCTATATTCTCTACTGAGTGTCTGGATTCTGGATGAAGTATTTTGGACCATTCCTCCTTCCAAAACATCTCCAGTTCAGTTAGGTTTGATGGTTGCCGAGCATGGACAGCCCGCTTCAAATCATCCCACAGATTCTCAATGATATTCAGGTCTGGGGACTGGGATGGCCATTCCAGAACATTGTACTTGTTCCTCTGCATAAATGCCTGGGTAGATTTTGAGCAGTGTTTTGGGTCGTTGTCTTTTTGAAATATCCAGCCCCGGCGTAACTTCAACTTTGTGACTGATTCTTCAACATTATTCCCAAGAATCTGCTGATATTGAGTGGAATCCATGCAACCCTCAACTTTAACAAGATTCCCAGTACCGGCATTGGCCACACAGCCCCACAGCATGATGGAACCCCCACCATATTTGACTGTGGGTAGCAAGTGTTTTTCTTGGAACGCTGTGTTCTTTTGCCGCCATGCATAAAGACCCTTGTTATGACCAAATAAAAAAATCTTTGTTTCATCAGTCCACAGCACCTTATTCCAAAATGAAGCTGGCTTGTCCAAATGTGCGTTTGTGGCGTGTGTGCAGAAAAGGCTTCTTCCGCATCACTCTCCCGTACAGCTTCTCCCTTGTGCAAAGTGCGCTGAATTGTTGAACGATGCACAGTGACACCATCTGCAGCAAGATGATGTTGTAGGTCTTTGGAGGTGGTCTGTGGGCTGTTTTTGACCGTTCTCACCATCCTTCGCCTTTGCCTCTCCGATATTTTACTTGGCCTGCCACTTCTGGCCTTAACAAGAACTGTGCCTGTGGTCTTCCATTTCCTCACTATGTTCCTCACAGTGGACAATGACAGCTTACATCTCTGCGATAGCTTTTTGTAGCCGTCCCCTAAACCATAATGTTGAACACTCTTTGTTTTCAGGTCATTTGAGAGTTGTTTTGAGGCCCCCATGTTGCCACTCTTCAGAGGAGAGTCAAAGAGAACAACAACTTGCAATTGGCCACCTTAAATACCTTTTCCTTAAGTCCTTTCCCAACATGTCTTTGAATGTGAAATGCACTTTGCCATTTTGATATCACTACAGTCCTCACCAATGACATATTTTGATATCCATAGTATTTACTTGTATGTAGGAGAGAGAGAGAGAATGAGAGACATATATCACAAACAGTAGAGCTCTATGGGATTCCCAGATAGCCCTCGCCACCATGTGCCCAAGTTTACTCCCAAATCGCCTAAAGACATGCGACCAGAGAGAGAGAGAGGGGAAAAACTCACTGGGCACAAGTTGATTTAACATCATCATCTATTGGGTCGAAATGGTGTTGGTTCAACCCGTTTTTCCTTGTGGGAAGAGCGAGAGAGACAGGAAGACACCACACGTCAACACACGGATCCACTCAGTGGATGATGTCAGAGGTGACATCTGCTATAAGGTCTGTCACGTGAACAGCGACTAGCCACTAGCTATGCTGTGTGCTAAGTGTTTTGTCTTGTCTGTGTGGATGGACACTGAAGTGGCCAGTCAAGCCACTCGCTTTCCGTTCATCCCAAAGGGAAGTTTTAGCACATTTTACCAGTCGATGATGCTCTGAAAGACTGACAAGTTCTAGTTAATAGAACATTTCCTCTCGGTATTCCTCTGAGAACAGAGGAGAAGAAAAACGTAGATACAGTATATACAGGTTCATGAGCACAGGGGTTTGATGAAGTTTGATGAACAAATGTCTGAATGTAACCTAACCAGCTCTCTATCTCCTAGTGAGAACATATCAGTCCCTCCCAGGACAGATCCCAGGACAGATCCACACTGACATTGCTCACAGCAAAGAAAGACATTGTTTGATGTCACAACACCAAAGGAATTTGAAAGAGCCAGACACCAGCTGACAATCTGTCTCATTCTGTGGTGTGAATAAATCATTCTAAATCCTTTACACTGAGATTTACCATACTAGCTCCATACCCTTTGGTTCTTTTTCTCCCAGACACATGAGATAACCAGTGTGTGACCCTGGCCAGGCCCAAGGGGAAATTGTATTCACTTTGCACCAGTAGGCACTAGACAAAACCCTAGACAAGTAGGCTTGCAAAATTGCTGTAACTTTCCAAAACTTCTCAGGTTTTCCAGAAATCCCGGTTGGAAGATTCCCGGAATCAGCAGGAAATCCGGAATCTTCCAACTAGGATTTCTGGAGAACCAGCAAATTTTGAGAAAGTTACCAGCATTTTTTACCCTAGACAAGAGTCACTCGTGACAGGGTCAAGCGGAATCTTCTAAAGCCTGCATAGATTATTTGATTGGAATGCATGTCGGCTCAAACCACATTCTGCTACAAAACATGATTAACTGTTTTGTTTTAATTGCAGGTTTGTTTATTAGATATAAAGATATTCAGGCACTGATAATAATACCTTCCCTTTAGTTATGTACATTTTGTCTAGCTGTATTTATTACTGACTGCATATTATGATTATTATGATTATTGGACATTCAGACAGGAGTACGCATTCATGTACACACACATGCACGACTAAGGCAGGTACATACGCGTGTGTGTTTGTGTGCGTACGCACACAAACACACACACACCCCACCCTCTCACACACTTTATCCTCTGCCTTGCTGAATGGACAACCTTGCTGAAGGCTTCCCCTTTCGTTCAAAGCGCTTTCATGAGTTACTGACTCACCGCAGTGGTACGGCCTTCATATCTGAACTATCAGCCCACCAGGCTTAAACACTAAACAATAAAATACAGACTAAACTCTCTCTCTCTCTCTCTCTCTCTCTCTCTCTCTCTCTCTCTCTCTCTCTCTCTCTCTCTCTCTCTCTCTCTCTCTCTCTCTCTCTCTCAATACCCCTCTGTAAAAACAGGACCCTAGTCATGTTGATAGACTTGCATGTACTGGAACTTCAAGAGTGGATTATACAAGTGTACAAGACGATGAAGGATTCTACCCTATTAAAGGAGCTATATAAGTGATGTTATGGAAAAACAGGTCAACAAGGCTGCACTTTTCAAAGCAAGGTAAGTACTGTAGTCTACAATGGAGTTTGAATATTCAGTGCCAACTTATGCCCAAGCTATTACTCTATTTCCATCCCTCCTCAACTCAGTACACTGTTCAATTGTAATCGTCATTGCAGTTTCACAACAGGTGCATGTGGGTGTGGCTACAGATGTGACCCATATCAGATGATAAATCACTCTGTCATATCTCCAATTCTAGGATCAGTTTTTGAAGTGATAGAATGTCTGTGAATACAGGCCTGGTGTTTGATACTGTTACGAAGCTTAATTCATTGTTTTAGTCCTTCATTCACATCTGTTTTTGAGAGAGGGTTACAGTGTAAACAAACAGCCTTGAACTGCTATACCACAGATTCATAACTGACTCAGAAATCCCCTTCAAATCCCCTTTTAAACATTCACTTCTGAATCAAGAGATAGAGCCAAAGATAGAGAGTTTTGTTCAACTAAATCTCCTTGAAGGGCCTGCGGACTCACCCTACCGTGTCTCTTGGCTCGGAAGTGTGATATTTCATGTAATAAATGTTTTACGATAACACATGTTTATAGATCACATTTAGGGAATTCCAATGGCCGTCTGCATGTCATTGGGGCTGTCTGTCTGTCACACACACATACGCACGCACGCGCACACGCACACACGCACACACACACCACACACACACACACACACACACACACACACACACACACACACACACACACACACACACACACACACACACCACACACACACACACACACACACACACACACACACACACACTCTCTCTCTTTCTAGATGACACAGGTCAGATCAAGCTTAGTGTTGTTGATCCAGCCCTTAGCTTAAATTGGCGTCAGATAATGAAAATAGCCTAATTTGTTTTCTTTATCAAAGATGTAGTTTTACTCAGTAATTAATCTCTCTGTCCTGTTTCCTAACCATGTCATCACTTGATCATCTGTGTATCATGTAATCAATCTACCGTGCTATCTCTGTTCTTGTTTCCAAAAGCAATGCTGTCGACCTTGTGTTGTATCATCTGGGAGGTAAATTAAATATTGTCTGTCATCAAGCCAAGATCTCTGTTCCACCGTATTGAATCCTAAGTTTTAAACTGTTTCAGTCCTGGTTTGAACTGTCAACCACATTGACGCTGATGTTTTTAGCCATGTATATACCGCCACCTTGTGGATGCTTTAGTTCATTACAGCATCCCTGCACAGAGAGTGTACATTAAAGAGCCAAATACAATCAAAGCCAACACGGGTGAAGCAATGTTTTTAATGCATTACAGGTATGACGTTAAGAAGGGTTCATGTTCAGGGTTGAGGGGTCACACCGTGGGTGTCAGGAGTCAGACTGCGGGGTGATGGGTGAATTTGGGGCTCCCAAGTGGCGCAGCAGTCTAAGGCACAGCATCAATGCTAGAGGCATCATTACAGACACCCTGGTTTGATTCCAGGCTGTATCACAACTGGCTGTGATTGGGAGTCCCATAGGGAGCACACAATTGGCCCAGTGTCGTCCAAGATTGGCCGGTGTAGGCTGTCATTGTAAATAAGAATTTGTTCTTAACTGACTTGCCTAGTTAAAAAAAAAAAAAATTGTCCAGTCCAGCACGGTAGAACCATTACCTCAAATGGTTCTACCGTGCATTTCCTCTAGTTCCCCTCGCAGGCACACCTTTGACTGGGAGAGGCTAACCGTGAGGTGTTTCACACAGGGAATCAAATCCAGAAGCTAATGGCTGTGTGTGTAGGGTACGCTCTCATAGCTGAAGAGGGGAGGCAGACGGGTGATCCTTGCACTGAGGGTCCCCATGGAACCCACCAAACAAGCTGTCGAACCTCGTTAAGGCCAAACACAAAGTCAAAATGTATCACACTCTGTTTATCTGTAATATTGAACTGGAAATTCCACACAGGGACACCCAAAGTAAATCTTGAATTAATAATTATTTATTATCAGCAATATTATGTTACTCTCTAGTAACCCATTATAGATTTGTGTTACATCACAAATTCCTCCTCTACACCGGTGTTTAAATATTCACTAGTGTTCTATTTAACAGCATATTCGGGAATAATACTATTTTCTTTCATATCTCCATACAGAATCCTTATATAACGTTATAAAACTTTAGTTATTAATGTCCACACCGCAGCAACGATCACAGCGCAGCAGCCCGAGAGGAACACATATCTTTCATATAGAGGAAATCAGTGTCCAGGGGCTGTTGCCCTCTCAAATAGTGCTCACTACCTGTAGATCGATGGGTGGTGGTGGATCTAAAAAGCTCACACAGAACTGGTTGGGGTATTCATTATTTTCCTTAAATAGGTATTCACATTAACACCCTGTGCTGTTATCAGTGGTTCTCAGAAACGTAAACTTTCTGGCATTCCTTCTGGCATTCCTCAGCGGCTGAGGGGGTTGAGGCTCACACTGTTCTTGGTCAAATTATCCCTTCCATGAATCTAGATACCACCTGTGGTCACCTTCGCCATAACCTCGAGAAACGACAGACTAGAACAACAGTTTAGTTTAGGGCATTTATGATTCAGGAAATTCAGACAAATTATATACTGTATGACAAATTATTACTACTATCAATATTCTTAATAGAGAGAATAACAACACACATTTGCAAAAAAAAAATTATTCACCCAAATTGGCTTATACTCCCCAATCATCTTGGAAATCTCACTGCAGAGTAAATCCCGACCATCCAGCAGACCCAATCTGGTGAGATTTGTTATTGAAGCAAGACAAAAACAAAGAAAACAAAACAACAGTAAAACACATATATCACTTGATGTGGGGAAAGCTGTCAAAGTATTACCAACATATATTTTTTTATTTTACAGGCAGGAATGTGAAGAAAATCTATATGCATATTTACCAAAGGGCCCCAGGGGACTGGTAATTCCCCCTTTGGACACATGACTCACATCCAAAAACAACAACTCCATCTTAACTTAACTGTATCCCATAAGGTAATGGTAAAATAGACAAGAGACAGGTGTCACTCATTCAGGGGCAGCGCTCTCTCTCTCCTTCTCGTGTTCTGAATCACACACAGGACTGTTGATAAATTATACACTTCTTCCTAATTTTTATTGTTTTTCAGGCCTCACCAGAAAGTCAGAACAGAGGTCAGAGGTCATTCAACCCCATTAAGTGAGTGTTTGTTAGATATTTCAAACATTTCAAACATTCTGTGCACCAGGTTTACATTGGATTTTTCAGTACATTTCTTATCAAGAGAATGTACAACCAATGTGGGCAACCAAAACTCTGACTATAGAAACTTCAGAAAATGTAATTCGTGTACCCTTTATGTTGCATCCTTTCTAACCGGTGAAAAGACCCCACAAAAATTAAAAGACCCCACACAATAAATCAAACAGAGTATTAACCAATAACATATATTCATTAACAGGTGGTTTGTGTGTGGGTGCTGGCGTGTGTAGTAATCGTAGGGTTAAAACAAACAAAATGGCCAGGTCTTACCCATCAAGCTGAACAGGCACCTTCTAAAGTAAACAATCCCAGAGCCCCTCTATTGTAATCATAGTCATTTTGACCTGTTGCATTGACATACAGTTCTGTACAAACAGTCCCAATATCCCTCTGTTCGTAATGTGACAAAACATTGACTTCTTCAAATGCCAAATTACTAAGATATTGCATTATTCTAGTACTATCTGAAAGCCAATTACCATTCACTTTGTTACTTCACACTTATTAAATGTATTTTATTTTAAGATTCATATGTAATGCTTTGGAGGGATCGATATGTATTAACTGGGCTGGCACTGTCTATCAGTCCCCTGTTGATGGCATGCTCTGTCCATTATAAATCTCTACCTAGCATGTTAAATGGTTGAATAGGTGAATACAGAAAATCATTGATTCTTTCATTAACTTTTCTTCATCCATGTAACCGACCAATACTGGGTTTGGCACGTGACAGAACAATATCACACAAGGCTTCTTTTCTCTAAGCTGAGACCTTGAAACTAAGAGAAATGGTGCCGGCGGAGATGGCTGCCATTCTACAGGTGCCTAACCAACTGTGCTACTATGTGTGTTTTTTGTAACTTATTTTGTACATAATGTTTCTGCCACCGTCTCTTATGACCGAAAATACCTTCTGGATATCAGGACAGCTATTACTCACCTCGGACTGGACGAAGAGTTTTTCTTCAATGAGTCGGAAGGAAATTATGTACTTCAAACACCCGACAAGGCCAAAATCCCAGTGTTTCGCAGGAGAACGAGACGGAGATATCGGGGACGCAGGTCGGGGTGCCTTGTAAGGATCCGAAGGCGAGTGTGTAATCTGCCTTTACCATCAGTATTACTAGCCAACTTACAATCATTGGAAAATAAACTAGACGAGATACGATCACGAATATCCTACCAACGGGACATTAAAAACTGTAATATCTTATGTTTCACCAAGTCGTGGCTGAATGACGACATGAATAACATACAGCTGGCGGGTTTCGAGTTATTTCGGCAGGATAGAACAGCGGCGGTCTATATATATTTGTAAACAACTGCTGGTGCACAAAATCTAAGGAAGTCTCAAGGTTTTGCTCGCCTGAGGAAGAGTATCTCATGATAAGCTGTAGACCACACTATTTACCAATATATTTTTCGTTGCTGTCTATATACCATCACAAACCGATGCTGGCACTAAAACCACACTCAATGAGTTGTATACCACCATAAGCAAACAGGAAAATGCTCATCCAGAGGTGGCGCTCCTAGTGGCCAGGTACTTTAATGCAGGGAAACTCACATCCGTTCTACCTAATTTACTGTATATCAGCATGTTAAACTCTAGACTACCTTTACTCCACACACAGAGACGCTTACAAAGCTCTCCCTCGCATTCCATTTGGCAAATCTGACCATAATTCTATCCTCCTGATTCCTGCTTACAAGCAAAAACTAAAGCAGGAAGCACCTATGTGAGAATGCTATTCATTGACTACAGCTCAGCCTTAAACACCATAGCGCCCTCAAAGCTCATCACTAAGCTAAGGACCCTGGGACTAAACACCTTCCTCTGCAACTGGATCCTGGACTTCCTGACAGACCGTCCCCAGGAGGTAAGGGTAGGTAACAACACATCTGCCATGATGATCCTCAACACGGGGGCTCCTTAGGGGTGCTTGCTCAGTCCCCTCCTGTACTCCCTGTTCACTCATGACTGCATGGCCAGTCACGACTCCAACACCGTCATCAAGTTTGCAGATGACACAACAGTGGTAGGCCTGATCATTGACAACGATGAGTCAGCTTATAGGGAGGAGGTCAGAGACCTGGCCGTGTGGTGCCAGGACAACAACCTCTCCCTCAACGTGATCAAAACAAAGGAGGTGATTGTGGACTACAGGAAAAGGAGGACAGAGCACGCACTTATTCTCATCGACAGGGCTGTAGTGGAGCAGGTTGAGAGCTTCAAGTTCCTTGGTGTCCACATCAACAACAAACTATCAAACACACTAAGACAGTTGTGAAGAGGGCATGACAAAGCCTGAAAAGATTTGGCATGGGTCCCCATATCCTCAAAAGGTCATCCTGACTGGTTTCATCACTGCCTGGTATGGCAACTGCTTGACCTCAGACCGCAAGGCACTACAGAGGGTAGTGCGTACGGCCCGGTACTTCACTGAGGCTAAGCTTCCTACCATCCAAGACCTCTATACCAGGCGGTGTCAGAGGAAGGCCCTGAAAATTGTGACCCCGCATGGCAAGCGGTACCGGAGCGCCAAGTCTAGTTCCAAAAGGCTTCTTAACAGCTTCTACCCCCAAGCCATCAGACTCCTGAACATCTAATCAAAGGGCCACCAGACCCCTCTTTTACGCTGAAGCTACTCTCTGTTTACTATCTATGCATAGTCACTTTAACTCCACCTACATGTACATATTAACTCAATTATCTCGACTAACTGTTTCCCCCACACATTGACTCTGTACCGGTACCCCTGTATATAGCCTCGCTATTGTTATTTTACTTTAATTATTTGCTACTTTTGTTAACTTCTTAAAGATTTGTTGGTTAAGGGCTTGCAGGTACAGTAAGCATTTCACTGTAAGGTTGTATTCGGCGCATGTGACAAATACAATTTGATTTGATTTGATTTTGATATGATCTTTTGTTCTCAAAACAATGGTCTGGGCGTACTGCCAAATTGTAGATACTGATAGTGAGGATTTGTTTCAATCAGTCACTTGCATGAACACTGAAAACCATTATTAGAAAAGCACAAACAGAGAACACAGAAATTGGTTAATTGAAAAGCACCAACATCAACTTTTCCATCACAATATCATAACACAACAATGAGGTAATTGGAGATACAGTAAGTGTGTGGGATAGTTGGGACACTTGTGGACCACAGGCTAAAGTACATCACTATTATTGTGGACCTACTGAATGTGGACACTGCATGTTTTCAATAGGCACAGTCTTTGACGTGGCAATTGGTTTATGGATACAGCGTCTTTGAAGGGGAATTCCCATTGGGCGCGTTCCTCTGCCCAGACGTTGCTGACGCAATCCAGATCTTTCAACTTCTAGATAGGTACTCTAGGTATCAGCTCACCACAACATCGTCGTGTTCTCCTGCTCAGCCGTTGCATGCATCAACCAAATGTTTGGTGCTACGTCATCGACTGTAATCGACTGACAGATTGCTATAACATACTCTATATGATATGTGGACACCCCTTCAAATTAGTAGATTTGGTTATTTCAGCCACACTCATTGCTAACAGGTGCACCTTTCAATAAAAAAAAAATCATAAAATGTATGACCTGCTAGAGCTGCCCCAGTCAACTGTAAGGGCTGTTATTATGAAGTGGTAACATCTAGGAGCAACAATGGCTCAGCCGCGAAGTGGTGGGCCACACAAGCTCACAGAACGGGAACGCCAAGTGCTGAAGAGCGTAGCCTCGGTTGCACCACTCACTACCGAGTTCCAAAATGCCTCTGGAAGTAACGTCAGCCCAAGTACTGGAGGCCTCTTACACTTCAATGTTGTGATGCGAAAATCCTGGCGAAATGCATAGCACATAGAATAAAAAAGGTTTTACCATATTGCTCTGCCGGATCAGACATGTTTTTTACATGGACGATATATTGGAGATAATATACGACAATTACTTTGCATTATGAAACATCAAAGATACCAGGCCTGGTCTTCATAGCAGATTTTTGAAAAGGCGTTTGATAAAGTACAACTAGAATTTATATATAAATTCCTGGATTACTTTAATTTCTGTGTATCTCTTATACAATGGATTAAAGTTATGTATAGTAACCCCAGATGTAAAATAGTAAATAATGTTAACTTCTAAGAAAGTATTGAGCTTTTAAGAGGAGTTAAACAAGGCTGTCCGTTGTCTCCATATCTATTTTTTATGGCCATTGAAATGCTAAATATTAAAATTTGATCCAATAAGAACATCAAGGGGTTAGAAATCCAGGGGCCCAGGGGCCCTGACCTCAACCCCATCGAACACCTTTGGGATGAATTGAAACGTTCCAGCAGGTCAATTACAGATAGATAGATAGATAGATAGATAGATAGATAGATAGATAGATAGATAGATAGATAGATAGATAGATAGATAGATAGATAGATAGATAGATAGATAGATAGATAGATAGATAGATAGATAGATAGATAGATAGATAGATAGATAGATAGATACTTTATTGATCCCCGAGTGGAAATTTCTTTGTCAAGCAGCTACAACAAAACTCAGGGCAGGTACAAAATGCCAGACCGAAAATACACAAAAGACAGATACACGATACATGATACATAGAGTGGCACTATGAAAAAGTATAGAAATACAAGAAGTCTGGAGTGCAAAAAAGCTATAAAAAGACATAGCATAGTATGGGTGGTTGGCTGAATATGTACACTATACATGGATGGTGGATGGTTAACTATACTATACAGGTCGATGGCAGAGAAATACTTCAATAGCTAAAAATGCGTATGATATGACTGAGGGTAATAATAGTTTACTTAATAGACATACTGGTTAAATGAACAGGTAAGTGAATATTTACATGGTTACATTAACTGTACAGGTAAATGACAGGAAGAGATACTTAAATAGCTAAATGTGTGTATGATATAATTTGGGGTAATAATAGTAATTCCCTTAAAAATACAGTCCTTAGTGAGCAGAGTTTAATTACAGATAACTGCACGTATTGCACATTCGATATACTAAAAGCAATGAAAAAAAGATACAACTGACGGGATACTAATATGCATTCCTGAGTGAATGACTACGTAAGTTAAGTCCAAGAATTACTTGCAATATTGCATGTGATATGATATAACAACTGTACGAGTACGTATATACAGACCTGAATTAATAAATAAGTCCTGAGTGAATGAGTGATTACGGACCAGAGTTACTCACGGATGGATGCACAATTGTTAAACTAGGTCTTAACACCCCAACAGTTCCAGGTCTGTGTTGCCGACGGCACGGCACCCCAGTGAGGCATTAAATAGTCTAATAGCCACCGGCAGGAAGGACCTCCTGTAGCGCTCTCTGGCACACCCTGGTGGGATCAGTCTGTGACTGAAGGTGCTCCTTGTGTGATGTCACAAGCTGTGTTTGCGTCAGCGGAGGGCGGGATGTAAACAATAACAGCAATGGCCGCCGTGAATTCTCTCGGCAAATAGTAGGGTCTCAGGCTAACGGCTAACAGCTCAATGTCCAGGCTACAAAGCTGTTCCTTAAGAGCAATATGGCTCGGATTACACCATCTGTTGTTAACTAATAAAGCCAGCCCCCCTCCCTTGCTCTTACCGGAAGAAACGCTATCCCCTGTCTGCTCTGATGTTCCGGAACCCGCCGATAGTGACGTTCTCTATGGGGATGTTATCGTTCAGCCAAGTCTCAGTAAAAAACATTAGGCTCGCTTCCTGATAGTCTCTTTGTCCACGGACAAGACCCTCAAGCTCGTCCATCTTGCTTTGCCTTACACTTCAATCCCGCCCTACGTCCACGCAGTCGCCTTTTCAACTCGTCCGGAATATCAAACTTTTCCCTGGGGTGCAGCAGCGCTGCGTGTGCTAAATCCAGGAGCTGGGCTCTGTTATAAATAATAACTCCTGTAGACGTTCAGCTGCGAGAAAAATAAAAAGTCCCTCAGTGATAAAAAGGACCGTTAAAACCTTCGTAAAACCGTAGCACTCCATAATCCTGAACTATTATAGTTCAACTGTTGAAAAAAAACTCAAGAAACTCAAGAAAAACAGACGAAAAACATACTAAAACAACAATGACTCCAAGCATACAGCCAAAGCAACGCTGGAATGGCTTCAGAACAAGAATGTGAAAGTCCTTGAGGGGCCCAGCCAAAGCCCAGACTTGAATCCCATGAAAATCTGTGGAAAGATTTGAAGATTGCTGTTCACTGCCGCTCCCCATCTAATTTAACAGAGCTTGACAAAATCTTAAAGTAGGAATGGAGAAAATCCCCAAATCCAGATGTGCAAAGCTGATAGACATACACTAAGCTGTAATCGCCATCAAAGGTGCTTCTACAAAGTATTGACTCAGGGGTGTGAATACATACAGTATATCCTCCCAAACCAATAAAAAGTGAAGCTTGATAAACGTCTCACATATGCAGTATAGCCAGTACTTTAATTACTGCATCGCTTTCATTTCACCCCAAATAGTGATACCAAATTACTTTATTGTTTTGTTCTCAATTCAAAATGAAAGCTGTAGCTACAGTAGCTAGATACATTTAGTTCCCTCTGCAGCCAGTGGTTTCCTTGGCAACCCACATTCATTTGCCATTGCCCTTGACTGTCTGTGTATCAGACATCTATTGTCTCCAGACATCTTAAATGTGGTCCTGTAGCCTACAATCTTTCACCTGTGCAGGGAACGGTGAAACCATACACTGTCATCTGAGCTAGACAATGTCAGGGCTGAGTGGTGGTGACTGAGCTTGTGTTACACACACGCACACGCACACACACACACACACACACACACACACACACACACACACACACACACACACACACACACACACACACACACACACACACCTCTTCTCTCATCTCCCCTTGTCCCATTAGAAGTACCTGACAGGTGGGAGAGGGAGCTAGTCTACAGTAGCAGTGTTTTTCTTCTCTAACAACAATCCCCTGTACCGCAGCTGTCAGCCATTATTTGAGGAAGCAACAGTGAATGTTGGAAAACAAGTGGAGTTTATATCCAAAACGTTATCTCCACCAATTTTTACACGTTTATGTTTTTTCATTTCTTATCGGCACCTTCATGTATGACTGTTCTCAGATTTTAATAACAAGATTTTAGGTGGGTATGAATATTCGCAATAATATCCATTGTTTAGTTGGAATGGAATGTTTGTATCCTGTATATTTGACTGTGATTATGTGGTTTATGTCGTTGTCTCACCTATCTATTTATTTTTTTATTTTTTTATTTCACCTTTATTTAACCAGGTAGGTCAGTTGAGAACAAGTTCTCATTTGCAACTGCGACCTGGCCAAGACAAAGCAAAGCAGCGCGACAAAAAAAACACAACAACACAGAGTTACACATTAAACAAACAGTCAAAAGTGACCTTATCTGATGAAAAGTGACCTTATCTGATGAATGCACTTACTGGATAAGCATCTGCTAAATTGTTAAAATGGCAAATATCACTGTATTGAATAATAATAAAAAAATGTATTTATTTGTTACATTTGAGAGTGTTACTTATTCCTCTGATAGTGAGGTGGATATATAGCATTTCGCCAAAAACAATTAAACCATCATCCGAAAATGGATATATAGTGTTTTGGAATGAAACTCTTCAAGTGTTATGCAGGAAGTTTTTATGTAGTATGTTGCATGTCTGGGAATTTACCCCCATATAAAGTTGGTTTGTAGCCTACATTGATGGTGACAGAGCATTTGCTATTCCAAAAATGCATTCAAAGTAGGAACAGAAATGCAGATGATGTAGCGCAGCGTTGTGGTTGACTGGCAGACGGCAGACACACCTGTGTTGCATTTCTGCCTGTGTATGTAATTTGCATTCAATAATGCACTGTTTACCTTTCTGATGCCTGCAGCTGCCACTCCACAACAATCCTGAATATTCAGAACACATATTCTGTCCTATCCTACGGACAGAATGACAGTTATTTTTAAATAGTCCATAATTTGAGATTACATATTTTCAATCTCAGTATGTGCAAACATAATTGTATTGAATGAACATAAATCTTTATAAAATAAAAATGGTTTGAAAATAAAAAGCCAACCTGCGAGATCTGTAAGAGATGGGTTCACATCCCCAGATGTCAAAACAGTGATCCGTCTATTCACGGATCACTGTTTTGACATTTAATGTCTGACAAGGATGGGGATGCTCAGGGCCTGTGTGTGTGTTTGCGTGTGTGTGTGTGTGTGTGCGCCCATCTGTTTGTGTATCATCTGTGTGTATGCTGTTAGGAAGGCTGTGACACACAGATAATGGCCTGATCCATGTCCGAAGGCCATGTTTATTGATGTGATGATGCGTGCTGGGAGAGACGATTCACCCTTAAAGGTCTCTGTGTGTGTGTACGTTTGGACAGAATATAACCTCTAATCTTTCCTTTTATCCCTCATGACCACATCCTTGTCCTTATCCATTGAAGAGCAATAATCAAACATATCAAATAATCAACTTCAAAGAAACACCAATACCTCAATACCCCAGTAAATCAGTGCAGCTGTTAATGGGTACTATAGCTATTTGCAGTCAGTCAAGCCCAAAGTGTTTTGTATTCAAATCGTGTGTCCTGGTGTTTCATTTGAAGGGTTCTGCAAGATTGACTTGACCTCAGTTTCTCTCGTTGTGTCTGTTTCTCCGTCTCTCTCTGCCACATACATGCATCCCATCTATGTGAATGGGATAGGGCTGGAGTGTTCTCCACAATGCAGGTCGATTGGCAGGAGACTAGGGGTGCATCCCACGTGGCACCCTATTCCCTATGGGACCTGGTCAAAAATAGTGCACCGTGTAGGGGATAGGGTGCCATTTGGGACACGGGCTAGCAGTGAAATGTCACAGAATACAAGGGATATAACAGGTTGATCAGACAGAAGGGATGGGGCAAGATCATGTTTAGGGGTAAGCGGGTACAGGGGAAGGATGATAGAAGATGAGATGTCAGAGGAATTTAGGATCATGTGGAAATGCTGTCTTTGTTGCTTTGTTGTTTCTTACTCACCTCTCCAGCTCTGAGCTTTTGTTTTCATCTTAGAGGTGTATCACTTACAGCAGATGTCTTAAAAGGATGGTTCAGTGTAGCTTTCATGGGGCCAGGGGTTTTCCTGATCATGTGACCTGACTGGATGAAACACCAGCAAAAAGTCCAATAGTGGAAACCAGGCTATTTGAGACAAAAATGGATGTTGTTGTAAAAGTAGAATCATAATTCTAAAATACGTCCAACATTTTTTAGTAGTTGAACGAGATACCAATTAACCATAATCATAAAAAATGAATGTATCCTTATTATAATTATCAAGCATAAATCCGTCATCAAAAGTAATTTATGCTCCTGATGAATGTGAGTCATGTGTAAATGTCTCCCCAGTGTTCTGTGTTGTTAGTATTGATCCTGCAGGGATGGTGTGTGTGTCTGTGTGTGTGTGTGTGTGTGTGTGTGTGTGTGTGTGGATGTCTTTAACTATAGTAAAAATAAAAAAGAAGACTAACTGGGAACATTTTGTTAGTCCCCACAAGTTCAAATGCTATTTCTAGGGGGTTTAGGGTTAAGGTTAGGTTTTGGGGAAATATGATTTTGAATGGGACTGAATTGTGTGTCCACACAAGGTTAGTTATACAAGACTGTGTATGTGTGTGTGTGTGTGTGTGCGTGAGCACATGCACGCATGTTAGTAGTGTAATCTCTGTCATAACAAACCTATGGCAGCTGACTGAGTAGGGATTGACAGGAGAGAAGAACATACACATACACATACATATACACACACACATACACACACACACATACATATACACACACACATAGACACACACACATAGACACACACACTGCAGACAGATGATGATGCTCGTATTCATTCAATGTTGAGGAGAGAAGCTTCTCAGTGTTAGCTGGTTGATTTATGTCACTGTATAGGAATTACATTACATTAATAGTAGTTAGGAGAAATTGGGGATATCTGCCTCTCTCTGTGTGCCTGCCTCTCTCTCTCTCTCTCTCTCTCTATGTCTTTGTCTCTCTCTGTCCCCCTCTCTCTCTGTCTCAGTCTCTCGCTGTGTCTGTCTCTCTCTCAATTCAATTCAAAGTTGCTTTATTGGCATGGGAAACATGTATTTACATTGCCAAAGCAAGTGAAATAAACAATCAGAAATGAACAGTCAAGATCATTAAACAGACAAAAGTTTCAAAAGAGAAAGACATTTGAAATGTTAACTATGTACAGTGTTGTACAAAAGAGAAAGGGAAAATAAATAAACAGATAAATATGCCCTTTTCCTATCGCAACAGGTCACACCTGCGATGATTGTGTACTGCGATATTTCACATAACAGATACAGGAGCTTATCAATATTTTATTTGTTTTCAAATTATTTTTGGGTCCTTGTAAGGGAAATATGTGCCTCTTATATCATTGTACGTTTGACATCTCTCTCTCTCTCTCCTCTCTCCTCTCTCCTCTCTCTCCTCTCTCTCTCTCTCACTCCCTCCCTCACTGACATAGACAATGTGATATAGAGATTTAGATGAGACTACTCCTCTATGTCACCATCTCTGATCCCACAGACAAATAAACCCTGTGTTTCTAGACACAATCTAGTGGCCATAGGTCCCTCCAACCCTCTATTTTGTAGACACTGCTCTAGCCTTAGACCACATCTGTATTCAGCCCTGGCTCTAACACTGTATTATCGATGGCCAGGCCTGAGCATCCCGCTGAAGATAAATGAACAGGCCGAACAGAACCTAATAACCATTCACTCCACCGCCACAGAGGCCTGGGTACGAGCGCCATCCTCCATTCTCTGTCATCTGAGCCTGTGTGTTTGTATATTGAGTTGGATGTTTCGTTTTCATGCATTCATAATGGTCTATCATCACCAGGCCAACTGGCCCTCCTGCCCAGCCCCCACTTTCACACCAGTACCAGTGCTTTTGTTGTCGCTCCTGCCACAACAGTCTGTTTAATCAATGCATTTTGTGTTGTGTAGTGTATGAACGTGACAGAAAGGCCACATTACCAACAATACACTAGATACAAGTATTTATCGTCTAAGGTGATATAGAATTCGTCAACATTTTGGCCTGATCGTATCCTCAGAATGCTGTCAGTCATGTTGTTTTCTGGGATTTGGTATTGGGATAGTTTGGGTAGTTAGCCCCTTGGACTTGGTAAATGTAATGGTTAGGTAGGTATGTGCTGGTTAGGTAGCTAAACCACTGTATTGTATTCCGTCCCAGGTTTCCATGCCGATCAACAACAACAGTGATTTTCCAGCCTAGCTGACTGCAGCAGCGTTCCCTTTCAAGGGTAGGTAGGAAAGGTCATGGAACACTGGTCTATTTCAATGGTGATGTGGACCGACCATGCTGATGTTTACAGGTCAAAAGCATGATAAATGTACCGCCCTCACGCAGAACACACACAACACAAGATCGAATCGGTGTGGATCCCTGAACACACATCAAGGAAAAGTGAAGGATTCTGAGTGTTTTGAGCTAATATTGTGGGGTTTGAATGATCACTCTGAGCTAAGCATTATATTTGCAGACAGTATGTATGTAATGGTTTGTTGTACATAGGGTGCAGATGCCTGGAAAATAACAGAACATGTGATTTATGGACACACTCACACAAACACACATGTGGGTAACCTCCCTATTACCTTTGTGTAAACCAATGTGTTTTTGCAATATTGGACTCAAGCTCTTGAACTGGAGTGGGTGAGGTCTTGTGCTGCTGCTGCTGTGTGGATCATTATCACAATACGCTGTGTAGGTGTGTGTGTGTGTGTGTTTAGTGTCATTGTGCGTGTAGCAGAAGCTGTGTGTGTGGTTGTGTGTGTGTAGATAGATACTTTATTGATCCCCCGGGGGGGAAATTTCATAATTTCATGGTTGTGTAGTTGTGGTTTAGTTGAATTGTGTGTGTGTTTGTGTCTGTGTGTGTGTGTCTAATTTATATATCAACTACATGGCCAAAAGTATGTGGACACCTGCTCGTCAAACATCTCACTGCAAAATGATGGGCATTAATATAGAGTTGGTCCTCCCCTTTGCTGCTATAACAGCCTCCACTATTCTGGGAAGGCTTTCCACTAGATGTTGGACCATTGCTGCGGGGACTTGTGAGGTTGGGCACTGATGTTGGGCTATTAGGCCTGGCTCACAGTCGGTGTTCCAATTCATCCCAAAGATGTTTGATGGGGTTAAGTTTAGGGCTCTGTGCAGGCCAGTCAAGTTCTTCCACACCGATCTCGACAAAACATTTCTGTATGGACCTTGCTTTGTACACAGGGGCATTGTCATGCTGAAACAGGAAAGGTTGGAAGCCAGAATCATCTAGAATGTCATTGTATGCTGTAGTGTTAAGATGTCCCTTCACTGGAACTAAGGGGCCTAACCCGAACCATGAAAAACAGCCCCAGACCATTATTCCTCCTGCACCAAGCATGAGCATGGTGATCTTAGGCTTGTGTGCGGCTGCTCGGCCATGAAAACCCATTTCATGAAGCTCCCGGCGAACAGTTCTTGTGCTGACGTTGCTTCTAGAGGCAGTTTTCAACTCAATAGTGAGTGTTGCAACAGACCATTTTTAAGCCCTTCAGCACTCGGCGGTCCCGTTCTGTAAGCTTGTGTACCACTTCTCAGCTGAGCTGTTGTTGCTCCTAGACGTTACCATTTCCCAATAACAGCACTTACAGTTGACCGGGGCAGCTCTAGTAGGGCAGAAATTTGACGACTGACTTGTTGGAAAGGTGGCATCCTATAACGGTGCCACATTGAAAGTCACTGAGCTCTTCAGTAAGGTCATTCTACTATCTGTTTGTCCATGGAGATTGCATGGCTGTGTGCTTGATTCTAAACACCTGTCAGCAATTGGTGTGGCTGAAATATCCAAATCCACTAATTTGAAAGGGTGTCCACATAGTGTATGTGTGTGTGTATGTGTGGATATGTATCGGTTGACTATAGTGGGGGAGGATATCCTCCTGCTCCAGTAGTATCGTTTTTACCTCTTCTCCTCCTCTTTTCCTTCCCCACGGTGAGGACAGTAAACAGGGATTGATTGGGTTGGGCTCCAGCCCTCCTCTGGAGCTGGCCTTGAGGGTCGGAGGTGACAGTGCTGGTACTGGGGACAGAGGCATGACAAATAAGAACTAGACGAACCTCGTAAATCCACTGTGGCGCACCGGGGCCAAGCAGTCGAGAGCTCGAGACGCTGTCCCACTCCACTCCACACCACACCATTAAAAATGACAAATGGAGCTTCAGTCGACTCTGACTCGAGATTCGTTGTACGTTGCCATGATGTTTTCAAAGTGGTTCTGCTGTGTGGTACTAGTTCATTAGACGCATCTCAGAGGGAAAAGGGAGGTTGTTAGCTGTCAAGTCTTTTTTTTTAAAATTTATACAGGGTAGGAGAGAGGATAAAGGATGGGGAAGATGGAGGGAGGATGAAGGGAGGATGGACTGAGGGAGGGCCAAATTCAAGATATAGGGGGGTGGACGAAGGCATGATGAAACAGGCCTTCTCTGGAAGACCCAGAAAGAGGCAGGCTAAAGCACAAACACTGAAGCAGCTCCACCACAGTCTTTCAACTCCCGTGCTGCCTGGACTGGAGTTGTCATCGGGCCTGAAAATTCTATCGTGGTCTTACCCAAGCCCGGTGACCTGAAGCCCACGCACTGGTCCGATATAACAGAAATGTAATGTCCCCAAACCCCCCAAAAAGCCATATTTCTAGAAAACAGTAGGCCCTATATTGATTTAAACTGGTGTTGAGAACAGTGTGACGGATGAGGATGGCAGCAGAGTGAGGAGACGAGAAAAGAGAGTGAAAACTGAATGACGGAATAAAGTATGCTAATGCAATTGAAGGCATATACATGATATACTGTACATGATCAAATTGTTTCTTATACTGAAAACTCCCAAAGTAATATCCAACTGTTTTTGTATGATTTTATTTCTTTATTTATTTTAAACAATACAAAAACACACACATACAAGCGACAACATACAGACGCACACAACATCACCCCTGCCAAGACCCACCTGCTCACACCCACATCTCCAGTGCCAGCAGTGTTTTGACTGGGACAGTGCCATTGTGCTGCTTTGAGACATGCTAGGGAATTCATCTTGATAAATCAATCAAAGTCAGATTTTTGTTTTCACTGAATCTCCGATTGGATATTTGCTAAGCACACAATTAGGCTGGGAAAATTTTAGCTAAATTGAGGTGAGGGCTCATGATCATCTTTCTCTTATCATATACAGTATTTGATACACTGCCGATTTTGCAGGTTTTCCTACTTACAAAGCATGTAGAGGTCTGTAAT
This sequence comes from Thymallus thymallus, assembly GCA_023634145.1. Classification (NCBI taxonomy): domain Eukaryota; kingdom Metazoa; phylum Chordata; class Actinopteri; order Salmoniformes; family Salmonidae; genus Thymallus; species Thymallus thymallus. Next base: position 16,898,521 of record CM042382.1, read on the forward strand.
TTTTATCATAGGTACACTTCAACTGTGAGAGACGGAATCTAAAACAAAAATCCAGAAAATCACATTGTATGATTTTTAAATAATTAATTTGCATTTTATTGCATGACATAAGTATTTGATCACCTACCAACCAGTAAGAATTCCGGCTCTCACAGACATGTTAGTTTTTCTTTAAGAAGCCCTCCTGTTCTCCATTCATTACCTGTATTAACAGCACCTGTTTGAATTCGTTACCTGTATAAAAGACACCTGTCCACACACTCAAACAGACTCCAACCTCTCCACAATGGCCAAGACCAGAGAGCTGTGTAAGGACATCAGGGATAAAATTGTAGACCTGCACAAGGCTGGGATGGGCTACAGGACAATAGGCAAGCAGCTTGGTGAGAAGGCAACAACTGTTGGCGCAATTATTAGAAAATGGAAGAAGTTCAAGATGACGGTCAATCTCCCTTGGTCTGGGGCACCATGCAAGATCTCACCTCGTGGGGCATCAATGATCATGAGGAAGGTGAGGGATCAGCCCAGAACTACACGGCAGGACCTGGTCAATGACCTGAAGAGAGCTGGGACCACAGTCTCAAAGAAAACCATTAGTAACACACTACGCCGTCATGGATTAAAATCCTGCAGCGCACACAAGGTCCCACTGCTCAAGCCAGCGCATGTCCAGGCCCGTCTGAAGTTTGCCAATGACCATCTGGATGATCCAGAGGAGGAATGGGAGAAGGTCATGTGGTCTGATGAGACAAAAATATAGCTTTTTGGTCTAAACTCCACTCGCCGTGTTTGGAGGAAGAAGAAGGATGAGTACAACCCCAAGAACACCATCCCAACCGTGAAGCATGGAGGTGGAAACATCATTCTTTGGGGATGCTTTTCTGCAAAGGGGACAGGGCAACTGCACCGTATTGAGGGGAGGATGGATGGGGCCATGTATCGCGAGATCTTGGCCAACAACCTCCTACCCTCAGTAAGAGCATTGAAGATGGGTCGTGGCTGGGTCTTCCAGCATGACAACGACCCGAAACACACAGCCAGGGCAACTAAGGAGTGGCTCCGTAAGAAGCATCTGGAGAAGTGGGCATACCTTAATTTTGCCAAAAATGTTCTAAATGGCCCGCCTGGTGAATGAAAGGTGCCCTGTGTGAAAAAGCCTGTGAGAATGACCTAAAATCATTGTGAAATACATCCACCATGATATCCAGATTTAAATAATAGGCTTAGCCCTTATGGCTGATATGTACAGTGTATTCAGAAGGTATTTAGACCCCTTGACATTTTGTTAAGTTACAATCGTATTTCAGAATGTATTAAATTACATGTTTTCTTCATCAATCTACTCACAATGCCCCATAAAGACAAAGTGAAAACAGGTTTTAAATAACAGAAATACCTTATTTACATAATTATTCAGACCCTTTGCTATGAGATTCTAAATTGAGCTCATGTGCATGCTGTTTCCATTGATCAACCTTGAGATGTTTCTACAACTTGTTTGGCGTTTACCTGTGGTAAATTCAATTAATTTGACATTATTTGAAAAGGCAAACACCTGTCTATATAAGGTCTCACAGTTGAAAGGTGTTGTCGTGCCCTCTTAACAACTGTCTTGGTGTGTTTGGACCATGATAGTTTGTTGGTGATGTGGACACCAAGGAACTTTAAACTTTTGACCCACTCCACTACAGCCCTGCCAATGTGAATGGGGGCGTGTTCGGCCCTCCTTTTCCTGTAGTCCACGATCAGCTCCTTTGTCTTGCTCACGTTGAGGGATAGGTTGTTGTCCTGGTACCACACTGCCAGGTCTCGGACCTCCTCCCTATAGGCTCTCATCATTGTCGGTGATCCGGCCAACCAGTGTTGTGTCGTCAGCAAACTTGATGATGGTTTTGGAGTCGTGCGTGGCCACGCAGTCGTGGGTGAACAGGGAGTACAGGGAGTACAGGAGGGGACTAAGCACACACTCCTGAGGGGCCCCCATTTTGAGGATCAGCGTTGCAGATGTGTTGTTGCCTACCCTTACCACCTGGGTGCGGCCCGTTTTTCTATACATATATTTTTGTACCTTTATTTAACTAGGTAAGTCAGTTAAGAACAAATTCTTATTTACAATGCCGGCCTACGAAAAGGCAAAAGACCTCCTGCTGGGATAATAAAAAATAAAAAAAATTATATATAAATATAGGACAAAACATACATCACGACAAGAGAGACAAACACAGCATGGTAGCAACACAACATAACAAGAACATGGCAGCAACACAACATGGCAGCACCACAAAACATGGTAGAAACATCACTGGGCACAGACAAACACACAAAGGGCAAGAAGGTAGAGATAACAATACATCACGCAAAGCAACAACAACTGTCAGTAAGAGTGTCCATGATTGAGTCTTTGAATGAAGAGATTGAGATAAAACTAGCCAGTTTGAGTGTTTGTTGCAGCTCGTTCCAGTCGCTAGCTGCAGCGAACTGAAAAGACGAGCGACCCAGGGATGTGTGTGCTTTGGGGACCTTTAACAGAATGTGACTGGCAGAACAGGTGTTATATGTGGAGGATGAGAGCTGCAGTAGATATCTCAAATGGGGGGGGATGGGGGGGGGGGGGGGGTAGAGTGCAGTGATGTGTCCTATAAGGAGCATTGGTGGCAAATCTGATGGCCGAATGGTAAAGAACATAACATCTAACCGCTCGAGAACACCTTTACCTGCCGATCTATAAATGATGTCTCCGTAATCTATCATAGGTAGGATAGTCATCTGAATCAGGGTTAGTTTGGCAGCTGGGGTAAAAGAGGAGCGATTACGATAGAGGAAACCAAGTCTAGATTTAACTTTAGCCTGAAGCTTTGATATGTGCTGAGGGAAAGACAGTGTACCGTCTAGCCATACTCCCAAGTACTTGTAAGAGGTAACTACCTCAAACTCTAAACCCTCAGAGGTAGTAATTACGCCTATGGGGAGAGGGGTATTCTTCTTACCAAACCACATGACCTTTGTTTTGGAGGTATTCAAAACAAGGTTAAGGGTAGAAAAAGCTTGTTGGACACTAAGAAAGCTTTTTTGTAGAGCATTTAACACAAAATCCGGGGAGGGGCCATCTGAGTATAAGACTGTATTATCTGCATATATATGGATGAGAGAGCTTCCTGTTGCCTGAGCTATGTTGTTAAATTGAGAAGAGCGTGGGGCCTAGGATTGAGCCTTGGGGTACTCCCTTGGTGACAGGCAGTGGCTGAGACAGCTGATTATCTGACTTTATACACTGCACTCTTTGAGAGAGGTAGTTAGCAAACCAGGCCAAAGACCCCTCAGAGACACCAATACTCCTTAGCCGGCCCACAAGAATGGAATGGTTTACCGTATCAAAAACTTTGGCCAAGTCAATAAAAATAGCAGCACAACATTGCTTATAATCAAGGGCAGTGGTGACATCATTGAGGACCTTTAAGGTTGCAGTGGCACAGCCATAATCTGAGCGGAAACCAGATTGCATACCAGAGAGAATACTATAGACATCAAGAAAGCCAGTCAGTTGATTATTGACACGTTTTTACAACACTTTTGATAAACAGGGCAAAATAGAAATAGGCCTATAACAGTTAGGATCAGCTTGACATCCCCCTTCAAATAAAGGATGAACTGTGGCTGCCTTCCAAGCAATGGGAACCTCCCCAGAAAGGACAGACAGGTTAAAAAGGGTCGGAGATAGGCTTGGCGATGATAGGGACAGCAACCTTAAGTAGAAAGGGTCTTAACCATCTGAACCAGATGGTTTTTTGGGGTCAAGTTTCAGGAGCTCCTTTAGTACCTCGGACTCAGTAACTGCCTCCAGTGAAAAACTTTGTAGCGGGGCAGGGGAAAAAGAGGTAGGTACATCGGGGATAGTTGCATTAGAAGGGGTGGCAGATGAGGAAATGTTGGACTGGCAAGGAGGCATGGCTGAGTCAAATAGGAATCCTGACTTAATGAAGTAGTGATTAAAGAGCTCAGTCAGTAACAACCACATCATCAACTTTAAGGGACATGGACGGCTGTGAGGAGGAGCGTTTATTCTCCAGATCTTTAACCGTTTTCCAGAATTTCTTGGGGTTAGACCCACAGAGAGAGAACTGCTCCTTAAGGTAACCAACTTTGGCCTTCCGGATAGCCTGAGTACACTTACAGTATTTCTAATTTGCCTGAACGAGATCCAGTCAGCCTGAGTATGCGTGTGGCGGGCCTTTTGCCAAATGCAAATCTTGAGGCGGAGTAACAAGATCACGGTTGGTTTTAATTCTCATTTTCTTTTTGGGGCAATGTTTGTTAACAATAAAAAAGAAGGTCCAAGCATCTTCGACAGAGGGGATCAAGCTGATTCTATTCCACTTTACAGAAGCCAGTTCATGAAGGAAGGCTTGCTCACTAAAGTTTTTTAGCAAGTGTCTATGACAAATCACGACAGGTTGTTTCACTGAGCAGCCATTACGAAAACAGGCTATAAAACAGTGATCACTAAAGTCATTACAGAAAACACCAGACTGATACCTATCAGGATTATTTGTAAGAATAACATCAAGAAAAGTAGCCTTTTTCTGGGTGTTTGGAGTCATATCTTGTGGTATTACTAATAATCTGAGAAAGGAATATTATTAGCAATCTTCCTTTCTCAGATTAGGAAGTCCTGGATCCAGTTGCAGAGGGAGGTTTTTAGTCCCAGGGTCCTTAGCTTAGTGATGAGCTTTGTTTCATCTGTGGAGCGGTATGCGAATTGGAGTGGGTCTAGGGTTTCCGGGATGATAGTGTTGATGTGAGCCATGACCAGCCCTTCAAAGTACTTCATGGCTAACAATGTGAGTGCTATGGGGCAGTAGTCATTTAGGCAGGTTACCTTCGCTTTCTTGGGCACAGGGACTATGTTGGTCTGCTTGAAACATGTAGGTATTACAGACTCAGTCAGGGAGAAGTTGAAAATGTCAGTGAAGACACTTGCCAGTTGTTCCTCACATGCTCTGAGTACACGTCCTGGTAATCCATCTGGCCCCGCAGCCTTGTGAATGTTGACCTGGTGCTCTCATGCATGCTTCAGTGTTGCTTGCCTTGACGCAAACATAAAAGGCAGCTAGCGACTGGGTTTCCCTTTGTAGTCCGTAATAGTTTGCAAGCCCTGCCGTATCCGACAAGCGTCAGAGCCGGTGTAGTAGGATTCAATCTTAGTTCTGTATTGACGCTTTGCCTGTTTGATGGTTCGTCGGAGGGCATAGCAGGATTTCTTATAAGTGTCCGGATTAGTGTTCCACTCCTTGAAAGCGGCAGCTCTTGCCTTTAGCTCGGTGCAGCTGTTGCCTGTAATCCATGGCTTCTGGTTGGGATATGTACGTACGGTCACTGTGGGGACGACGTCGTTGATGCACTTATTGATGAAGCCGGTGACTGAGGTGGTATACTCCTCAATGCCATTGGATTTTTCCTGCTTTAGTTTTTGCATGTAAGCAGGAATCAGGAGGATAGAAATAGCGTGTGGAGTAAATGTGGTCTAGAGTTTTTTTTCCTCTTGTTGCACATGTGACATGCTGGTAGAAATAAGTTCAAACGGATTTAAGTTTCCGCTTCTGGATGAGCATTTTCTTGTTTGCTTATGGCCTTATACAGCTCATTGAGTGTGGTCTTAGTGCAAGCCTCGGTTTGTGGTGGTAAATAGACAGCTATAAAAAATATTGGTAGATAGTGTGGTCTACAGCTTATCATGAAGTACTCTCCCTCAAGCGAGCAATACCTCGAGACTTCCTTAATATTAGACATTGCGCACCAGCTGTTGTTGACATATACAGTTGTGGTCAAACGTTTTGAGAATGACACAAGTATTGGTCTCCACAAAGTTTGCTGCCTCAGTGTTGATGATGGCAATTTGCATATACCCCAGAATGTCATGAAGAGTGATCAAATGAATTGCAATTAATTGCAAAGTCCCTCTTTGCCATGAAAATGAACTTAATCCCCCCAAAAACATTTCCACTGCATTTCAGCCCTGCCACAAAAGGACCAGCTGCCATCATGTCAGTGATTGTCTCGTTAACACAGGTGAGAGTGTTGACGAGGACAAGGTTGGAGATCACTCTGTCATGCTGATTGAGTCAGAATAACAGACTGGAAGCTTTAAAAGAAGGGTGGTGCTTGGAATCATTGTTCTTCCTCTGTCAACCATGGTTACCTGCAAGGGAACACGTGCTGTCATCATTGCTTTGCACAAAATGGGCTTCACAGGCAAGGATATTGCTGCTGGTAAGATTGCACCTAAATCAACCATTTATCGGATCATCAAAAACTTAAAGGAGAGAGGTTCAATTGTTGTGAAGAAGGCGTCAGGGCGCCATCAGTCCTGTGTCATGCCAACAGTAAAGCATCCTCAGACCATTCATGTGTGGGGTTGCTTCTCAGCCAAGGGAGTGGGCTCACTCACAATTTTGCCTAAGAACACATCCATGAATAAAGAATGGTCCCAACACATCCTCTGAGAGCAACTTCTCCCAACCATCCAAGAACAGTTTGGTGACGACCAATGCCTTTTCCAGCATGATGGAGCACCTTGCCATAAGGCAAAAGTGATAACTAAGTGGCTCGGGGAACAAAACATCGACATTTTATGTCCATGGCCAGGAAACTCCCCAGAACTTAATCCCATTGAGAATTTGTGGTTGATCCTCAAGAGACTGGTGGACAAACAAAAACCCACAACTTCTGACAAACTCCAAGCATTGATTATGCAAGAATGGCCTGCACAGCATGCCAGGGCGGATTGCAGAGGTCTTGAAAAAGAAGGGTTGACTCTTTGCATAAACTGAATGTCATTGTCAATGAAAGCCTTTGACACTTATTGAATACTTGTAATTATACTTCAGTGTACCATAGTAGCTACTGACATAAAGATCTAAGAACACTGAAGCAGCAAACTTTGTGGAGACCAATACTTGTGTCATTCTCAAAACTTTTGGCCACGACTGTAGACACACATCCCCATCCCGCATCTTACCAGACATAGCTGTTCTGTCCATCCGATGCACGGAAAACCCAGCCAACTGTAAATTATCCATGTCGTCGTTCAGCCACGACTCGGTGAAACATCTTTTCTTCATGCGGATGACAGGGATTTGGTCTCGGAGAAGCAGTATATCCTTCGAATCAGACCTGTTAAAGAAAACTCTTTGTCCAGTTCGAGGTGAGTAATCGCTGTTCTGATATCCAGAAGCTTTTTTCGGTCATAAGAAACGGTTGCAGCAACATTATGTACAAAATAAGTTACAAACAATATGAAAAACCACACATAATATCACAGTTGGTTAGGATTCCATAAAACGGCAGACATTATCCAAATAAAACGCAACACTTTAGATGTTGCGTTTATATTTGTGTTCAGTGTATATTATTCAGAGCTTTTTTCTACTAGCTGCATACCAGACCCTGTTTTGGTACATTTTACCTCTGGCTGATAAACATGCCCCTTTCAAGTAACACAGAGTCAAAAACCAAACTAATCCATGGTACTTTCCTGTACTCTCAGACCTCCTCTTGTTAAAAAATCAATGAGCCTTGGCCAAGGTCAGACAAACTGGTTTGTTAGCTGATTGGCAGATATTTGGGCAATTGAGAAATAGTTGCACTGCTTCGGTTAATCAGGCAAAATCAGACTACTTCCTTAGCGCTATGGCAGACTCTGTTAATGATAAACCAGGGTACAAGTGAACATTTCTTGTAGTGGACCAGTTCTTCCATGGCCTGCATACTCACCAAACATGTCATCAACAGCCTGATCAAATCATTGTGAAGGAGATCTGTCGCGCTGCATGAGACAAATGGTGGTCACACCAGATACTGACTGGTTTTCTGATCCACGCCCCTACCTTTTTTTTAAGGTATATGCAGGGCTGGCGCGTGCGTATAGGCAGACTAGGCAACCTCCTAGAGCGGCACTTTGGAAAGGCGGCAAAATGTGGGCTTATAAAAAAACAAAAACAAACAAAAAAATAATAATAATTTAAATAAAAAAATTAGCCGCTCATTTTTCAGTCTCTTGTAGTCTATTGGTGAGGAATGTGTGTCTGTCAATAAAACTCACCAATTGAAATATATTGATCCCGGACCAAGTGGGAGTAAAAAGGAGGATGCTGGCCCTTCCAGAGCCCCGGAGACGGACGTGAACAGGTCTACCGCCGTTGCTAGCTGCCCGGCTAGCGATGATCACGCGCCTCCCCTACCACCAGAGACCGGCGGAGCCACAAGAGCCACTGAACATGTAGCGTCGCTACTACCAGTACACGGACAAGGTGAGGAGGAAATGAAAGATCCCACCAAATGGCCAACACCAATTAAGCAAGAACTGGAGAAACATGTCAAGCATCCTCAGCGCCCATGAAACATCGTCATGAAAGTTTTCACGAATGGAAAGAGTTAGATAAAAGATTGGCCTCGCAAAACACCACAAAATCAGTGCAAACTGACTGCTGAGACAAAGCACTGGCAAGATGTGTTGCATCGGTTGATAAATCTTATCAGAGTTATGGCTATGCAAAACCTAGCATTTAGAGGCTGCACAGATCGATTGTTTGGGCATAACAATGGCAATTTTCTCAAACTAGTGGAGATGATCAGCCTTTTTGACAGCGTTATGGCTGAACATATAAGGATAGTAACTTTAAAAGAAACACATGTTCACTATTTTGGCAAAGACACTCTAAATGAAATCATAGCTATGCTAGCATCACAGATTCAGCAGAAAATACTGCTCCATAATTGTGGATTGTACTCCGGATGTGAGTAGAACCGAACAGATGATGGTGATTGTACGTCTCGTTATGACGCAGCCAAGTGTGGAGATCAGAGAGCATTTCTGAAAGGTAAAATAAGCGTTTTAGTCTCTAGTGGTTTTAAGCTGTGAATCTGCTGATGATATGCGCCTTGCGCGCTTGTGTGTGTGTTTTACGCAAGGTTTTGTATATAAATATTTTCAATATTATTACAGTCACTATTTAGATGAGTTGAAATTGACACTTTGTGCTGCACTTGTCTATTTGCGTGATGTGTATATTGGCGTTTGTGTTGCTGTGTTTTGCTTATGGCTAGTATTGGCTGCGTGTTGTTTGTTTATTGTATGTTGAAAATAGAGGGGCGGCACAATTGTGTTTTGCCTAGAGCGGCGGAAATGCACGCACCGGTAGTGGGTATATGTGACCAACAGATGCATTTCTTTATTCCCAGTCATGTGAAATCCACAGATTAGGGCCTAATTTATTTATTTAAGTTTTCCTTATATGAACTGTAACTCAGTAAAATCTTTGAGATTGCTTTTTGTTAATTTATATTTCTACCCTAATATTACTATTCATGTATAACTTTTCTTGGCTGTAGTCTTTGCCACATTATTTCTGTAGGCCTAGGCTATTTCGTCTATGGGGGAAATGGTGATCGCTACAGGATCGATTCATGGCACTGGCCTAAACCACATAGCCTGTCCCTAAAGCGTTTCTATCGAGAAGCAAAATAAAGTGGCTAAACTGTACAACTCATGAGACATGGGAATAAATGAACAAATCTCGTTATGAATGTGAATATTAGGAGTCAGAACAGAGTGGAGTGCGTAGCTGTCCAGTGCTGAAAACTTGATCCGAGGTCCGCAGGCTCAGCCAGCGCAGGCCAAACCGCATTACCTGCCCGTGCTGAATAATATAGGCCTATGCTATGGTTTTCCACTCGAAAATGTCAAACCCATATTGCCAGATATTTCGCATGGTTTGTGTAGGCTACTTTGTGCATGATTTCTCTATTGTACTACATCTATCTTTGAAATCCTTGCCAAGCATAGATACTTTTTAAAAGGACTTGAAGACTTACTTATTCCATCAAGCTTATGACGTTTGAATGGGTCTGAGAACTGTGAGTGATTATATGTTTTGATTTAATGGTGTCATGTGTTGATGTTTTTTAGTGTGTATTCTAGAGTTATTGTAATTTCTGTGTAACTTTGGAGTTATTTATTACTCATGGACAGCACTTTGGTCCATTTTAATGGTTTTGAAAGTGCTTTATAAATAAAGTTGACTTGACTTGACTTGACTTATGTGGCGTATACATCCACTATACTACTTTGATATGCACCAGTGGGGATTAAAAAGAGAGTAAAAAAAAAGCGTGTATAAGGCATATACTGTCCCTTCGTATAACCTCCACTACACCACATACCCAACATATTTAAGTGAACATTATCACGTTGCATCATTTACCATATAAAACAGGACAATTGTGACCAAAAAACCCTAGACAAACCAAAAACCCTTGACAAACAAGCCGGTTATTAATGACAAAACCTTGACAAACAAGCCGGTTATTAATGACAAACCCTTGACAAACAAGCCGGTTATTATTGCCAAGTAGGAAGCGCATGTGCGCAACAACACAACCGCTTACAACAACACAGCTAACAAAACAGTCCGACTATACGAGTCCGAGAGTAAACAAACATATTGAAATACACAACATGTCTATTACCTACATATTCACACAGAGAGCGAGAGAGAAGAGAGAGAGAGAGAGAGAGAGAGAGAGAGAGAGAGAGAGAGCGAGAGAGAAAGAGAGAGAGAGAGAGAGAGAGAGAGAGGGAGAGAGAGAGAGAGAGAGAGAGCGAGAGAGAAAGAGAGAGAGAGAGAGAGAGGGAGAGAGAGAGAGAGAGAGATGGAGAGAGAGAGAGAGAGAGAGAGTTTCTACAGCAGCAGACAAATGCAGTAATAAAATTGGAACAATTATACTCTCACAAAATAAGGATGAGGTGTTCACTCCGACAGTCCAACCTCATTAAATAATCAATATATTATACGATCTGATCCACCACTCCCACTCAAAGGAGCGACCTACAGTATATGCGCAACAGGTGGATTTAGGACCATGGTCAGCGCATCGGCCGGACACCAGCTCCGCACTGGATCGGAATGTGCAAACATGATGCCCCTGGCGCCGCTGATAGTTGCACTTGCCGCTGAGAGCAGAAGTAAAAGGTATGCAGACACGCACAGTATTTTTTCTTCTTCTTAATACAGCGCGGAAAGGCCGAAACTCGCCCAGCACAAAATCAATTCTCAGAATTTGAATCCGGACCGTATAAGACAATCGGGCCCGTCGGGTTCCGGCTGAGAATGAGAACTCTATGCTGGACCAACCAGCCCCAGCCAGGTGTAGGGGTTTGGGTGTTGTTGATTATCACCACCCCCTCTTCCAGATCCCGGATCCCCAGCACATTCATAGGGAAACAACCCTTTGTGTCCCCCATCTGTTGCAGCATGTGCACTCATGATCTCACAATAGAAAGGATGTGAGGAGAAGGGCAGGGACGGGGAGATCTAACTACCATTAGGAGATGACTGTGGACCTTTTGCCAAGGCTACTAAGACTAGTCTGAATGCAAATGAGGTCTGGGGTTCTGATAGAGATAATAGGGCAGGGAGACTGCCAAGGCACGCGCCGGCCGTAAGACACTGGGGTGGAGGAAGGTGCGGGAGGGGGGAGTGTGGTAGACAAAAGCCCAATGCCGTTTCTCTCCCTTCTTTCTGAAATGTACATTTTGCATTTGAACACTCCCCCCTCATAGAGTTTTAGCGAATGTACTGGTGTAAGGAACGTGAGGAGAATTTCCTTTAGCAACATGTAAACACCAATCCAATGCTTTTTAATCTTTGAAGTGAATGAGGTGAATGGGAGTGAATACGTTTAATCTTCCGTGGGAGAAAGGGGGTAAAAACAATTAGGGTAGAGAGGGGGAGATCATGGGAGAGAAGATGAAAAAGAAAGCTGAGAAAAAAAAACATTTAATGTAATATCCAATCAAGACCAATTGGTGGTGCTATTCAACTTCGCTGAGGTGGTCGTGGTTTCAAATAGGTCAGGAAAAAGTTTTGTGTTTTCACAATGCAGGGAGGAGCAGACCAGTGGCGATTGGTTAGTGATTTTCACTTTTCAATCTGTGATTGGCCCTGCCGCTTTAGCGGTGTGTGTGGAGGTTTTCTCGCCCCCCTCCTCCCGTTCTCACTACCCCACTCCATCCCCTACACTCGGCGGGGTCCTATGCTGGTTTTCACATACTCTTTACTACGGCTTGAAATGTGACTCCCATAACACGGGTTTACCGACTGGAATACACCGCTCTGTGACAACTGAAGGGATTTTTTTGTGCGTTGTTCCTGCGTTGTTCTCAGTGGATATAGACTGTGTGGACTATACATTTCTGCCATGACTGTGGATTTGTTTGCGGTTTTATGGGTCATCATCAGTACCACGGTTTCTGCGATGGAAGGTAGGCTAAATGACTGGAATGATCATTGCTCTGTTTTTATGGTAGGACTATGGAACGAAATTTAATAATGCTACGCGCTGGAGCTATCACTGGCTCTCCCGCGCTCTTTTTCCCATGGAAAGCCACATTGTATCGGTGAGAGCGTGCGCTCTGTGCTGTCAGAAGGAATACAAGGGGTGCGATGCACGTGGACCCTGTCAATCCCCGTCCCGTTATTTTATTATTTGTCAGATTTGGATGGAAGAGTAGGGGTCTGTGGTGGTCTGGTTCTTCTGGGCTGCAGACAGTGCATTTAGACCATGTCCTGTTCTCGCTTTGAATAGATGTATCCTGGCCATAATGTTTTCAATACACAGTTAACAGGGAGAATATAGGCTATGGGGACCCTTTTAGTGGTGCATGTTATTGTGCCATGAGATAATTGGTAATATTTCTAGGCTAGGCTACACTCTTAGAAAAAAGGTTCTGGATATAACTAAAAATGGTTATATTGCTTGCTTCATATATGGCACCTCTAAAGGTTCTATATATAACCCTTTTGTAGGGTTATTTGATCAGAACCCCAGGGATTCTTCTTCACTGAACCAACATTGTTTCTGTTTAGAACCCTTGGGCTGCATATAGCGTTCTATATCGAACCAATTTCGGTTATATATATAACCTTAAGGGGCGCAATTTATGAATCAAGCATAGAACCCTTTTTGGTTCTATCAATAACCTTTTTTCCTAAGACTGCACACCAGTTTTCAAACACTATCTGTGACTTAAACCGGAGAGATGCTCCTCTACCGGCAAGTGTTGGCGCCTGAGTGTAGCTCTCTCCCCTCACAAACTCCGTATGTTATTCGGGTCACGTCCTGTCATAGGTGAATAATTAGTTTCTAGCGCCGACTCCGAGCAGCAGTAGGATAAATATCGGGCGATTTTGAATTGTCGGAGGGATTTTATAGATGGCTGCTCAAACTGTTTAGCGACAGTAATGACTCCGCCAGATCAAACGATGCTGACTGGGTGACGTGTGTTGATGAGGCGTATCCAGATCAGGACAATTAATACAATAGGATACATTTCTCTCTCTGTCTGTCTGGTCCTCTTTGGCACACAAATGCCCCCCAGTATATGATGCATGCACATTATGCTACAGCCTTTTGAATATGGAACATCTCCCTTTGCTTTCGTTGCTCACACACTCGCCAACGCAAATGGTCTGGTGTGGTTTTCTGCTTAATATAAACAAGTGGAATTAATTAAATACTGGAAAGTGAAGTGGGCTTTACATGATCATAGTATCTCTGTTTCATCTTTTTCTTTTTCATAATGGTTACAACTCTCAGGATGCCAGGGTAGCTCAGTTTTGCGATGAAATTCAGTGGTGGGGTGCCTGACAGCTTGCTTGTTTATATTCATTGTATTCTATCACACATGCACACACACGCTCGCTCGCACGCACGCACGCACGCACGCACACACACACACACACACACACACACATACACACACACACACGTGAACCATTGAACATCGTATCAGCTTCCCAAGTCCCTGACAGTAGCTCTAAAGGTCTCTCCAGAAAGACAAAGATGGCTATTGGGTTGAACAGATGGGTAGGGGAGACACACTAGGTTACCCGGGCAACACCAGTGCTGAGAGTGATTTCCTTGTTTAGGCTGGTTAATTGAAAGGAGATTGTTTCACGGGCAGGTAAAGATGTTAGCTGATCTGATCTCCAATCTGTTGCCCTCTCTCTCTCTCTCACATTATCCCTGCCCAGATCCGTGTCACCCTTAATCTGATTATCTGTCCGTAATCACCAAATCAGCCCTGTAATCACAAACAATGTGTTTGTGTGTGTCTGGAGGGCACCACTGACCATATGGACAGATTGGTGATGAGGAATGGACAGTAGCCCCCTCGCCCCCCCAAACCAGTCTGTCAGGGGGGAAGGGCGACGGCTGTGTTTGGGGATCTCCTGTTACTATAGCTATGATAGGTTTAGGTTGGATATCATGATGCTATATTATGGAGCTACAGCTGGACATACTTTGCTACTGCTATAGATTTTACTCATCCGACTGACTGATAAACCTCTCAGTGTGGTTGTCTTTATCCCCGGTCATGCTCTGTCATCTATACGGCTGACGTCCGCTCGTATCTATCCTCAATGGAGCGAGGGGTGGAGACAAAGTGGAGGATGAAGAGTGGATGGTTAGACAGAGCATTAGAGCAGAGCAGCAAGTATGGACTGTATGGAAGGTGGACAAGGTCATTTGAGCTGTGCTGCCCCCAGCAACACCTTCTGGGCATCTCTCCAACACTTGTGTTCGGTCTGGAATTTGAGTGGATTTGTTTTAACAAAAAGGCTTGCTGTTTGTGTAGAAGTGCTTCGGCGAACCTCGACTGAGATCTGAAGACTTGCGTTAACTCCCTAGGCTGAGATGTAGGGGATGGCAGAAGACACACAGTGACTGTCTGCCTGACACACACACACACACACACACACACACACACACACACACACACACACACACACACACACACACACACACACACACACACACACACACACACACACACCACACACACACACACACACACACACACACACACACACACACACACACACACACCCCATGGCAGAGGAGAGGAGTGGAAACAGTATATAAATCCAGCCTGATCACTAGAAATAGACGGCGATTTTGGATGTTTTAACATTTCCTGAGAATGTCGATATACTGTATGCCTTCTTCGGCACTCACAACAATAGAACATGTAAACGAATACCCAGCACCAGGCATGAACTCATGAAGCTCGGAGCTGGAGCTCTCTGTTTAGAACACTGCTCCACCACAGTTCACCATGCTCTAGAAAGCCATGAGAATACTTGATGATGGCTGATGGAAACAGCACGTTGTTTTTTATTATTTTGTTTTAAGCCTTTCCCAGACGTATTTGCATGCCGTTAGTTGGGCGGAAGGAGAGAGGAGAGAGGAGAGGAGACGTATTAGCTGGGCGGAAGGAGAGAGGAGAGAGGAGAGGAGACGTATTTGCATGCCATTAGAGAAAAAAATACATTTGCAGTGTCTCTTTCCCTCCCTCTCTCTGTCTCTCTGTCACTCTCTTTCTCTACCCCCTCTCTCTCCACTTCCTCCCTTGCTCTCTGTGTTTATTTGTTCATTCATTTGTTTATTTGGATCCCCATTTGCTTTTGCAGAAGCAGCAGCTCCTCTTCTGTGCGTCTGTGTATCATTATTTACAACAGCAGTGGTCATCTTCCATCTCCTACAGAGCCATTGCTTATTTCTGTTTGCTCTTAAACCAATTAAGCCTGCTTAGCTCACTGGGAGAGAGAAAGGGATGGCGGGAGGAGGAGGGCATGGAGTAGATAGATGGAGGGGTAGTGAGAGAAAGAGGAGGGGGAAAGAAAGGGATGAGGGACAGAGAGAGGACATGAGATGGAGGGAGAGTGGAATAAGGGAGAGAGGGAGGGAGAGAGATAGACAGGGATAGAGAGGGAGAGAGATAGAAAGAGGGGGAGGGGGAGAGAGAGAGAGAGGGAAAGATGGATGAGGTGACAGGGATGCACCAAACCCAAACCCACTGGAACCAACCAGATCCTCCATTAACTAGCTTGGGACTGACTGCTCTGGTACAAGACACATTCATCAACTAAAGCAGAAACCAGAGAGAACAGGGAGAAAGAGAGGGAGAGACAGAGGGTGAGAGAGAGTGAGGGAAAGAGAGAGAGAGAGAGTGCAGGAGCAAAGGCAGTGAGAGATGAAGAAAGGAAAGAGTGTATTTGTCAAGGAACAACCATGATCATGAAGTCATCCGTTTCTAAATAGGCCAGTGAGTACAAGCTGAGGCTGATGATAGCAAATCCAGCAACCTGTGTGTGTGTGTGTGTGTGTGTGTGTGCGTAAAACAGAGTGAAATCTCCAACCCAGAAGACAACAGGCGTGTATGTAGTAATCAGTCCCAGAGGAGATAAATACCAGTGAAACTGTAATGCCACCTCCCCAGTGGCACAATGGATTAGCGATTATAACAATTATTACATGTTTATGCATGAGTAGCTAATAATGATTAGCTTCAAGCACCATAACAACTGCCAGTCAAACCAACACATATTTTGCATCATATCAGTTCACAGTATAACACTGACCCAATTCCCTCTACAGAGTATCTGTATGGTATCTGAATAAGAAGAGATCAGCATAGAGTATATTCAGCCAACAGACAGGCTTTTGTGGAATGTAATTGACAGTTTTTGTGTGTATGTGTTCAAGAGGGAAAAGAAGAGCGAGAGAGAGGGAGAGGGAGAGAGAGGGAGAGGGAGAGAGAGGGAGAGAGACCATGACCCCATCTGTGATGGAAAGAGAGAAGTCACTAATGGATGTGTAGATCAGTCCTCACCTCTCACTCCGTCTCTCCAAATGGATGACTGTCAAACAGAAAGAGAAAAACACCTCTATTCTGTATGTAAAGGAGAGGTGATGTGTGAGTGTGTGAGAGAGAGTGTGTGGGTGTGTGTGAGTGTGTGTGGGTCTGAATGCACCTTCGCTACAGGGCTAGTGCTGATTTACTGACCTATAATGATGTGTAAAGTAGAATGCCATTTTCTGTGTGAAAATATGTGTGAAAATATGTGTGAAATTAGCCCCGTAGCCTATGCCCTAGCCCTGCCACTATAGGACTTGTGGTTATGGTCTGCCTCTAGCCCAGCCACTGATGACTGAGACCCTGATGACTGAGACCATGATAACTGAGACCATAATGACTGAGAACATGATGACTGAGAGCATGACTGAGACCATGATGACTGAGACCATGACTGAGACCATGATGACTGAGACCATGACAGACCACAGAGGGGCATTAGGGTTGTTACGGCACAGTGGAGCCAGTCTCCCATGGCTCTGACACCCCACAGGACACGCGCACACACAAACATGCATGCACACACACGCACACACATGCATATACACACACACACACACACACACACACACACACACACACACACACACACACACACACACACACACACACACACACACACACACACACACACACACACACACACACACACACACACAGACACACATTTTCCCTTTCAGAGCTCACCTTACCCCAGAGACATCCAAGCCTCAAAACAGCCAGATGGTGGATAGGATGTGGTGGTGGTGGTGGTGGGGGGATGGAGTGGAATTTGGAATTTGTGTGTGTGGGTGGGTGGTGCGTTTGTGTCTGCTTGCATGTGTGTAATCGTGTGTGTGTGTGGGAATAGAGACCCTGGTTCTTACTACATTACATGTTAGTGGTCTTGTCATGACTGTCACAGGCTCCTGCGTCTTGATTCGCAGTAGAAATGCTATCTCTGTGGAATGTTGTGTTTTACTGGTCTCTTTTTACTCTCACCAGCCAGCCCTGGTGGATGCTAACATAAGATAGACCAGCCTTATAAAACTAACCAACCAACCGTCATAACCAGGGGTTGGAACCAGTTCAGGGAACAGAACCAAAATCTGAATTAGAACCGGGAATGAAAGGGATCTACATTGTTCCAGAATAAAACAAGTGTTTTAAAAGTTTGGGAACCGGTTAATAACGTTCTTTTACATTCTGGGAAATGTTTTCAGTCCCACAAAAAACACAACAAAGTGCCCATGCAAAGCCCTCCTTCTGTCAAACAGAAACAAGCACATTTCAGTCGCATCTCTCGCCCTACACTTACAGTGGGGAGAACAAGTATTTGATACACTGCCAATTTTGCAGGTTTTCCTACTTGCAAAGCATGTAGAGGTCTGTAATTTTTATCATAGGTACACTTCAACTGTGAGAGACGGAATCTAAAACAAAAATCCAGAAAATCACATTGTATGATTTTTAAATAATTAATTTGCATTTTATTGCATGACATAAGTATTTGATCACCTACCAACCAGTAAGAATTCCGGCTCTCACAGACCTGTTAGTTTTTCTTTAAGAAGCCCTCCTGTTCTCCACTCATTACCTGTATTAACTGCACCTGTTTGAACTCGTTACCTGTATAAAAGACACCTGTCCACACACTCAATCAAACAGACTCCAACCTCTCCACAATGGCCAAGGCCAGAGAGCTGTGTAAGGACATCAGGGATACAATTGTAGACGTGCACAAGGCTGGGATGGGCTACAGGACAATAGGCAAGCAGCTTGGTGAGAAGGCAACAACTGTTTGCGCAATTATTAGAAAATGGAAGAAGTTCAAGATGACGGTCAATCTCCCTCGGTCTGGGGCACCATGCAAGATCTCACCTCGTGGGGCATCAATGATCATGAGGAAGGTGAGGGATCAGCCCAGAACTACACGGCAGGACCTGGTCAATGACCTGAAGAGAGCTGGGACCACAGTCTCAAAGAAAACCATTAGTAACACACTACGCCGTCATGGATTAAAATCCTGCAGCGCACGCAAGGTCCCCCTGCTCTAGCCAGCGCATGTCCAGGCCCGTCTGAAGTTTGCCAATGACCATCTGGATGATCCAGAGGAGGAATGGGAGAAGGTCATGTGGTCTGATGAGACAAAAATAGAGCTTTTTGGTCTAAACTCCACTCGCTGTGTTTGGAGGAAGAAGAAGGATGAGTACAACCCCAAGAACACCATCCCAACCGTGAAGCATGGAGGTGTAAACATCATTCTTTGGGGATGCTTTTCTGCAAAGGGGACAGGACGACTGCACCGTATTGAGGGGAGGATGGATGGGGCCATGTATCGCGAGATCTTGGCCAACAACCTCCTTCCCTCAGTAAGAGCATTTTTTTATTTTTTTTATTTCACCTTTATTTAACCAGGTAGGTCAGTTGAGAACAAGTTCTCATTTGCAACTGCGACCTGGCCAAGACAAAGCAAAGCAGTGTGACAAATAACAACACAGAGTTACACATTAAACAAACAGTCAAAAAAACAATAGAAAAATCTATATACAGAGTGCAAAATATAGTGCAAAAATGCAGTAAGGTTAAGAGGTAGAACAATAAATAGACTATAGTGGTGACATAAATTACAGAATTATCATTATTAACACAGGAATGAAAAATGTGCAAATTATGATGTGCAAATAGAGATACTGGAGTGCAAGAATAGTGAAAAATAAACATGGGGATGAGGTAGTAGTGTGGGCTATTTACAGAAGGGCTATATACAGGTGCAGTGATCGATAAGCAGCTTTGACAGCTGATGCTTAAAGTTATTGAGGGAGATAGGAACCTCTAGCTTCAATGATGTTTGCAATTCGTTCCAGTCATTGGCAGCAGCAAACTGGAAGGAATGGCGACCAAAGGAGGTGTTGGCTTTGGGGGTGACCAGTGAGATATACCTGCTGGAGCGCATGCTACGGGTGGGTGTTGCTATAGTGACCAGTGAGCTGAGATAGGGCGGGGATTTACCTAATAAAGACTTATAGATGACCTGGAGCCAGTGGGTTTGGTGGCGAATATATAATGAAGGCCAGCCAACGAGAGCATACAGGTCGCAGTGGTGGGTAGTGTATGGGGCTTTGGTGACAAAACGGATGGCACTGTGATAGACTACATCCAATTTGCTAAGTAGAGTATTGGAGGCTAGTTTGTAAATGACATCGCCGAAATCAAGGATCGGTAGGATAGTCAGTTTTACAAGGGCATGTTTGGCAGCATGAGTGAAGGAGGCTTTGTTGCGAAATAGGAAGCCAATTCTGGATTTAATTTTGGATTGGAGATGGTTGATGTGAGTCTGGAAGTTGAGTTTATAGTCTAACCAGATGCCTAGGTATTTGTAGGTGTCCACGTATTCTAATTCGGATCCGTCGAGAGTAGTGATGATAGTCCGGTGGGCGGGTGCTGGCAGCGTTCGATAGAAAAGCATGCACTTAGTTTTACTAGCGTTT
This sequence comes from Thymallus thymallus, assembly GCA_023634145.1. Taxonomy (NCBI): domain Eukaryota; kingdom Metazoa; phylum Chordata; class Actinopteri; order Salmoniformes; family Salmonidae; genus Thymallus; species Thymallus thymallus. Next base: position 16,918,747 of record CM042382.1, read on the forward strand.
AAGAGCAGTTGGAGGCCACGGAAGGAGTGTTGTATGGCATTGAAGCTTGATTGAAGGTTAGTAAACACAGTGTCCAAAGAGGGGCCAGATGTATACAGAATGGTGTCATCTGCGTAGAGATGGATCAGAGAGTCACCAGCAGCGAGAGCGACATCGTTGATGTATATAGAGAAAAGGGTTGGCCCAAGAATTGAACCCTGTGGCACCCCCATAGAGACTGCCAGAGGATCGGACAATAGGCCCTCCGATTTGACACACTGAACTCTGTCTGCAAAGTAGTTAGCGAACCAGGCAAGGCAGTCACTTGAGAAACCAAGGCTGTTGAGTCTGCCAATAAGAATGCGGTGATTGACAGAGTCGAAAGCCTTGGCCAGGTCGATGAAAACGGCTGCACAGCTGCACAGTCATTGAAGATGGGTCGTGGCTGGGTCTTCCAGCATGACAACGACCTGAAACACACAGCCAGGGCAACTAAGGAGTGGCTCCGTAAGAAGCATCTCAAGGTCCTGGAGTGGCCTAGCCAGTCTCCAGACCTGAACCCAATAGAAAATCTTTGGAGGGAGCTGAAAGTCCGTATTGCCCAGCGACAGCCCCGAAACCTGAAGGATCTGTATGGAGGAGTGGGCCAAAATCCCTGCTGCAGTGTGTGCAAACCTGGTCAAGAACTACAGGAAATTGCAAACAAAGGTTTCTGTACCAAATATTAAGTTCTGCTTTTCTGATGTTTTAAATACTTATGTCATGCAATAAAATGCAAATTAATTACTTAAACATTTTTGGATTTTTGTTTTAGATTCCGTCACTCACAGTTGAAGAGTACCTATGATAAAAATTACAGACTTCTACATGCTTTGTAAGTGGGAAAACCTGCAAAATCGGCAGTGTATCAAATACTTGTTCTCCCCACTGTATCTGTCCATCGTGTATGTAAACAACTATAGCTTGCCCTCTCCATAGCAAGCTACTCTATCGGCACTGATTGGTGAAGGAATTCAATGTTGAGCTAAAAGTAAAAACATTTCGATTTCAGAGGTTTAAAAAGGAACATAAAGGAACGATATGCAGATCGGAACAGTGGAATGTAAATGATGGTAGCTAGCATGCTGGCTCACACTGGCCAGGCTGTAGCCAACTAGCTAGCTAACATTTTGCTAATCGTGGACGCCAAATATAGCCGCTGGCTAGATCATGAGCCAACTTGTTAGACATGATAACACCATGGGCAAAAATGACTGGTGACTAGTTCATCTTCAGACAAATATGTTCAACTAATAGTTAGTTTATCCACTGACCACTGCATTTAGGAGGCAAGCTAACCAATCACGAAATAACTCATGAATATTAATGACTTTGCCTCCGGCTATCTTACGAAAAAATGTTTTGCATACAGGTCACAAAAGCTGGTCCAGCATCAAATGAGTGTTGAGACGTGTGACTGGTTAGATCTATCCAGTGTTATGACCAGGGGTTCCAACCCCTGGTCTTAACACTGGATAGACTGCTTTATCTAACCAATCACACGTCTTAATACTGGAAAGACCAGCTTATCTAACCAATTACGCGTCAAAACACTGGATAGATCTAACCAGTCACACGTCTCGACACTCATTTGATTTTTGCCCATGGTGTTATCATGTCTAACAAGTTGGCTCACGATCTAGCCAGCGGCTATATTTGGCGTCCACGATTAGCAAAATGTTAGCTAGCTAGTTGGCTACTGCCTGGCCAGTGTGAGTCAGCATGCTAGCTAGTTACATTTCAGTCAGTATGTATCCTTCTAAATGCGGTTGTCACTGGATAAACTAGCTATGATAGTTGAACATATTTAGGTGAAAACAAACAAGTAGCCAGTTGTTGTTGCCCATTGTGGAATCATATCTAACCAGCTGGAGCCTCTTCGCTATAGCCGAGGAGAGAAGAGAGAAAGAGAGAGGGAGGGAAGGAGAAACACAGAAGGAATGTATTATTGAGTTCTGTTTCTCCTTATTCCAACAGCGGCCCTACTCCTGGGGGCTTCTACGCTTACAGAACAACCAGATACAGCCCCTCTAGTTTGCAAAGCTAGCTCAACAATGAACATGTTGTTGACTTGGGCTGGCTTCCACTACGGCAATTTCTCTTCTCTTTCTGCTTTAGTTAGGCTTGTTTTGTTTTTGTTTTCTGAAGAGGAGGAAATTAGAATTTTAATTAAAAGTTGAAGCAGCAGCCAAACCAGCAGCAGAAGCAAACTATTTCTCCTCTCTCAACCTCCAGCCTTTGAATAATTTGTTGCGTCCCTCCTCCACTCCTCCCCTCCTCCTTCCCTCTATTCCTCCATCTCTACTGTTCTCTTTTTTGGTTACAAATATGCATTTGTGAAGTTTTAAAAGTTGTGTACCCCCTTCTCTCCACCCCTCCCTCCTTCCATCGTTCGCTCTCACTCTCGCTCTCCCTCTCCCTCAAAACTCTCTCCAACTTACTCCCCCAGAAGTGAAATATGAATCCGTTTGTGTATTGACACAGGCAGCGGAAACTGGCATGCCAGGGGAAGAACAGGAAAAAAACAGAGTATGATTGGAAGGAGGAGAGGAACAAAGGATCTATTTATTATTCTCTTAATTAAATGGTTGTTGAAGGCCGGGCCATAATGATTTAATTTGACGGCTAAGCCCCAAGGCTTAGTCCTGGGGGTCCTGGAAGGGCCCGGGGGGGATAGAGAGAGTGTTGAGGGGAAGGAAAGATGGTGGCCTGGGGGAGTTTGGGGGGTGGTTAAGGGGTATGGAGCAGAGTTGCTTGTTGTGATTAAACTTTTTTATGGGATAGAGTGACGATATCGTCTTCTTACATCAACTTTTCTGAGCTAGAAAAATATGTTTTGCACTTCACTGATAAGTCGACTAACACAGTGGATCAGTGCAACTGTGTTAGTCTGATTTGACATCTGGTGCACACTTCTCACTAGTGCACTACATAGTGGCCATTCCCTAACTTAAGTAGAGGACAGCATGTGTGTCCCATCACTTCCCCAAACTGTGTTTGTGTGCATTCAAGTCCACTTTAGTACAGATTAGTATTGCAGTCTCCAGTTAAAGTTGCCTTCCCTATTCAATTTCCCTCAGCAGCCTAGAAGATACTGTTTTACCAGCACTCTGTGAAATTAAAGTCTGACCATTACTGCTACTGCAGTTATACCCTAATCCTGGGAGCACACAGCTCACAATTTGATTAAATAACGTCTCTGCCTTCCACCAGTGGTTGTTTCTCATTGGGAGCTGCAGTCTCTGTTTGTGTCCAAAATGGTACACACACATACACTTTAAGAGGCCAGTGCGGTCAGTCGGTCTAATGATATTTATGCCTCTCACCTCCATGCTTTCTGTCTATGAAGTCTTTTTCCCTTCTGTATGAAGCTATTAAAACCTCAGTCCCTTTTGATCAAGGCTTCAAACATTGTTAGACACCTCCTCATCTCCCTACACTGCCATGAGTGTCAAGGTGGAGTGTGTAGCTGTGTGCGTATGTGTGCGTGTGTGCATTTGAGACACCCACTCGGGCCATCTTTGATGTGTGTGGGCTAATGAGTGTAGGCAGAGAGCTGATGGTCTAGTGCTGTGGCCGGTCCTATTATTAATGACTTACTGCCTACTGACTGGTCTGGGATCAGCACGTAGAGACATATTTCACCAGCATTGGACACATTTCCCTGCTCTTCTCTTCACTTCTACTCCCCAATGTAAATGTAATCTCTTATTAAAGATATGAGGATAGGCTGGGGAGGGGGAGGGAAATTAAGGTGTGTGTGTGGAGTGGGGGAGTGTTGCGCCTAATGCTGCGTGACCTTGCGCAACGCTCAAACCCTTCCCCAGGCGGACGGCAATGCCCTGTGCTGTCCAGCAGCGTCAGGTCTGGGTGAGGAGAGAGCCTTTTAGAGGTAATTAACTATCGATTCTAACCAGAAAGACTAATGAGAAATGAGTGAACACTGCCCCGATGAGGCCGAGACGCCTGATTTGCCGAGGTCCGACAAGAAGAGGGACTGGGCGGGGGAGAGTAAGGAACTTCTTCTAAAGATTAAAGGTGACTTTTGAGATTCCTTCTTTTTCTTAATTATCTTACAGTAGCAGCCAGAATACTTGCCGTTTGTCCCTATTACACGTTACAGTATTTTCAACCAGCAGAGTTAAGTACTCCTGAGACCATGCTTACTCTAAGTGGCTCTGAGATGAAGGTTTGACACAATCAAGAAGTGGATATAGTTAAGTTAGTATGAGTGGTAGCTGCTTGTGAACATCACAGTATGACAAGAAGCCCCTCAGGATAGTGAGTTTAGAGGTCAGGGGCACAACTTTGGTTTTAGAGGTGGTGGGGACATACTTATACTTATACACTGGGGGCCAAAAGTTTGGAATATAACTCATTCAAGGGTTTTTCTTTATTTGCACTATTTTTTACATTGTAGAATAAAAGTCAAGACATCAAAACTATGACATAACACATATGGAATCATGTAGTAACCAAATAAGTGTTAAACAAATCAAAATATATTTTATACTATAAATAGCCACCTTTGCCTTGATGACACCTTTGCACACTCTTGGCATTCTCTCAACAATCTTCTGCTGGAATGCTTTTTCATCAGTCTTGAAGGAGTTCCCACATATGCAGAGCACTTGTTGGCTGCTTTTCCTTCACTGTGGTCCGACTCATCCCAAACCATCTAAATTTGGTTGAGGTTGGAACCAACAGAGGTATTTCTGTGGCGGTCCTCATGAAGCTGCCTGTCATCAAGGAAAAGGGTGACTACTTTGAAGAATCTCAAATATAACATATATTTTGATTTGTTTAACACTTTTGGTTACTACATGATTCCATATGTGTTATGCCAGCACCCGCCCACCGGACTATCATCACTACTCTCGACGGATCCGAATTAGAATATGTGGACACCTACAAATACCTAGGCATCTGGTTAGACTATAAACTCAACTTCCAGACTCACATCAACCATCTCCAATCCAAAATTAAATCCAGAATTGGCTTCCTATTTCGCAACAGAGCCTCCTTCACTCATGCTGCCAAACATGCCCTTGTAAAACTGACTATCCTACCGATCCTTGATTTCGGCGATGTCATTTACAAACTAGCCTCCAACACTCTACTTAGCAAATTGGATGTAGTCTATCATAGTGCCATCCGTTTTGTCACCAAAGCCCCATACACTACCCACCACTGCGACCTGTATGCTCTCGTTGGCTGGCCTTCACTATATATTCGTCGCCAAACCCACTGGCTCCAGGTCATCTATAAGTCTTTATTAGGTAAATCCCCGCCCTATCTCAGCTCACTGGTCACCATAGCAACACCCACCCGTAGCATGCGCTCCAGCAGGTATATCTCACTGGCCACCCCCAAAGCCAACACCTCCTTTGGCCGCCATTCCTTCCAGTTCGCTGCTGCCAATGACTGGAACGAATTGCAAAAATCATTGAAGCTAGAGGTTCCTATCTCCCTCAATAACTTTAAGCATCAGCTGTCAAAGCTGCTTATCGATCACTGCACCTGTATATAGCCCTTCTGTAAATAGCCCACCCTACTACCTCATCCCCATATTTATTTTTGTTTATTTTCACTAATCTTGCACTCCAGTATCTCTATTTGCACATCATAATTTGCACATCCTTCATTCCTGTGTTAATGATGATAATTTTCTGTAATTTATTTCTACTCTATAGTCTATTTATTGTCCTACCTCCCAACCTTACTGCATTTTTGCACTACATTTTGCACTCTGTTTATAGATTTTCTATTGTGTTTTTGACTGTTTGTTTAATGTGTAAATCTGTGTTGTTGTTTTTTGTCGCACTGCTTTGCTTTGTCTTGGCCAGGTCGCAGTTGCAAATGAGAACTTGTTCTCAACTGACCTACCTGGTTAAATAAAGGTGAAATAAAAAAATAAAAAAAAATGTCATAGTTTTGATGTCTTCACTCTTATACAATGTAAAAAATTGTGCAAATAAAGAAAAACCCTTGAATGAGTAATATAACTTTTGGCCCCCAGTGTGTACATATATTTTTGTCGGATAAACACTCCAAACAGCCTACCCGACCGCTCGGAGGTGTGTCCTCATGGTCCTAAAGCACACAGTTGCCTTGTTGTGTATCATATTCCAATGATAAAACTGGGGGGGACAAAAATGCGATTTCAGAATGAAAGTGAAAGTGAAAGTTACGCACCTAATACAGGTCACATATCATCAGTCATTATCACTGTATAATGATGTTTCCTTCTACTGTACAGTCACTGTCAAATGTTGATCGTAGCAGACAGTGGGACAAGCTGAACAAGGCCTGTTTTCCTGTTTTTCTGAGGGAGGGGTGGAAGAATGGAGGGATGGAGGGTTGGAGGGGACTGAGTCTGGAAGGTAGAGAATGAGTGAGAGGATGAGAGAGAGAGAGAGAGAAGAGGAGGAAAGACAAAGGAAGGGAGAGAGAGAGAGAAGGACACAGAGAGAGTAACGGAGGGCTTTGTGTCTGCCGGCCCATTGGTTCTATGATAACGATGTCTGCTCAAAGCTGTCAGCCCTCTACCAGACATGCCAGTGTGTGTGTGTGCCAGCCTCTTCTGAACGTGAAAGTGAATCATCAGAGCCTCCTGACTGTGTGTGTGTGTGCTGTGATCAGCTCTTCACTGTCCTGCCGGGCACACAGAGATGTGAAGAAGATGGGGTGAGTGTCTTGTGATCAGCTCTCCACTGTCCTGCCGGGCACACAGAGATGCGAAGAAGATGGGGTGAGTTTGTGAAAGGAGGAGAAGAGAAGGGGCGGGGTGTTGACAAGACGTACCTCAGGAAGAGGGAGTACTCTGGAAATATGGGTTGGGTGCTATACAGATTTTCATACCGCCATACCGTTTCTGTACTATACTGGGGTATACGGTATTACCAGAAGTGCACACAAGGGCTGCTATTTTAATGTATTATTATTTGTATACATTTCTTTGACGCATAAAACAATTTAGGCAACAGGGATCTTGATCCACGAGTGGAATGAATGTCTCCTATCTTGGTACCAGTCATTTTAGCTAACAAACTGGCCTTTTTCGGCAATCTCAACGTTCAATATGCAGCTGGATTTACGGTGGAGTTTCTCATTGGTAGTTGGAAATAACATTAATATTTTCCATGACAAAATGTGGAGCCTTGAAAATAGCAAAGTCAAAAACAAACATTTAGCTGTTAGCTAGGCAAGTTGTATTTTGAGGCTTGAGATCAAAGCAAATAGGTTTTGTGGTTGGAATTGCTGAATGAATTTAGTTTTAGAATTTAGTTTTGAGTTAGCCATTTTTGACAGATTGGTTTCGTCTGCTTAGCAACCGGATACCAACTTGTTTTGTGGAGGAATAAAAAAGTGATGGAGTTCCAATATTTGGATAGTCGTTGTGATTGGAGGATAGCTGTGAGGTTTATCGAATCAGTATCAACTCCTCTGTTCTCCTGAAGCTCATTAATGATAGAATGTTCATATTTGAAGATGGCATAAAGGCTAATCTCTATGGCAATGACAGGGAGTGTCAAGGAGTGGAATGTTAGCTAAAGACTGGTACTCGGGCTACAATGTCTCTGCTGTAACCAAGAAGCTTGATCTTGACATCTATCGACTTAGCTAGTAAGTTAGCAAACCAAATGCCAAGCTGGAACCCCTAGCTGGATATAATTTATTTTACACATCTTATATTTCTTGTAGTTATACTTAACTTATACTATAGTTATAAGCAGTGGTGTAGCACGCAGCCCCTGAAAAAACATACCGTCAGTATTTCAAAACACCCCGGTATACATTATAAACGATATATCACCCAAGCCTATATCACCCCTACTATGCCCCCCCCCCCCCCCCCCCCCCCCCTCACACACACACACTTTTTAATGGGGCCAGTGAGAGTTATAAGGTCTGATGATATTTATGCATGTCACCTACATGCTTTCTGTCTATGAAGTATTTCTCCCTCCTGTCTGAAGCTATTAAACATCAGTCCCTTTGATCAAAGCTTCACACATTGTTAAAAAACCTCCCTACACTGCCATGCGTGTCAAGGTGGAGTGTGTGGGTGTCTCATTTCAGACAGTTTTATAGTACGGTATCTATATCAGGTGAGCCGAGACAGCGGGTCTGCAGACATTTGCTCTTACTACGACTGAGGTGTCTGCTATTCCTGTGAAGATGATATCCCTCTAATGTAGTGGAGAGAAGTGGATGGATTGAACTAATTTTATACTGTAGAAGTGTGTTTATAAGGGGTCTGCTCTGTTCTTGGTTCTAAGTGGGTAGAGGAGTGTAGGCTAAGTCTGGTTCTGTTTACACAGTAAGAGTACCCAGTTTGTGGCCTTGTTTCTGGAGCTGTGCTCCCCCAGGCTCAAATTGTGTGTGCTGAGACTGTTTTGCCACTGTGTTACTAGCGTGTGGCTGAATACGTGTGTGTGTGTAAGAGAGTGAGTGTGTGTTATTGAAGTGTGGCCGTGTGTGTGTGTTAGAGTGTGTATGAACATTAACAGGTCTCCACTGGGGTAGAGTAATACCAATATAGAGGTACAGTCTCCACCACACTGAGGTTAGCCTGTCAACACTACTCCATGTCTACACTAGTCCAAGCTGGGTTGAGGTATCTATGGAAAAGTTGGTTCAATAACAAAAATAACGACAAAACGTAACCCTTTCCAGTCTTTTCCTTCCAAATTTTCATGAGTTTTTTGAAATTTCTGTTGAAGCATCTAGAACCAGGAGTTTTTCCAGAACACATGGCCTGACTAGGGAAAACTCCGGCCAAAGCCATATCCCACCGGATGGCTGTGGTACCCATGGTCTGTGATATTCAGCAACATAATACAATAAGACATTTCGATTGGTACAAGGTCAGCCACATGGTGTGGGATTTGAACCACTTTTATACTGTGTTTGATTGAGAATCTTCATAGAAGACTAGCTTCATAATGAGATGTACAGTGGGGAGAACAAGTATTTGATACACTGCCGATTTTGCAGGTTTTCCCACTTACAAAGCATGTAGAAGTCTGTAATTTTTATCATAGGTACTCTTCAACTGTGAGTGGCGGAATCTTTAACAAAAATCCAGAAAATCACATTGTATGATTTTTAAGTAATTAATTTGCATTTTATTGCATGACATAAGTATTTGATACATCAGAAAAGCAGAACTTAATATTTGGTACAGAAACCTTTGTTTGCAATTACAGAGATCATACGTTTCCTGTAGTTCTTGACCAGGTTTGCACACACTGCAGCAGGGATTTTGGCCCACTCCTCCATCCAGACCTTCTCCAGATCCTTCAGGTTTCGGGGCTGTCGCTGGGCAATACGGACTTTCAGCTCCCTCCAAAGATTTTCTATTGGGTTCAGGTCTGGAGACTGGCTAGGCCACTCCAGGACCTTGAGATGCTTCTTACGGAGCCACTCCTTAGTTGCCCTGGCTGTGTGTTTCGGGTCGTTGTCATGCTGGAAGACCCAGCCACGACCCATCTTCAATGCTCTTACTGAGGGAAGGAGGTTGTTGGCCAAGATCTCGCGATACATGGCCCCATCCATCCTCCCCTCAATACAGTGCAGTCGTCCTGTCCCCTTTGCAGAAAAGCATCCCCAAAGAATGATGTTTCCACCTCCATGCTTCACGGTTGGGATGGTGTTCTTGGGGTTGTACTCATCCTTCTTCTTCCTCCAAACACGGCGAGTGGAGTTTAGACCAAAAAGCTCTATTTTTGTCTCATCAGACCACATGACTTTCTCCCATTCCTCCTCTGGATCATCCAGATGGTCATTGGCAAACTTCAGACGGGCCTGGACATGCGCTGGCTTGAGCAGGGGGACCTTGCGTGCGCTGCAGGATTTTAATCCATGACGGCGTAGTGTGTTACTAATGGTTTTCTTTGAGACTGTGGTCCCAGCTCTCTTCAGGTCATTGACCAGGTCCTGCCGTGTAGTTCTGGGCTGATCCCTCACCTTCCTCATGATCATTGATGCCCCACGAGGTGAGATCTTGCATGGTGCCCCAGACCGAGGGAGATTGACCGTCATCTTGAAATTCTTCCATTTTCTAATAATTGCGCCAACAGTTGTTGCCTTCTCACCAAGCTGCTTGCCTATTGTCCTGTAGCTCATCCCAGCCTTGTGCAGGTCTACAATTTTATCCCTGATGTCCTTACACAGCTCTCTGGTCTTGGCCATTGTGGAGAGGTTGGAGTCTGTTTGATTGAGTGTGTGGACAGGTGTCTTTTATACAGGTAACGAGTTCAAACAGGTGCAGTTAATACAGGTAATGAGTGGAGAACAGGAGAGCTTCTTAAAGAAAAACTAACAGGTCTGTGAGAGACGGAATTCTTACTGGTTGGTAGGTGATCAAATACTTATGTCATGCAATAAAATGCAAATTCATTATTTCAAAATCATACAATGTGATTTTCTGGATTTTTGTTTTAGATTCCGTCTCTCACAGTTGAAGTGTACCTATGATAAAAATTACAGACCTCTATATGCTTTGTAAGTAGGAAAACCTGCAAAATCGACAGTGTATCAAATACTTGTTCTCCCCACTGTATGTTATGTTAGGGAGTTGTGTTGGATTCTTGCTTTAGAGCTTAGTTAGACATTCTCAGATACACAGACACAATCTGGTATATACAACCCCATCCATCACACACACATGCACACATCCGTCACTTCGCTCCCAGCTGTGATCCATGATATGATCACAGTCATACATCTGTCTGATTCATAATCAATGTCTAATATACAGAGAATGAACAGAGGAGATAGAACAAATAGATGAGTCTATCCATCATGGTTTGGAGGGAGTGTGTGATGTATTTCAAAGAAAGCACATTTCACAACGTTATCTGAGACGCAATGCAATTGATTGAGAACGTCTGCAGAGATATGCAAGGCCACATTTCCTCACTTAAACCCTTCAATACTAGTGGAGGAGAGGTATCTACTTTCAGCCAATCATTGACAGGTGTCTGAAAGTCTGACAGGCCTATACTCCTTATGTCCAGCTCAGCGATTTCACACACGCTCACACACACACACACGCACACGCTCACACATACACACGCACGCACACAAACACACACGAAAGCATAGGCACGCACGCACGCACACACCCACACACATGCACACACACGCGCACACACACACACACACACACCTCTCTATGACCTTGTCCTAAGTCAACACCATCATATGGCTAAGGACATTTGAAACCCTCTGTTTCACTGTGACATCTCATGGGTTGGATAAGGCCTATATCGAATGTCTCTATAAGTGTTTTCATAAGTGTCCATATGGTTGTATTCTAGCCTAGTTTGAAATGGAAGAGTTGTAAGAGTAATTTTGACCTCAGGGTGGATGGATGGGAGGTGTAGACAGCGTTTTGTTCAGTACATCAAAGTACTGGAGAGAAGCTGACACCAGGCGGGTTGTTTTTAATGGAGGCCCTTTATACGTTTTATAATAGCCTCTATTGAAAGTGAATGAGGACTCCTAAACTGTCTGTCTGGCTGGTGGGCTGTGTGTCTACCTACACTAGCCTCTAGTATTCTATTCTCACGGGCTCTCACATCTGATTAATCCATAGAGATTAATATATCATTGGATGCTTTCAAAGAAATGCAAACAAAACACAACACAAATATGAAATGGCCAACCTCCAAGAATATGCACGCAAGGAAGCATGCACACACATACACACACACACACACACACCTGCCCTCGGACATGCACAGTAGATCAGATCATTAGTATGGACCACCATTTCCTCTCTAACTGCTTCGGATTGCCAAGCCTTTTTCCATCCCGATGACATCAGCAGATTTCTAATTGACACATAATTGGCTATAATCACAGGATGGTCGTACTGCTCCTTTAGGAAGATAAGAGGCATGCTGGTGTAATGGGATCCTGTCTGTTTGCAAATGAGGGAGGAAACTGTTTGGCGCAGGAATGCTGTTTATTTGTATTGGAGTGTGTGTGTGTGTGTGTGTGTGTGTGTGTGTGTGTGCAGGTGCAGGTGCACGCCTGTATGTGCACGTATGTGCATGTGTGTGTGGTTGACTTGTCTAGTGAGGGTCAGTGGAGGAAGCACCTGTTTGCTTTGAGACAGATCCACGTTGAAACCTGATATTGGTATCCTCTCCATTCTACCATGAAACTGCCTCTAATACCCCCTCCACAAGACACCATTGCGACACAATACCCCCTCCACAAAGACTCCCAAACGACACAATAGTGCTGATGACAGGGTCAACTGGGGAGGAAATAGCCCAGGATGGGAATATTCTGGGATTTTGGGAGCAGATTTTGTGAATCAAAATAGCTTTTCTCTGCAGAGCGATGCCCTTCATTATCTCCTAATCTTCTTTGTTGATTTTGGACTTTAGTTTGAAGTCCTGTGTTTGTGTGTGTGTGCACAATCCTGTGTGCTTGTGTTTGTGTGTGTGTAACTGTCTGTGACAGAGTGATTGTGTGAGTGTATGTGTGTGTGTGTGTGTGTGTGTGTGTGTGTGTGGACAGCGAGGGTGTGTGTGTACATGGTTTCGTTGGAACCCTGCCCAGACGGTTGTTGTGTCTCACTAGCTTGTCAGTCAGATGATGAGTTCATTAGAGGTGTCTCAGTGAAATCTGGAAATCTGTCCCCCCTCTGGTGTGTAGGGAGGTGTCATATGTTACAGTGAAATCTGTCCCCCTCTCTGGGGCATAGGGATGTGTTAGGTGGCCTGTTAATGATCCCTCTCTCATCACCCTGCCATTAGCTGTCACTGGGGGCATATGTAGGTTCCTACCATGTCCCCACGGAACATAAGCCACATAGGACCACAGCACAGCAGATTCCTATGTACACCACCTTCACTGGCCTCTCGGCTCTGTGAAGCCAACAAAATTGACCTTATTTACAGCCAGCATATAGAATTTCAGCTCAAATGACCTTAGATCAGAATGTGTGCAGCCTTCTCCTATTCCTCCTGGATCTGGGAGATGTTTCCAATCTAACTGTGTTGATTCCACTATGGCTCCATTCTAGATTATTTTAGGCCAATCACTGGCTTCCATACGGACGCCATCTTGGCTCCATGTTGTTCTCCAGTGCCAGGGTTTGGCAATTAGCGCTTCGCCAGCTGAGAGCGACGCCGCGCCGGGGACCTGTCAGCACTGCTTCACAGCACTGTCTTTGAAGGTGTGTGGTGTGTGGTGTATGGTGTGTGGTGTGTGGTGTCTGGTGTGTGGTGTGTGGTGTCTGGTGTGTGGTGTGTGGTGTGTGGTGTCTGGTGTCTGGTGTCTGGTGTGTGGTGTGTGGTGTGTGTGTGTGGTTTGTGTGGTGTGTGAGACAAGGGTAAAACAGCGAGACACCTGCTTTGCCACAGGGGGTGACACAAGGCCCTAGCGAGTGGAGTGTGCGTGTGTCGGTGTAGAAATGGCACGTTTTCATGTCGGATCAGAGGTAGAGCAGCTTCACTAGGGATTCAGTTATTCATAAACAATGTAGCAGCATGCCTCTAGGGATATCTTCATGTATTCTAATACTTCATTTTATGCTTAGTTGTTTACCACCAAAAACATGCAGTCAGAAAATAGGGCTATAGCACATAATACAAAACTTATACCCAACTATAAAAGTATATGCAGCCTTTCGGGCCTGTATTCATAAAACATTTCCCCCCTGTCTATGTAATCTTATTTATTATAATCTACAAGGCAAAACTGATCCTAAATCAGCACTCCTACTCTGAGACACATTATTAATATGGGCATTGAAAGTATTCTCTTCATACCATTGGAGAAAATAATGGTAACACTTTATATGAAGTACATGGCGTTGTTACATAAGCGTCCATAATAACTTATAAGCAGTCATAAAACTCAGTATGAGGTTTTATAGATAATTAACTATAATGACTTATAAGACTATAGTATTTAAATCATGTGTTATAGCCATACTGTTTACAAACCAGTATAGCTTTAATACAATATGCACTATACGTCATTATTGCTAATTATTTATGAACATCTGAGTTTTATAAGCGCTTTTGAGTTATTATGGGCGCTTATAGTCTGTTATAACGCATTATAACGGATGCTATAAAGCGCTATGTGTATGTACTTCATCAAAAAAAAATTATTTATTTATTTAACCTTTATTTAACTAGGCAAGTCAGTTAAGAACACATTCTTATTTACAATGACGGCCTACCTCGGCCAAACCTGGACTACACTGGGCCAATTATGCACCGCCCTATGGGACTCCCAATCATGGCCGGATGTGATACAGCCTGGATAAGTGTTACCAAAACAACTTATAGTAAATCTCCAAAAATATGTGCTCTTCAGTGGCAACCATTGTATCAGCACTCTGATTCCAAATGCATTTGATAAGAGTCTGAAAGGTGCTTTTATCTCCGCAGTGGGATTGATGTGACACAAAATGGTGGACAGGGCATTGAGGCACATGGTGAAACTGGGTATACTGTTCTGTGTGCCCACTGGGAATAGCGTCAGCTTGTCCCTGTTATCAAAGCCCCACCATGTCAGAACACCTGCATTTGATCAAGCTTCATATTCAATGCTCCCTGTGTCTCTCCCTGCCCCCCCCCCTCTCTCCCCCCTCTCCCCCTCTCCCACTCTCCTTCTTTTTCTCCTGTACGTTATCAATCAAATGTATTTATAAAGCCCTTTTTACATCAGCAAATGTCACAAAGTGCTATACAGAAACTCAGCCTAAAACCCCAAACAGCAAGCAATGAAAAGCGGCCCACGTTGCTCAAATAAGCCCCGCTGTGTGTGTGTGTGACTGTGTGTGTGGCTATGTGTGTATGTGTCTGTGTTTGTGTTAATGCATGTGAGTGTGTGTGCGCACATGCACGTGTGTGTGTGTCTTAGGGAGCTGATGAGTACTGACAGAGGCCCACGTTGCTTAAATTAGCCTAGCATCTAGCCCGGGGCCAGCCTATGGGTGGATGGATATGGAAGCACACAGTGTGGGGCTTAGTAATAACTGAATCCCTGTGTCTTTCCAATAGCATTTCCTATAGTTTATCCTGTCCAAGTTGATCATGAAAAATGGCTTCCTGTTTCAGCCTTTGAAGTCTTGCTAAAAACATATGATTTGACTGTCCTTATAGTCGAGTTTCTTCATTTATAATGGTTTCTACTGGTTCTTTGTGATCGGGTGTTGTCGAGCCCTGTTGAGCCCCATAGGGGTCAATTCCATTCCAGTTTCCACAGTCCAATGCCTGTTTTCATTAAAATGGTTGTTTGCACGTCTTCAGCTTCCTGTCACATGGCCGAGCTAGTGTCGTTTGTCAGTTTTAATTGGTTTATATTTTCTCTGTATTACATTGACGACGTATAGTAGATCTGCAACAGTGAATTCACGGGCCAATCATTTTGGATATATGCGATTGAGATGTGAGTATGTTCTAGGCTTTTTCTGTACGGTGAACCTTGGGTTGGTTTGCTGATGAGAACCAGTGCGGAGCGAGTGTGTGTGTATGTTGGTCGGAACGGAGGGATGGATGGAGGGATGAAGGATGAAAGGGTCCCCATGCGGGCCAGCCTGTATTGGCAAAAAGAGAAGCTCTCTCTCTCTCTCTCTCTCTCTCTCTCTCTCTCTCTCTCTCTCTCTCTCTCTCTCTCTCTCTCTCTCTCTCTCTCTCTCTCTCTCTCTCTCTCTCTCTCTCTCTCTCTCTCAGCAAGGGAACCTGCTTCTGGACAATCATAGCCAGTTAACTGGGTTTTCATGCAAATTCAAGCAGATCCATCCACTTATTGCTTGTGTGTGTGTGTGTGTATGTGTGTATTGTATGTACATATGCTGTTCAACTACACTTCTCTAGATACAACTACCACAGAGAGTACAGCTTCTCTCTCTCTCTCTCTCTCTCTCTCTCTCTCTCTCTCTCTCTCTCTCTCTCTCTCTCTCCTCTCTCTCTCTCTCTCTCTCTCTCTCTCTCTCTCCCTCTCTCTCTCTCTCTGTGTCTGCAGGCAGGCAGTAGAAAATGAATGTGGATGTTGTTTGGAAAGTTGTCAGTGCAGTAGCAGAACTGCCTGTGGTAAGAACGAAAGTGAGTCTATTCTTCTTTTCTCTGGGAGGAAGAGAGAGAGAGAGAGAGACAAAGGAACGCAAACAAGAACACCACGTTGTGTACACCACATTGACAACCTGTTCTCTTCAACAAATGCAACTGCAAGGGAAGAATAGCAGAGATTCAGCAAGAAACATAGGAAAGAATGCATGGGCTTATTGTGCTGACTGTCTACTGCATTCACTCAAAATGAGCAGGCAATCTCTATTATATCATATAATAACGTTATAATAACATAATGAGATTTGAGCGTCTATTCCATCTCATCTAGCTCCATATCGACTTCCTCCTTTCTTGCTCTGTTTGTCCCAAGGCACAGAGATTTAGAATGTGTCCCAAATGACATCCTATCCCCTATGTAGTGCACTACTTTTGACCTGAGTTGTTTGGGCCCTGGTCAAAAGTAGTGCCCTATAAAGGGAATAGGGTGGCATTTGGGGCAAACCCTAAGATCTACTTTATCCCTATAGTCCCCTACAGAGTTCAACCATCTCTGGTTTTAATCTTGGAGTTATATGAAAGATCCACAGGAGGCTGGTTAATTGGTGAGGATGGGCTTGGGGTAATGCCTGGAGTGGCATCAAATATATCAAACACATGGTTTGATGCCATTCCATTCGAACCGTTCCAGACATTATTATGAGCCGTCCTCCCCTCAGCAGCCTCCACTAGAAAGGCCAGACTATGAAGATAGATGAGATTGTAAAGAGATTTAGGGGGATAGTGGGTCAAGCCTGACTTGGCAGGGGGCAGATAGGATTCCGGCCCTCAAAATGCTCACAACTAGATTTGTGTGACATGGAATGCTATTGGTGGAGCCTCACGGGTCAGAGGGAGTTGACACATCCGTGGCAGAAAGCCTATTCGCTACTCTGATTTACACTGACCTGTCCAACCAGTGGGCTTGCAAGGAAGACATACACACAAGTACACACACGTGCACATACACACACACACACCATCCCCATCCTCTCCACAAAGACACGCACACTAGAAGATCTAACAGTATTGTGAGACTGAAACTCCTGTGTCTCTGGTTACGAGTTATAGCTGCCCATCTCTGCCATCTATAACTTTCTCTCCCCCTTCCTCCGTCCCTCCCTCCTCTCCCCTCCATCCCCGCCAGTCCTCTCTCACACCGACACATATTTTGCCAAGAGGAAGCCATTATAGCCAATAAAACAAGCTGCTTGGCTCGGTGCCCGTGTCGCTGTATATGAGGAGGATTTATTGAGCTTCCACCATGTCCCGCCCTGCGGCCAGCCAGCCCACTACACTACCATGTTTCCAGACGCAAAGCAAAACAGAAAGGGGGAGGGAGGGAAGGAAGAAAGAAAGAAAGAAAGAAAGAAAGAAAGAAAGAAAGAAAGAAAGAAAGAAAGAAAGAAAGAAAGAAAGAAAGAAAGAAAGAAAGAAAGAAAGAAAGAGAGAAAGAAAGAAAGAAAGAAAGAAAGAAAGACAGAAAGAAAGAAAGATGGGGCAGCGGGTAACAAAGTGACAACATTTTGAAAATAATATATATTGGAAATACCAAATAAATTAACTTATTCATGGAGAGAGAAAAGGAAAAGAGTGACAGAGAGAGAGAGAGGGAGAGAGAGAGAGAGAGAGAGAGAGAGAGAGGGAGAGGGAGAGTGAGAGAGATAGAGATATACTGTATATATAGAGAGAGAGACAGAGAGAGAGAGAGAGAGAGAGAGAGAGAGAGGGAGATATATACTGTATATATAGAGAGAGAGAGACAGAGAGAGAGAGAGAGAGAGAGAGAGAGAGAGGAGGTTGAGTGTTGGTGTGTGTGCAGCCTGCATTTCGTCTCACAGGGAAGAGAGAGCAAGGAGAGAGGAGTGATTCTCCAGAGATGCTGAAACTGTGCTGTCTCTGCTTAATTAGCCTTGTGTGTAAACAAAACACCCCTCTGATCTCAATTGTCTCTCACACTCAAGTACAGTACACACACATACATGCATGCTCACATGCACCCACACATAAAGCAAAACAACAGCTGATTTAAACACCTCTATCCCTTTGAGTTTTAAGGTTTGAGAGGTTCTGCCTCTCCACATCTTAGTAGGATTATAATGATGAGGGACATGACTGTCTAAAAGCTATTTGCTTCCCCCTGATCACCCATAGTCTACTGTCCCCTTACTTTGCTCTTTGGGGATTTCAGGTCATGCTGTTAAGCACTTTGTGACAAATGCATTTGTAAGAAGCGCTAGATACGAATTACATTTGATTGACGGATTGATTGCCTAACTCCTGGCTCCTGGCAACCTGGCTCCTCTGCATTAAGAGACTGGGGATGCTGAGCTGGCCCTCTGGCCCCAGAAAGCAATCAGAGCCCTGGGAGAGAGAGAGAGGAAGAGAAGAGAGAGAGGAAGAGAAGAGAGAGAGGGGTCGGTCCAGGAGGAAATTGAGGGCAGTGATTTAGCAGTAGATGAGGTGATGTCACTATCATTGAAGCACTATTATAGGGGGGGTGCACGAGAGAACGAAAGAGAGAGATGAGAGAAGTGTGTGTGTACTGTATGTTTGTGAGAAAAAAACCACGAGAGAGAGAGGTGTGAGTGTGTACGCCATTTCGTGTACATGCTCTTTTCCCGCCTAAGAATAACAGACCGACGAGAGAAGAGGTGTTTGTGGGTGAACTAGTTGTTTTCTCTCACACTCCATTACGCTCCATGTGGACTCAGTCTCTACGAAGTGGAGTGAGCAGCCTCTACTTGTTGCTAAGACAGAGGAGAGGGAGTAGTCTGGAATCACGGTACATCCGATGAGACGCATTAGTTAAAGCCTGAACACTGAACACATAGACCAGCAGCTCACAAATCTCTCCGGTCGTTTAGGAGACCCTACTCACACACATGCACGCACACACACACACTGGCACGTATACTCACACAGGCAAGCACCCACTAATCAGCCTAATTAGTGACTGAGAAATAGAAAGACGTGTCTGCTTTGCTTCTGGACATCTGAGTATACGTCTGCTCGCTCCTGATGTATAGACCCCAGCCCTGCCAAGCTCACAGACACACACACACACACACACACACACACACACACACAGACACACTGCCACACACACAGACACACATACACGCATACAGACACACATATACACACACGCACACAGACACACATATACACACACGCACACAGACACACAAATACCCACAGACACACATATACACACAGACATACTGCCAAACTCACGGGGTTACGATGGTATAAAGAGAATCAGTACACACACACTCCTCTGTAACCCATTCTATGGAGAATGAATTAGTAGTGGAGGCCTCATTCTAATAAATCACTCTATTATCTAAAGCGATTGGTCGATACAGTGCCTAATTTCCTGTCTCAGAGAGGCGAGGACGGACATTAAACCCACACTTCCTGCTCTACACAATGCCCTGGGTAGTAGCATGTGACAGACCCACTGTGTGTTAGTGTGTGTATGACAGGCATTGTCAGGAAATATTCATGTTTGTCCCAGGGGGTAAAGAGAGTTGGCATGCAGCACACTCCAAGAAGTCTTCCTCAGTTAGACTTATGGCACTTTCATTCAGGGCTTCACTTTCATTCCCACAATAACACCCATATTCGTGAATCATGGCAGCCATTTTGTGCCAAACTGCCTCACAATAGTCTCGTCAGTCACTGTGGTGGAGATGTGACGAGTTGTGAATGCCAGTTTCACTAACTCTTCTGAACTGAGTGGAAGTGTTCAGCTGTTACGTAGAGTTGTGTAGAAACTGTGCTGTTTGCCAGTGGTCTTCAATTCCGATCGTTGGGGCATGTTTTTGTTTGAGCCGCGTAGTAACACTTTGAGGTGTGTTAGTGCTGGGCTGGAACAAAAGCCTCCACACCCAGTAGGTTCCCAGGACCAGGATGTGGAGCAGGCTTTGTCATAATCATGTTTCTGGTGACATCACAGCGCCGCTTCCAGGGAAGTTGCTTTGGCTCAGAACACCTGTGTCCCATCACTGCGACAACCAGGTCAGGGGCCTGCATTCGGGTGATGGAACATACTCAGACAAGCCAGGTGCCCGAAACACACACACACACCCGCTGAGGCACAGTGAGAGCAGCTCATGATTAATAGCCCATAGAAATGGGTCATCAACATCTTCTAGTCCAGCTAGTGAATATTCGCCTGAAATAGTGTGTTTCTTGGAGGGTTCTGACTATGGGTGTGTCTTCTATATGTCATCTCTAGACCTGACATATGTGGGGGGATGTGGACATTGGAGGAGAATGAGTGTTGAGGGAGAGAGAAGATGGGGGGGGGGGGGGGGATGGTAGACAGAGAAGGAGAGATAAAGGAATAGAAAGAAGGATTAATATATATATTTTATTTAACTAGGAAAGTCAGTTGAGAACAAATTCTTATTTACAATGACGACCTACACCAGCCAAAACCAGACGACGCTGGGCCAATTGTGCGCCGCCCTATGGGACTCCCAATCACGACCGAACCAGGGTCTGTAGTGACGCCTCTAGCACTGAGATGCAGTGCCTTAGACCGCTGCTCTACTCGGTAGCCCTAGGATGACATGACTGGTGTGATGGCAAAGATTCAAGTGTGCTAAGTGAGGCAGATTAACGTGGCCTGCTAAAATCTGCCTTCTTCTGTTGTGTGTGTTCTTTGCCTGGAGTCCCTGTGCCCACTAAGGGCTGGTACTGCCAAGTGATGCCCACAATCCTCTGCCCGTCGCAACAGAGTGACTCAACACCCTGTATGTCACATTTATATAACATACAGGCTACACACACACACACACACACACACACACACACACACACACACACACACACACACACACACACACACACACACACACACACACTCCAGAGAACACCACCCACCATTTGGCCTACAACAGAGCAGACTGTCTGTCTCAGAGCTGGTTATGACAAAACCTGCTGTGACAGACATTTGGGAGTAGTGGTGTTATGTGAAAAGAGGTCCCCTTACTACCCACTAGAATAGATTATGTTACTCTGACTACTTCAGCTCACCTTAGGCTGTTGCTTGTGATTGCTTACATTAAAATTATACAGTGGATTATGGACTGTGGGTATTCCCAACTATTAACTGTCAACTACAGTATATTCCATTAATTCACAAGTGTGTATCATCCCCTCACAAAGGGCTATTGCAGGCAACCCTGAGGCTATGGCCGAGGATAGGAACAAGTACAAGACGTCCCGCTATGACCTCCACAGTCATCAAACGAGCAAAAGGATAATATAGGAAAATTACACAGGCTACAGTCCATTATGGATTACAAAGGAAGACCCAGTCATGATCTGCCCAACGATACCTCTCTACCAGATTAATTCAATGCATTTTATACACGCTTCGACAATAACAACTCCGTACAGAGGACTGGGTAATCTCACTCTCCGAGGCCGATGTGAATAAGGTCTTAAATCAGGTCAACACTAGCAATGCTGCGCGGCCGGACTGTATTCCAGGGCGTGTTCTCAGAGCATGCGTAGATCAGCTGGCAGAGATACTCATGGTCATTTTCAACCTCTCCTTGTCCCAGTCTGTAATCCCCACTTCTTATGATGACTACCATCATTCCAGTTTCCAAGAACTCTAAGGCTTCATGCCACTATGACTACCATACTGTTATCATTTGTTATCTGTAATCATGAAGTGCTTTGAAAGGCTGGTTATGGCACACATCAACTCCATCATTCCAGACACCCTAGAACCACTCCAATTTGCAGACTGCCCCAACAGATTCATAGACGACGTAATCTCAATTGCACTCCACACTGCCCTCACCCACCTAGATAAGAGGAATACCTACGTGAGAATGCTTTTCATTGACTACAGCTCAGCGTTCAACACTACTGTCTCCTCCAAGCTTGTCACCAAGCTAACAAAATGGCTACATGGACTGAGTGGACCCTTTTGATTCACATCACCTGTGAATATGTGCTCTCCTCTTTCTCTCCTAGAAGCTTCTACGTAATGTGGAACAGACTGTGCCATCAGGACCATCAGGCTGAACAGGTTTAGTCTAGGCCAGGTGGTGGGGTGGCAGGGGATTACTACCAAACCACTGTTCATGTCTCTGTCACTTTAGTCCAAGGAGTCAGACAGACACACACACAGACAGATAGACACACACACACACACACACACAGACAGACATCTTAAACATTAAGGGGCAGTAATCATTCAGGATGAGGCCGGTTTTCATTCTGGAGATGGTGTGGCTTGAAATTTTTCGTACCTCCAACTGTCTGTTACCCTACAGTGTGTGCATGTGACGTGCTTGTGTGTTTTACAGAACGTTTCAGAAGTCAGTATGAAGCACTAATGGCTTACATCAAGTCGATGGTGCTAGCTATTAGCACTTTCAACGCTAACATACAGTAGATGTACCACGCGGTCATGGCAGTCCCATAGAGCCTACCTTACTTAGACCACTCTAACACATACACACGCACACTTAAACTCTATCTTGTGCTCCATTGAATAGAGTGTAGTGTGCAGTGGGTATTTAGCGAGTCAGAGAGCGTCAGTCCCAGGTCTAATCCACTGGTTCCTGTTGGCGTGAAAGACAGATGAAAGACAGGGATTAACTAGCCAAGGAGAACACGGCAGGAGGGAGGGCCGGGGAAAAGAACACACGGAATACAGGAAGAAAGGGAGGAAGGAAGGAAAATAGTATTCCGGAACTCTGCAGGATTCCACCCATCTTGGAAGAGAATGCAGATGAGAAGCGGGTGTATCCCATATGGCACCCTATTCCCTACATAGTGCACTGCTTTTGACCAGAGGCCTATGGGCCCTGGCCTAAAGTACTGCACTAAATAGGGAATAGGGTGCAATTTGGGACACAGCTCCCGTCTTTTGTACGGAGCTAAATCCTCTTATTGATTCGCTAGATTAAGCACGGCCTTTTTCTCTTCCTTAATCAAACTTTCCCGAAGAAGAAGAGTCTTGGAGCGATCTGTTCAAAACCAGGCCAGATCAGTGATGGTTCAAATTACTTCCATAAAAGAGAACTAGATAAAGGATTCACTGATATACTTGGTATTAATGAAAATACCAATGATAGGAACGGTTCCATTAATTAACGATGCATTGGGTTTTCTTATGGCTTAGAGAGATACAGAAATATCTTTCTCTACCTACTAACTGATACCCTGTTCCCTATAGAACATGACTCAGTGGTGCTAACGCTAGGTAATGCTGATAGCAACCAGACACCAACTATCTACAACCAGACAGATATCTGGCTGCATTTAGTGCACTGCTTAAATGTACACGCTCGATCAATAAACAATTATTTCTCTCTGTCTCTCTCTCTCTCTCTCTCTCTCTCTCTCTCTCTCTCTCTCTCTCTCTGTCTCTCTCTCTCTCTCTCTATCTCTCTCTCTCTCTCTCTCTCTCTCTCTGTTGTGTAGATAAGCTAATGTTATTTTACCCTCTATAAACACATGATATGTTTGTTTTTACAATAGACAAGTTTCATATCAGATGGCAGGCAGGCAGACAGGCAGACAGAAAGACTGATGTGCAGGCAGGCAGGCAGACAGGCAGACAGAAAGACTGATGTGCAGGCAGGCAGGCAGGCAGGCAGGCAGGCAGGCAGGCAGGCAGGCAGGCAGGCAGGCAGGCAGGCAGGCAGGCAGGCAGGCAGGCAGGCAGGCAGGCAGGCAGGCAGGCAGGCAGGCAGGCAGGCAGGCAGAACTAGACAGGGCCGTGGAACTTAAGTAAAGTAGACTAAAAGCAAACCTCTTGCCCTCACTCCAAAGCCACTTCTCAGAAAACCAACCATTTTAATAACAGCTCTTTCAAAGTGGTCTATCACATTAATATCACCTCCCAGAGCTGTGAATTTATTTACTTAGCATGTGTGACAAGCTGAAGAGCTTTCCTATCAAAACAAAATTAGCCTAGTACATCAATGGAATTCAGTGGTGTGTACTCATGGATGCCAAGGGAAGCCAGGCTTCCCCAGAACATGTACCAAGAAAAAACAAAAAAACATATAAAATTATTTATCTCTCTTTTTATAATTATCCTTAAATTCGCAAGAGGCTGAATGCATCTCAACGGAGAAAGCATCCGAGCGAGCGAAACAGCGCCCCTCTGTCTCTGTATGTGTAGCACATCTATCTGATGCTGTCTGATCAAAAATAATAAGACATTATTGCCACCCGTAGCATTGAATGCAAGGGAAGCCAGGAAGCATTTGGCCTTCCTTGATGAAAAAGTATAAAATAATAGCCAATCTGTGTTGAGCTAAACTGAGTGAGCTCAACTGTGAATGGTCCTAGTTTGGATTTGGCTTCACACCAATCACATCACATCAAAAGCCAAACGTCATTGACAGAAAAAACTATTTTTGCATATCATTGTGTTCTTGTCCTCCAGTAGCTAGCTAGCTAGCTAAAGTTAGCCTTTTCCTAAATTAGCCATGGATGGGGTTAGGGATTTGGACTTGTGGATACTTAATTCTCTGTAAAGGCCAATGGTTATAACGGTGATTCTGATCCAACCATAAATTCATGCATCGTTCCTCTGGTCTGAGAGGATGGAAATTCAATATGTTGCTAGATGTAGAAGGCTAATGTTAACTAGCTGGCTCATCGTTGCCCATGAAAGGAATTTAGGCTAGCGAGCAAGCACCAGGTAGCCCAGGACAACAAAAACCTAAAAGCATGTACTGTATGCTTTTGGTAACACGAAAGAGAGGAGGATGGCATTGGCATTTCTCTACAAGTAGGGTGAGTCAACATGTTTTTTCTACTTGTACGAACGCAGCACGCACGCACGCACACACACACACACACACACACAGAGAGAGAGAGAGAGAAATCAGAACCATGGACAGCCACATCATATTTAGCTTACGTTGATTGGACCAAATCTTTTAGTTGTCACTGTATTAGACTAAGCATAGGTGATTATACTGAAATGTTGAAGTTGAAATGGTGTACAGGCGGCTCTTGTTTTCTTTGCGACTCTAATTTGCAGTTGTACAATGTAAATGGAGTGTATTTTTTCCAAGATACTTCAATAGTCAAGCTTTGTAGACAACAGTTGTAGACCAACAGTGAAATGCTTACTTATGTTTCCTTTCCCAGCAATGCAGAGTTACAGATACATGTACTATTTCAAGATGGAGGGAATAAACTACTGTGTCATGTGAGGACATTACCACTACCACTACCTACATGATGAACACAATGTTCTTTTGGATTGATGTAATTTAGCCACTCCAAATTCAAAACACACACACAACAAGCAGGCAATATCCTGCGGATGTACTTTTATTTTAAGCTGATTTAATTTGTCAAGACTTGAACAGAAATATAATTACCTTGATAGCATCGTCTTCTTGCATCTACCCATGATGCAGATCTTCTCCCAGGGGTGTTAAAATGTGCTTGCATGTGTGTGTGTGTGTGTGTGTGTGTGTGTGTGTGTTTGTGTGTGTGTGTGTGCAGTTTGAGTGTTACTGAGGAAGATACTGCGTGACCGTTGCATGCGTTTGATGCTCATCGTGCTCGTCTGCTGATATGTTGTCACGATCGTAGCATTTAGCTTTTATCCTGGAATGGGTTAGCTGATGTGAGGTGGATGTGGGTAGCGGTTGGCATAAGGTAGGTACTTTATTGATCCCAGAGTGGAAATTACTTTGTCAAGCAGCTACGAAAAACACAGGGCAGGAGCAAAATGCCAGAACGAAATACACAAAAGACAGATACACGATACATGATACATATTGCGGCAGTATGAAAAAGTATAAAAAGTCTGGAGTGCAAAAAGCTATAAAAAGGCATTGCATAGGATGAGTGAATGGCTGAATATGTACACTATACATTGTTACAGAGTGTTAGGTGAAATAATAATACAAATATTTCAAGTTGATATAAATAAATACAAAATATTTGAATGGTTAACTATACTATAGACCTACAGTCAGTGTCCAGATTTCAGTTTCCATTTAATCCATCTGAACAGTAGGCTACAGTCCTCTTGACGTGCCATAGGCCGATTTGAAGTCAAATGTGTATAGCGCTTCACAACCATCACACATGACATAGGCACTGCTATCATCCTCTTTTACCACTTCACCAAATCTTTCCCAGACATTAGACTACTTCTCTGTCACTCCCTTCAATTTATTTTCAACTCTCCATTTCACAGTCAATCAATCAATAACATGTATTTTTTAAAGCCCTTTTCACATCAGCCGATGTCACAAAGTGCTATACAGAAACCCAGCCTAAAACTCCAAACAGCAAGCAATGCCGATGTAGAAGCACGGTGGCTAGGAAAAACTCCCTAGAACCTAGGAAGAAACCTAGAGAGGAACCAGGCTCTGAGGGGTTGCCAGTCCCCTTCTGGCTGTGCCGGGTGGAGATTATAACAATACATGGCCATTTAAGCCAGATCTTTCTCCAAGATGTTTAAACAATCCTAAATTACCAGCAGGGTTAAATAATAATCACAGTGGTTGTAGAGGTTGCAACAGGTAAGTAAATGTCACTAGACGGGCATTTAGATGTTGAAATAGCAGGTGCGGTAGAGACAGCTTTACTGTTATTGAATTAAACTCCAACATTGTTCTTTCGGCGTTTAGACTATTTAGCCTAAAAAGAATGAAAGAAAAACCTCAATGTAGCCTATAGATATGAATTACACAATAATGATACATTTATGGATTTTTTTATGCATTGTTTTGTCTATATTCTACCGATATAACCATTGGGTCAACCCGCGCATCGCTAACGATTGGTAACTTATATCTGGAGATCTGGAGATTTGTATGTGTGTCTCTGTCTGTGTGTGTGTGTGTGTGTGTGTCTCTGTGTGTGTGTGTGTGTGTGTGTGATCTTGCCTGTGAGAGTGTGTGTATGCTCCTGTGTGTGTGTGTGTGTGTGTGTGTGTGTGTGTGTGTGTGTGTGTGTGTGTGTGTGTGTGTGTGTGTGTGTGTGTGTGTGTGTGTGTGTGTGTGTGTGTGTGTGTAGACTAATCCATGCCAGCCAAGAGGACGGCATCAGTCATGGGTGGGGGAATTCCCTTGTGTTAAGCATCCTGTTACCGGGCAGATTTACCTGGAACTGTGCAATCATGCCTGGTATTGACTGCATAAACATAAACTCCCTTTGTTCTCTAACGAGCTTATACAGGGATGTTCTTCCCCCAGTATTTACAACACATGTCAAGATAGGCATCACAGCCATCATAGATGTACATGGACATGAGAGCCCATCTTGAAATAATGTACACAATGTATACAAGCCTTATAATTCAGTGCTCTGATTTCAACCCACAGCCATTCCATGGTACCTTCCAATGAATGTAACGATGAGAAGAATGTTGGGTTTGTCCCAAATGACACCCTATTCCTTATATAGTGCACTGCTTTTGAACAGAGCCCAATGGGCACTGGTCAAAAGTAGTGCACTATGTAGCGAGTAAGGAGCCATTTTGGACAAACCCTTGTATGTTTCATCTGTGCTTATGTTACATATTATAAGGTATTATGTAGCATATGCTGTAAGAATGTAAAATGTAGCATGGCCAGCAGTATATTTGAAATTGAACAATATACCGACATTTTTATAGGTTAGACCATAAAAGGCCCAGTAACTCAAGAAACATAATAAACTTCATATGCTTAGATTTTTCTATATTCTTCGTAATAAGGAACAGGCTTCAAGTTTCCCTCTTAGCTTTTATGATGGCGAGTGCCACTGGCACTGACATACAGTATCAATCTAATGCATCTATGCGCTCTTTGACTAAGCAAGCATTTCTTACATGGATAAGCACACATGGGTGCACAGCAGGCACGCACGTACACACACACACACTCTCAACCACACACACACACACTCTCGCTCACACACCCACACAGACACACACACACACACACACACACCAGTTTCCATAAATTCCCACTTTTTCGTTCACCCCTGCAGCCATAGCTTTGTCTCCACCAATCCCATCCTCACCCACCCCATCCCAGCCTCGCTCTTCATCCTGCCAAGTGTATGCCAGGGCCTAGAGAGGGCCAGCGTAGCTATGAGTTATGGCTACCCAGCTTCCAGACCCATCCATCAGCCCTTCATTAAAACCCAAATCACTTTTTCACTCACAGTCTCCCTCTCTCTCTCCTTCTCCCCAGCCCAACAAGTACCACGTCTCACAATGTTCCCGCCCGCACAATTTATTAGCCAGAAGCCTGTTGTTAAGAGAGTGCTGCTGTCTGTCTGTAGCCCTGCTCGGATTTGAATAAGCCTTTTATTAATGGTAGATTTAGCTTCCCTAGGAGGGGAGGGGCTCATCAGAAGGGCTGTGTTTTCTATTGTGGTTGAAGAAGAGCAAGGCAGACAGTGTGTATAGGCAATTAGGCATACACATGAAGGAACAGAGAGGGAGAGAGGGAGAGAGGGATGAGGGTGGAAGGACGAGGATGGCAGAGATAGAGGAGAGGAGGCAGAGAAAGGAAGAGAGAACGGTAGAGAGAGAAGGAGAGAGAAGGACAGGGAGAAGGAGAGAGGAGAGAGAGAAGGAGAGAGAAGGAAAGAGAAAAGGAGAAAGAAAGGGAAAGAGAAAAGGAGAAAGAAAAGGAAAGAGAGAAGGAGAGAGAGAATGAAAGAGAAAAGTAGAGAGAAGGAGATAGAAAGGGAAAGAGAAAAGGAGAGAGAAATGGAGAGAGAGAAGGAGATAGATATGGGTTGCCGACACTCTGTCGAATTAAGCTCTTCAATGGCCTTTTCCTGTTCCTTTGTGTTGCCGCTATCTGGCTAGCCGTGTTTTTCACCAAGCACAATGGGACACAAAGAGACACGGCCACCGCTCTTCCCGGCTCTGTCTTGTAAGTCATTTCTATCGCTGTCGGCAGATTGGAGCTGAGGCGGCGCAACTGGAATGTGCAACGGAGTCCTGGCCCCATTCTGTGCAGTGGGAAATTAGGTCTCCTTTGTGGCTCAAAGGCAGCCAGTAGCTTAAAATGAACATGGCACAATGCAAAGGCCAATACCTCAGCTAAATTGCCCAATATACCCTTGTGTGTTATACAACACTCTCTCTGTTAGACTACTCTTAAAACTATTCTTCCAAAAGACTCCCTAGTCATTTATTTCTCGATTAAAGAGGCATAAGCTGTAATTGTCTTAGCGCCGGAGTGATTCTGTATCCGTATGATTGCTGTAAGCGAATGGGACTGCCTTTATGCCGTCGATAAGCTCGATAAGCCCGTATGGTATTGATTTCTGGAACAATGCACAGTAGCTCACAGCCAATTGCTTTTCTAGTGCAGTTGTTACTGTATATAATCCTACTAGCAGACTGCTTGGGGGTCATTAGGTCAATCGAGTGAATAGTGCTTATTCAGACACTGTATTTATGGGCACTATGAATGTATATGATGCAGGTTTATATTGCTTTGGGGGTTAAGGGTCAAGGAAGACTAATAGTCACAGTGTTTCAGCTTTTTAATTCAAGTGGCCTTAACTCATACTGTGCCTGAAAACCCATTCTTCGCCAATTAGATAACATTTTCCATCAGTTTTGCCCAGTGCATTGAGTAGTTGTTTTGTTATTGGCTATGGAGACCTCTTTATTTCTCCAGTTGGCTACTACTCATTCCATGAAATATGACATACAAGCTTTTCCTCTGTTAAATGTAACGTGTACCACAGGGACAGCAGCAGGAATGTAGGAGTCATGTGTTGACTTGTGAGAGGAGTAGGAGGCAGGCGGTGTCACTGTTATTCTGTCTGTGAGTTTGACTTAGCTAATAACCCCCCAATAGACACAAACACACACACGGGAACACACACACACATACACACTGTACACGCACACACCTCACACATCCTCAGGAGAAGTCATTGAGAAGCAGTATATGAGACAGTGGGTTTTCCCTCCCTGTGTTGGCTCAGTGCCCGTGTCAACAGGCCTGTTCTTCAAAGCTGTGCTAACACACACACACACACACACACACACACACACACACACACACACACACACACACACACACACACACACACACACACACACACACACACACACACACACACACACACACACACACAGTGCTGACATGACTCTGACTATGAGTTACTATCTATCTGTCACTGCTCCAGACAAAATAAACAGATTGGCGGACGGAACAAAGGTTCATCTGACCAATGAGTCTCCTCCAGGGCGCTGTCGTCTGGCAGGATGGTGTGAGTAGGAATGGTCCAGGAATGAACAGAATGTATATTGCGGATAGATTGTTGCTTCAATCAATGTAATTGTCTGCACTATTTCCAATCCCCCATTTATTTTTGGGGAAAATATATATATCTATATACATACATACATACATACATACATACATACATACATACATACATACATACATACAAGGCAAAATAATATACATTCCTTTATTATTCCCCAAACCCTACCACTGCTCCCCAACTGGAGTAAACTAATAAACAACAGCACTTAGGCTTCTACTTCCAGATTATACATACTATACACATTTTACAGACACAATCTATTTGACAAAAGTTACATTTTATTTGTTTTACGTTTGTTTTACGTTTGTTATCTTGTTGTTATTAGTCCCGCCCTTTAGCTACATTCAACCCCTCCCATCTATCTCTTAACACCATCCATATATTGCCATATATTTTTCAACTGTGCTGTAATGCTTCAAGACTTAACTGGCTTTACTGAGGGAGGTGGAGTGGTGGTAGAGGAGATGAGACTTGGGGTGAGGAGAGGTGAGGAGAGGAGATGAGACTTGGGGTGAGGAGAGGTGAGGAGAGGAGATGAGATGAGAGGTGAGGAGAGGAGATGAGATGTGGGGTGAGGAGAGGTGAGGAGAGGAGATGAGATGTGGGGTGAGGAGAGGAGATGAGACTTGGGGTGAGGAGAGGTGAGGAGAGGAGATGAGATGTGGGGTGAGGAGAGGTGAGGAGAGGAGATGAGATGTGGGGTGAGGAGAGGAGATGAGATGTGAGGTGGGGTGGGGTGAGGAGAGGTGAGGAGAGGAGAGGAGATGTGAGGTGAGGAGAGGAGATGAGATGTGTGGTGAGGAGAGGTGATGAGATGTGGGGTGAGGTGAGGATAGGAGATGAGATGTGTGGTGAGGAGAGGTGAGTAGAGGAGATTAGATGTGGGGTGAGGAGAGGTGAGGAGAGGAGATGAGATGTGGGGTGAGGAGAGGTGAGGAGAGGAGATGAGATGTGGGGTGAGGAGAGGTGAGGAGATGAGATGTGGGGTGAGGAGAGGTGAGGAGAGGAGATGAGATGTGGGGTGAGGTGAGGATAGGAGATGAGATGTGTGGTGAGGAGAGGTGAGTAGAGGAGATTTGATGTGAGGTGAGGAGAAGAGATGAGATGTGAGGTGAGGTGAGGAGAGGAGAAATGTAAATGTAAGAAGATGAGAGGGGAGGGGGCTCGGGAGAGGAAGATGAGAGGGGAGGGGGCTCGGGAGAGGAAGATGAGAGGGGAGGGGGCTCGGGAGAGGAAGATGAGAGGGGAGGGGGGCTCGGGAGAGGAAGATGAGAGGAGAAAAAATAAGAGAAGAGAAGAATGGCAGAAGAAGAGGAGGTGAAGAGGAGGTGAAGAGGAGCTGAAGAGGAGCTGAAGAGGAAGTGGAGAGGAGCTAAGGAGGAGGTGAAAGGTGGCTGGGCTGCCATTTGTTTCGGTTCTGTTCTGCTCCTCATCTCTGTGTCTGGGTCAGGCTGTGGATCAGTGTTTCTGGGCCAGGCACCCAGAGGAGAGAACAGTTCACCTCTGGCCTATACCGCTGAGCCTACTGAGTCTACCGTCTGGTTCCAGTCCAAACACATCTAATACCTTGCCCCACCATCCCCTCCTATGTGTGTGTGTATCTGTTTGTGTGTTTGTGTGCACCTCAGTCCCCTACTGCGTGTGTATGCCCTACCATCCGCTCGTGTGTGTGTGTTTATGTGTGTGTGTGCGTGCATCCCGCCATCCCTGCCCGCCTCCCGCCGTTTACTAACATGAAATGCCAGTTGGATGCTAGCTGCCATCACCATGACACAATCACTCCCGCTAGAATTGGTCCCCTTTGTTTGTTTGAAATCCACTCTCTGGCAACAGTTTAAGTTCCCTTTCTTTTCTCCTTCATTGTTGCAGGTGACAGATCCAGTACATGGAGAGGCGTTCAATTGAATACACGGTAGCAAAACATTTCGCAACTGAACACAAAAACACACGTTTCATATTACACATGTCCCATTTGTCCCTCCTTGTCTCATTCCATTTTCTTCCGTTCTGTGCCAAAGGAACGCAAGCCAGTGCTCAGTTGGAAGAGAGTTTAACAGTGAAGTTCCCTCGCTTAGCATATTTCGGATTAGCATGTTTGTTTTCTGATAAGCCCCATATTGGTAGGCGGGATATTTTGCAAGAATTTGTGGCTTATGAGTGAGTCAGTGGAAATTGCCTTATTTGTGGCTTTCTACAGATTATCAATGTGCACTCGGAGTTCGAATGGAGGGATAAATGAGGGAAAACAAGAGAGAGAAAAGAGAGAGAGAATGAAAAGGTGACTCGTGCCAGCTCATCACGGTCAGTTAGCTAGCTGATGCATTTCCTGCAGATCTCACACTGTAAGCCTGTGTGTGTGTGTTCGTCTAACCACGCCTACCAACTTGCTTACACCTGCCAGAATACCTTAGTGGTCGCCGAGTCTCGCTGACTCATGGGTAATATGTTTACCTCACCTGTGGTAGAACCTCCCCACTCAGGATTAGGGGTTGGCTTGATGAGGTCATAGGTTATATAGCTGCCATGACACTGTTCGCTCAGGACCCATTCAATCTGGTGGTTCAGGGTCGAGGTTCAGATTGTTGATTCAGTGGATTTTCAAGTTTTATTTCTTGTATGTTTTATGTAGAATTCAAAGATTTCATTTCAGATTGTTGAAGTAAAAAGAGTGTTTGAAACATTTCTCTGGATTCGTGATTTGATGTGTTTCGAATTTTCCTGCATTCTTGATTAGATGTAAATTAATTTCCAAGTCTCTGGATTTTCCCATTATCTATGCTGCTTTAGCTCTGACCTGTAATTCAACACACACACGCACACACACTCACACACAACAACATAACAGACGATTTAGCTGATCAGTGTAGCCAACAGCCCCAGTAGTGCTTGAGGTCTGGCCCAGAAAACAGACCCAAATGCCACGGCAGTCAACTGAGACTGCCTGTAACAAGCTGAGCAGAGCTGAGCAGCTTTCTCCCAGACCCCCGCGGCCCACAGAGCTGTAATCAAGCCAAGGCTCAGGGCCGGCCCTGGACGTTCTACCGCCCTAGGCAAGACAAAAATATGCCGCCTCCGCACCCCCCAATAAGTTTGGCCATGGGACAATTTTTTTCTCAGGCAAAAGTCGGAGGAACAGAACATAATAGCAGCCCGAGTCACAGGCCAAATTACTCCAACATCAAATCAGAGAGTATTGTTTACAATGCTGTGTGCAAATAATTAAATCTTAGACATCCGTACGAATCTAAGCATGGCACTTTTAAAAGTACAATTTCCACCCAGCCAGACTCTCTACCGAGAGTAAGCTTCAACTGCAGGCTACTTGTCCATTGCATAAACCAAAAACAGAAGTGCTTCCCTAATAAGTGCCTTGATAAAAACAAACATATATTTTTCTCAGAAAGCGGAAAGCTCAATTAATAGGGACAAAATAGCAAAATCAAATTGTTTGTCTCCTTGAATATTATAGGCTGCAGCTCAGCTTCAGAATGTCATAGAGAGGAATCAATATATCCCCTTTCGCCTTTTACTAAAGACTTCCGTGGAGAGGAAAACTTATGAGTTCAACATTTTTTGGGAGGGGCTTTGCTTTCTGGCAGAGCCCGATATCTTGTTTCAAAATAAATCAACAGAGACGGTGTCTGTCTGTGTTACCCTCCATTTGACTTTCTTTCTTTTAAAGATTCACCAGGATAGTGTGTGTGTGTATGTCTGTCTGGAGTTTAAAAAAAAAATGTTTTATAATACTTCACCAGGATAGTTTGTTGGTGTGTGTTCGTCTGTCTCTGACTTTTTCCCCATAGCCCGCCAAAAACTTGGCGAGGGTGTTTATCAAACAGGTAGGCGTACCACTTATTTTTGTGAATAGGAAGAAATAGGCTCCAATTATATATGTAATTCTATGATTATTCTGATAAAAAAATGGAGGTCCCTTACCAGACAGAAGGGAATATTACTTTAACGCCTGCATCAGAGAGTTACAATTTTGCTGTCACTATGCAGCCAACTACCTAATAGTAGGAAACCGAGTTTCTTATTAATAATATGACACCTGTTATCACACATAGTACGATCCCATAACTGTTACAATTACAATAAAAATAATCGTAGAACTGTAAAAAAGATTGAGATCATTTGAGCTTTAGAAACACGTGCTTTCATAAATGCATGGCGGGCCTCGTTTTGCTGGAGCAGTGTAAAATAAGCATTATGTCGATGACCCAGCCTTAACGATTTTGGTTTATTTACATATCGAACTTGATTGTCCAACATCAGTTTCAGCATATATTTATTTTGTCTGTGCCTAGAGTGGCCTCTTTCCTCCGCTGTCGTGCTGCATTGCAGTCAGCGATATTTTCTCTCTGTAGCTGTCCATGGTCCTGAAATCAAATCATCTGAGAGAGACAGAGCGAGATAGAGAGAGGTAAGACAACTTGTGCTCAATTGATATGGTGGCGAGTCCATCGAGTCTCTTTTGATTCATAGCAGAGCGCAGGCGTTTTTGATGAGTTTGAGCCATGGTCTCACCCTCTATGGATCGATGGCGCCCCTAGCATTTGCCTATTCCGCCTATGCTACGGGCCGGCCATGCCAATGCACTCAGGCAATATCCACAGGCACCCGTGTCAGCGGGATGTGGAAGCTTGTAAGACCCATCTGCTAAAACCCAGTCATAGCCATTTGTTCTGACAATTTTTTATCCCTCTTTGTATCATTGATGTTGTTGTTAGCGGTCACAGGGAGGCCCATTGTTTTCCATGGGGTGAGGAGAAACTGAGGCTTTATAGTGGATCTAAAGATGAGCCGAGGAGCCGTTAGTTAACCTCTCCCAGTCAAAGGTGTGCCTGCGAGGGGAACTCATGGAAAACAGTGAATTTGAGGTAATGGTTCCCTCCACTACAGCAGGGCCTGCTGCTGCTGGGGGCTACCTGGTGTGATGTGTGCTACCTGAGTCAAAATGTGACACCGTGTTACAACATGGCGAAAGCTGCTGAGCTGCCTTGTTAAACAACCACTGCCGTCGATCTGCTCCCTCCAAGCTGTTTTTCTTCACACCTGAGAGCCATTTGGTGTATAGCTTCACACACACACACACACACACACACACACACACACACACACACACACACACACACACACACACACACACACACACACACACACACACACACACACACACACACACACACACACACACACACACACACACACACACACACACACACACACACACACACACACACACACACACACACACACACACACAATTGGACTCATAAATTAATGCATAAGCCCCCCCCCCACAAACAAATACACACACACACACACACCTCCCTCAATATATCGGCAGTGTAATGGTAATGTGTGTATGGTGATGAGTGAGTGTGTGTGTATGGCATTAGTAGTGAGTGTGTGAGTAGTATGTGTGTCTGTAAGAGTGCCAGTGTAGGTGTGTGAGTATAGAGCCAGTGCAGGTAGCTCTTGACAGTAGTTATCTGTTCAACAGTCTTAGGGCCTGGGGGTAGAAGCTGTCTCGGAGTCTGTTGGTCCAAGACCCATGCTCCGGAACAGCCTGCCAGACGGGGGCAGAGTCTTTGGCCTGTCGCTGCTGTTATAGCATGCAGGTAGTAATGTTGACTGTTGAATAACTTCTCCAGAGATTGCTGTAAGCTCCTTGGTGTGTATGAGAGAGCTCTGGTGATT
The DNA here is from genome assembly GCA_023634145.1 of Thymallus thymallus. Classification (NCBI taxonomy): domain Eukaryota; kingdom Metazoa; phylum Chordata; class Actinopteri; order Salmoniformes; family Salmonidae; genus Thymallus; species Thymallus thymallus. The sequence goes on from CM042382.1 coordinate 16,954,860, forward strand.
TTCTACAGGTGTCTGAGTGAACATCTACCCTCAGGTGGCCATTAGCAGACTGTGAGTGGGTGTGTGAGAGGGAAAGTGTGTGTGTGAGAGTGAGAGAAAGTGTGTGAGATTTTGTGTGCGCGTACGTGCTTGTGTGTGCGCGTGTGCTTGTGTGCGTGTGTGCTTGCATGTGTCTGTGTGTGAGAGAGAGTTTGTGTGTGCGTGTGTGCTTGCATGTGTCTCTGTGTGTGTGTGTGTGTGTGTGTGTGTGTGTGTGTGTGTGTGTGTGTGTGTGTGTGTGAGAGAGTTTGTGTGTGCGTGTGTGCTTGCATGTGTCACTGTGTGTGTGTGTGTGTGTGTGTGTGTGTGTGTGTGTGTGTGTGTGTGTGTGTGTGAGAGAGAGTTTGTGTGTGCGTGCATGCTTGTGTGTGCTCGTACGTGCATGTGTCTCTCTGTGTGTGTTTCTCACAGCTTGGTGCTTCATATCCGTATCAAGTACCATTCGTAATGTAAACAGCAGGTGGAACACATCCTAGATACTACTTGTTCCCCTGGGGACTACTTAGCCCATATCCCAGGACAGCTGGCTAGATAGAACCATGTTTAGACACTACACAAACACAGGTAGGAAATGGCCTCTTCTTCTTAAGCTCCTATTCTCTTTGTCTTCTCTTTGTCTCCCCGTTTCTTCCTGTCTGTCTCTCTGTCTCTCTTATTGCCTTGTATCCCTCTCTCGCTCCCGTTCTCTCTCTTCCTCCTCCCTCTCTTCCTCCTCCCTCTCTTCCTCCTGGTTCTCCACTCTGTTTGTGGCGCAGCATGTCCTGGTATGTTTCTTTGATGTTGTTGATGGGTCTCTGGTTGCTGCAGTCTTCTGGGACTGAGACCCTGTAGCAGAGACATGTGTGTTGTGGTAAGGCGAAAGGTCCCTGGGGGTGATGCTTACTGAGCCCTGTGTGTGTTTGTGTGTGTGTGTGTGTGTGTGTGTGTGTGTGTGGACTGGAGCTAACAAGCTCTCTGCGGTGGAGTGTGACACACACACACACACACACACACACACACACACACACACACACACACACAGACATACAAACAAATCGCTAATGGTTAGGGTATCCAGGGTTTATAGTCCTAACTGTGGTCTCTCTGTCATTCACACTGTCCTAGCCACACAGTCCCACTGGTATACAGAGTGCTACTGTAGGTCTGGGAATACACGACACAGGCCTACAGCAATTACCTGTATGTCACTTCATTGGCCAAGGGAGGGTAAGCTAAATTGAATCCACTGAGTGCGTTGTAACTGTATGAACCCATCTCTGAGATTTATCGCGTTCTACCGATTGACTCACTCACACCTACATATTACTGTTAAATTGTCTAAGCCACACACTCAATTTGGGCTTAGCGCCTCACGGGCCCCACAAGCCATGGCGATAATTCTACTTTTATTGAAATGCAGTCTCCACTGACGTTCAAGGTTATTAGAGGTCGTCCGTTTACTGCCTGAACAGAAATGGAAAGGAGAGTGAGGATCCGAAGGCCAGACGCTCAAGGCCTTGTTCTCAGCCAGTGGGAATTATTAAAAGAGGCGCAAGTCAATTTTGTGGTGCATCCAAACACTGTTAACAACACGGTTTAATTACATTGAATACAGAACAGAGGAGGCTGCTTGCCCCAATGCAACGTTTTATTGCGTTTGGTTGTACATTGGTTGCCTTCTGTATTCTTGAGGGGAACAAGCTTTGACGGTAGTAATATGTATTTTGTTCTTGTAATCTGCCTGCGGATCAGTTTTATGGATTCGTTTCTGCTCTCTATCCTCTTTAAATTACTCTTGCTCTCCTTTTCACTCTCTCTCTCTCTCTTTCCTCTTCTCTCTCTGTTAGTTCTCTACCCCTCTCTCTCTCTGTTAGTTCTCTACCCCTCTCTCTCTCTGTTAGTTCTCTACCCCCCTCTCTCTCTGTTAGTTCTCTACCCCCTCTCTCTCTCTGTTAGTTCTCTACCCCCTCTCTCTCTCTGTTAGTTCTCTACCTCCTCTCTCTCTCTCTTAGTTCTCTACCCCCTCTCTCTCTCTCTCTGTTAGTTCTCCCCCTCTCACTCTCTGTTAGTTCTCCCCTCTCTCTCTCTCTGTTAGTTCTCTCTCCCCCCTTTCCCTCTCTCTCTCTCTCTCTCTCTCTCTCTCTGTTAGCTCTCCCCCCTCTCTCTCTGTTAGTTCTCTCCCCCTCTCTCTCTGTTAGTTCTCTCCCCCTCTCTCTCTCTCTCTGTTAGTTCTCTACCCCCTCTCTCTCTCTGTTAGTTCTCTACCCCCTCTCTCTCTCTCTTAGTTCTCTACCCCCTCTCTCTCTCTCTCTGTTAGTTCTCCCCCTCTCACTCTCTGTTAGTTCTCCCCTCTCTCTCTCTCTGTTAGTTCTCTCTCCCCCCTTTCCCTCTCTCTCTCTCTCTCTCTCTCTCTCTCTCTGTTAGCTCTCCCCCCTCTCTCTCTGTTAGTTCTCTCCCCCTCTCTCTCTGTTAGTTCTCTCCCCCTCTCTCTCTCTCTCTCTCTGTTAGTTCTCTCTCCCTCCCACCCCCCCCTCTCTCTCTCTCTCTCTCCCTCCCCTCTCCCACTCTCCCCCCTCTCTCTCTCTCTCTCTCTCTCTCTCTCTCTCTCTCCCCCTTTCCCCCCCTCTCTGTTAGTTCTCCCCCCTCTCTCTCTTTCTGTTAGTTCCCCCCCCCCCCTCTCTCTCTCTGTTAGTCCCCCCCCCCTCTCTCTCTCTGTTAGTTCCCCCCTCTCTGTTAGTTCTCTCTCCCCCTCTCTCTCTGTTAGTTCTCTCCCCCTCTCTCTCTCTGTTAGCTCTCTCTCTCTCTCTCTCTCTCTCTGTTAGTTCTCTCTCCCCCTGTCTTTTTTTATTTTCTCTCTCTGTTAATGCCACCCAATGTTTTGAGTCAGACTCAGAAGCTCTGCCAATGGAGGTGTCAGAATGAACAGCTGTGCACTACCTGAAATCTGTAGCTACTGTAGCTCAGTTTGTGGTTACACTCTGGCCATAGCTCTGTTGTTTGTGTGTAGAGTGAGTGTCTGCTTGGAAAGGTTAGCTCAAGTGAAAAATTGTTTTTCTCTCTCTTGTGATAGTTATCTGTGTTTGGCAGTGTTACTGTGTGACAGGGAAGGGCAGTTAGATGCATTATCTCTTAACCTGTCAGGCTCTGGCCATAGAGAAGCCTATTTGCTTCTCTATGTAGCCATGGTCAGAGTCTGACAAATCTATTCTTTCTGTTTCTGGTGGTGGTTTGTGTTGGATCCCTAATTAGAGGCAGCTGTAGCGCATCGTCTCTAATTATGGATCCTACATAGGTTTGTATGTTTCACACTGGGTTGTGGGTCATTGTATATGTCATTGTGTATTTTGAGAACAGTAAGTGTGCTTTTGTTACATTTAAAATCGTGTTTTGTTTTAAACGTAACGTTTGTATATCGTGTTTTGTTTTGTGTGTGTAGATATCATTGAATAGTCAGTAAATGAAATAAATATGTCGAACTACTATCCCTGCGCTGCGTTTTGGTCTCTCGATGCACCCAACCGTGACAGACCTTGGGCTATGTATGCACCCGGTCGTGACATAACCCTAGAAATACAACATGTAAAATACAACATGTAAAATGTTGGTCCCATGTTTCATGAGCTGAAATAAAATATTCCAGAAATGTTCCATATGCACAGGTGTGGCATATCAAGAAGCGGATTAAACAGCATGATCATTACATAGGTGCACCTTGTGCTGGGCACAATAAAATGATGTTTTACACAATGCTACAAATGTCTCAAGTTGTGAAGGAACGTGCAATTGTTATGCTGACTGCAGGAATGTCAACCAGAGCTGCTGCCAGAGAATTTAATGTTACATTTTCTCACATAAGCCGCCTCCAATGTCGTTTTAAAGAATTTGGCAGTAAGTCCAACCGGCCTCACAACCGCAGACCACGTGTAACCACGCCAGCTCAGGACCTCCACATCTGGCTTCTTCACCTGCGGGATCATCTGAGACCAGCCACCCGGACAGCTGATGAAACTGAGGAGTATTTCTGTCTGAAATAAAGCCCTTTTATGGGGAAAAACTAATTCTGATTTGCTGGGCTCCCCAGTGGGTGGACCTGGCTCCCAAGTGGGTGGGTCTATGCCCTCCCAGGCCCACCCATGGCTGCGCCCAGTCAAGTGAAATCCATAGATTAGGGCCTAATGAATTCATTTCAATTGACTGATTTCCTTATATGAACTGTAACTCAGTAAAGTTATTGAAATTGTTACATGTTGCATTTATATCTATGGATTTCACTTGACTGGGAATGCAGATATGCATCTGTTTGTCACAGATCGCTACCTTAAAAAAGGTAACGGCGTGGATCAGTATCTGGTGTGTCCACCATTTGCCTCATGCAGCGCGACACATCTCCTTCGCATAGTTGATCAGGTTGTTGATTGTGACCTGTGGAATGTTGTCCCACTCCTCTTCCTTTGGCTGTGTGACGTTGCTCGGTTAATGGTCCCGCTCCATGGCCGGAGCCGTTTGCCCCACCGGCTTCAGCTTCTTGACCAACACTTTACATGTTGCATTTATATTTTTATTCAGTGTATATCAAACCTAGCCTAGCGAATCACTGAGGGTCATCTGAGACACACAGTCCCCCCTCCCTTTCACTTTGTCTCTCTCTCACATACTTTATACTCACATAGACAGACATGCTTGGTTTCTCTCTTGCTCCACACACCACTATACTGCATGTAATCCTCAAATGGACACACACTCACACTTCCATTACTAATGATGATCCTCATTGTTTCAATCAGCGGCCTGCAGTGAGAGGAGAGGTAATTGAGATGACATCAACGTTTTTACTCAGCACAAATACACTGTAACTCACCCAGGATACCCCATCAAGCAGGTTCACTGCCCCCAACAGCCTTACTCAATGGGCTCTTGGATTAGTGTGTGCGTATGCGTGTGCTTGTGTGTCAGTTTGAGCAGAACCTGCTGTGTGGTTAAAGTGATGAGAGGGGCAAATTGAGGTTAACCACTCTAGTTCCATTGTCATGTTCTCCATGCCAGCTCTCCAAAATCAACATGAGGTTGGATTTTCAGAGTCATGCTTCTTCTCTACATATGTGACTCACCACCTCGATTTGGTCTTACGCAGCAACATTTTAAATTGTGTTTTTTACATTGAATAAAAGTAGAAACTCAGAGCTAGAAAATTGTATATCATACACTGCAGTTGAGGAACAATGGGAAATTAATTCTGCTTTGAAAGTTGATAAACTTGTAACTCCACTTTTGAGAAAAATGGCCCATTGAATGTTTAAGTAGACCTACTGGAGAGCTCTTTTTGTCTGAACCCATTCAGCATCGCTCACACCCTCTTAAGCCTTAGCCACACCCATCTCTTTTTATTTTTTGTATATATATATTTTTCGACCCCTTTTTCTCCCCAATTGGTTGTTACTGTCTTGTCCCATCGCTGCATCTCCCGTACGGACTCGGGAGAGGCGAAGGTTGAGAGCCGTGCGTCCTCCAAAACACAGCCCCGCTAAGCCACACTGCTTCTTGACACAATGCACACTTAACCCAGAAGCCAGTCGCACCAATGTGCTGGAGTAAACACAGTACACCTGGCGACCGTGTCAGTGTTCATGCGCCCGTCCCGCCACAGGAGTTGCTAGAGCGCAATGTGACAAGGACATCCTGGCCGGTCAAACCCTACCCTAACACGGACGATGCTGGGCCAATTGTGCGTTGCCTCATGGGTGCTGCGACACAGCCCGGTATCGAACCAGGATCTGTAGTGATGCAGTGCCTTAGACCGCTGCGCCAATCGGGAGGATTCATATGAGGCCATGTGCTAAACAGAGTGAGAAAGGTAGTGTAGTAAACAACCAAAGATTTCAAGACTAAAAGTGGTGAAAATAGTAGCAAAAAGTAGTAGTAAAAATGCACTTGGCCTATATCCTAATCTGACTTTGGTGCAGGTCATGTTGTTCTTCATATTACCATCTCTGGCAAACACACACTACATCAAATAATATCAAAGTTTATTTGTCACATGCACAGAATACAGAAGGTGTAAACAGTACAGTAAAATGGTTACTTGCATAGAGGAGTCTTTTGTTTAGACATGTAGCTAGCTAGCTAAACAATTAACCATAATCCCAAACCATACTACTAGCAATTTAAACTGATTGTTATAGCTAGCCACCATGCATGAATCTGCAGGTATCTAAAGCTAACCAACTAGGTTCAATGTTAGCTAGCTAGCTAACAGTACGCTTTAACTCACAATGAAAATGACTTTCTGACAAAATTTGAAACTTATAATATCTAAACATTTAGCTAGACTCTTACCCGTATACATGGATGAATGCTTCTCCCTCTGTCATGGATGCCATGGTTACCCTTAGTTTGAAGATGTAATGCGGAGACAGGTGTTTTATACAGCAAAATTCTGTGTTCTATTTTCGTCTCCCTCCGTATTTTCAATCATACTCTGCTTCCACTGGTCATTCAACTGATTTCAAAACTCGGTCAACTTCTTCTGTGACAACAACACTGTTGATCGCTGTTTCTTCCCCATCTCTGTCATCAGAAGACTCTATAATGTCTGGTTCAATGAAAATGTTTTAACCTAAATCAGGGATTTCCTCATAGTCATAGAGAGTCAGCACAGCATGATCTTCCTCCAGAAAGTAGTCCATCACATCTTTTTCTCACTGATCTTTGTCGATAGCACCTGTTATATTCAGGGCAGCAATGTTGAGTGCAGTAGCAACACTTTTGCAGTTCTCCATGAAAGAAGCATGCTACATGGCAGAACAATCCGAATTCATCTCTCAGCATGTCCAGCCCATCCACTATCTCAGCCAATCATCATGGCAATCTTTTTCTGTAGCTAAACCAACTATGCTCGTTATTTAACAATTTTTTTCGTATTTACAGATGGCATACAAGTTTGTTTTTAAATCAAACGAAAGTTCACATGTTCCAGAAGGATAAAATAAATGTTTACATTCAAATGCATCTCCTGTGAAGTAGTGACGTGCAACATATGTCTAGCTTCCTGAAATGGGTCACATATTGGAAACTGGCATTCTAATGCAATGATGCAATGTAACAATGTGATACAGTACCTTCAGGACCTTACGGCTCATGTCAAATGGATGGAATTTGATGGAATATTGATTGTGTGTATTCCTTTTGTTTTTGTTGTGCAGTTACCATTATGCTGTGGTGTTTTCTACAAAACCTGCTCTTAACATATGATTACTTAAACAAGAGAGAGGGAGAAGAGGGAGGACAGGGAAGAAAGTAGTGAAATAGGGATTGATGTTGGGTGGGAAGGTAGGAAAGCGATGGGAGGAGAGAAAGAAAGAGAGACAGGATATAAATACAAATGATAGAGTATAGGGAGTGAAGAGAGAACTGTAAGGAGTGAGAGAGGAGAGTTAGTGGGAGAGATTGACAGAAGGTGTGTTGGGTCTGGGAAGGAAGCCAAATACTTGAAAGCCTTGTGAACCATAGCCCATATAATCTCAGAGTGTCACTCATAAGTAGTGTTTGTGCTGTGTCCAGTCTGATAGTTGATAGTAATACATCATTCTACTACAGTAAATTACCAGGTACTGTAATAGACAGGCTTGCTGAGGTAATATTACTCTTAATGAGTGTTCTTATATTTAGGAAGGCTAGTAAGGCGACCATTGACTCCATCTGGATAATAGCTTAATTGCTGTTGTTTGTTCCAGAATACATTTTATTCTGAAAGTATTCAGAACCCTTGAATCTTTCCTAATTTTGTTATGTTACAGCCTTATTCTAAAATTGTTTAAATTGTTTTTATCACATAAGTATTCAGACCCTTTACTCAGTACTTTGTTGAAGCACCTTTGGCAGCATTGAGTATTCAAGGGGTATGACGCTACAAGCTTGCCACATCTGTATTTGGGGAGTTGTCCCGATGCCACTCCTGCATTGTCTTGGCTGTGTGCTTAGGGTTGTTGTCCTGTTGGAAGGTGAACCTTTGCCCCAGTCTGAGGTCCTGAGCGCTCCGGAGTAGGTTTTCATCAAGGATCTCTCTGTACTTTGCTCCGTTGATCTTCCCCTCGATCCTGACTAGTCTCCCAGTCCCTACAACTGAAAAACATCCCCACAGCATGATGCTGCCACCACCATTATTCACCTTAGGGATGGTGCCATGTTTCCTCCAGATGTGACGCTTGACATTCAGGCCAAAGAGTTTCAATAGACCTTGAGAATCTTGTTTTTTTCATGGTCTGAGGTGCCTTTTGGCAAACTCCAAGTGGGCTGTCATGTGCCTTTTACTGAGGACTGGCTTCTGTCTGGCCACTCTACTATAAAGGCCTAATTGGTGGAGTGTTGCAGAAATGGTTGTCCTTCTGGAAGGTTCTCCCATCTCCACAGAGGAACTCTGGAGCTCTGTCAGAGTGACCATCGGCTCTTTGTCACCTCCGTGACCAAGGCCCTTCTCCCCCAATTGCTCAGTTTGATGTCAAGGATGATCAATGGAAACAGGATGCACCTGAGCTCAATTTCGAGTCTCATAGCAAAAGGTCTGAATACTTATGTAAATTCATTTCTTCAGTTTTTTTTATTTTGAATACATTTTCAAAAATGTCTTAAAACCGGGTTTCGCTTGGTCATTATAGGGTATTGTGTGTAGATTGATGAGAAAAAAAAACATTTAATACATTTTAAAATAAGGCTGTAACGTATCAAAATGTGGAAAAGGGGGAAGGGGTCTGAATACTTTCGGAATGCACTGTAGAGAGCTTAGCTTTTCAGGGTCGTGGGTGAGATGTGTTGAGATATTTGAAATGTCAGACAGACAAAGTTGAAATGTCTATCTCTGTTTCTCTCTCTCTCTATTTCCTCCTCACACGCTCTCTGTGTTGTTCTAGTCTCTCTTTCTCTCTTCTTTCTCTCTCACATAGTCTAAAACTTTTATTTGTGGCAAAATGGCTTAAGTACAACAAAGTCAAGGTGTTGGAGTGGCCGTCACTGAGCCCTGATCTCAATCCTATAGAACATTTGTGGGCAGAACTGAAAAAGCGTGTGCGAGCAAGGAGGCCTACAAACCTGACTCAGTTACACCAGTTCTGTCAGGAGGAATGGGCCAAAATTCACCCAACTTATTGTGGGAAGCTTGTGGAAGGCTACCCGAAATGTTTGACCCAAGTTAAACAATTTCAAGGCAATTACCAAATACTAATTGAGTGTATGTAAACTTCTGACCCACTGAGAATGTGATGAAATAAATAAAAGCTGAAATAAATCATTCTCTCTACTATTATTCTGACATTTCACATTCTTAAAATAAAGTGGTGATCCTAACAAGACAGAGAATTTTTTAAAATGTAAACTTCCGACTTCAACTGTATACATACACACACACACACACACACACACACACACACACACACACACACACACACACACACACACACACACACACACACACACACACACACACACACACACACACACACACACACACACACACACACACACACACAGAGCGGGACAAGTCTCTGAATGTCCTTGAGTGGCCCAGCCAGAGCCCGGACTTGAACCCGATCGAACATCTCTGGAGAGACCTGAAAATAGCTGAGCAGTGAAGCTCCCCATCCAACCTGACAGAGCTTGAGAGGATCTGCAGAGAAGAGTTATAGAAACTCCCCAAATACAGGTGTGCCAAGCTTGTAGCGTCATACCAAAGAAGACTTGAGGCTGTAATCACTGTCAAAGGTGCTTCGTCAAAGTACTGAGTAAAGGGTCTGAATACTTTTGAAAATGTGATATTTCCTTTTTTTTATATATATATACAGTATATAAATGAGCAAACGTTTCTAAAAAATAGGTTTTGCTTTGTCATTATGGGTTATTGTGCATAGATTGATGAGGGGAAAAAACCAATTGAATACATTTTAGAATAAGGCTGTAACGTAACAAAATGTAGAAAAAGTCAATGGGTTTGAATACTTTCCGAATGCACAGGCAGTCCGACGGATGAATCTGGGTTTGGCGGATGCCAGGAGAATGCTACCTGTCTCAATGCATAGCACCAACTGTAAAGTTTGGTGGAGGAGGAATAATGGTCTTGCGTTGTTTTTCATGTTTCGGGCTAGGCCCCTTTGTTCCAGTAATGGGAAATCTTAACGCTACAGCATACAATGACATTCTAGACGATTCTGTGCTTCCAACTTTGTGGCTACAGTTTGGGGAAGGGACTTTCCTGTTTCAGCATGACAATGCCCCTGTGCATTAAGCGAAATGTTTTATACGCACAAAAAGCTTATTGCTCTAAAATGTTGTGCAAAAAATGTGTTTACATCCCTGTTAGTGACCTGACAGGTGTGGCATATCAAGAAGCTAATTAAACAGCATGATCATTACATAGCTGCACCTTGCGCTGGAGACAATAAAACAATGTTCATTTCTGTACCATAAGCCGCCTTCAACGTCGTTTTTGAGAATTTGACATTACGTCTAACCGGCCTCACTTCTGCTCATCTGCCGCCTCGTCATCCTCACCAGGGTATTGACCTGACTGCTTTTGAATCCCGGTTTCAACTGTACCGGTATGATGGCAGACATCGTGTATAGCATTGTGTGGGCGAGCGGTTTGCTGATGTCAACGATGTGAACAGAGTGCACCATGGTGGCGGTGGGGTTATGGTATGGGCAGGCATAAGCTACGGACAACGAACACAATTGCATTTTATCGATTGCAATTTGAATGCACAGAGATACTGTGAGATCCTGAGGCCCATTGTCGTGCCATTCACCCGCCTCCACCACCTCATGTTTCAGCATGATAATGCATGACCGCATGTCGAAAGGATCTGTACACAATTCCTGGAAGCTGAAAATGTCCCAGTTTTTCCATGGCCTGCATACTCACCAGACATTTCACCCATTGAAAATGTGTAGGATGCTCAGGATCGGTGTGTACGGCAGCGTGTTCCAGTTCCTGACAATATCCAGCAACTTCCCACAGCCATTGAAGAGGAGTGGGACAACATTCCACAGGCCACAATCAACAGCCTGATCAACTCTATGCGAAGGAGATGTGTCGCGCTGCATGAGGCAAATGGTGGACACACCAGATACTGACTGGTTTTCTGATCCACGCCCCTTCCTTTTTTTAAGGTGACTGTGACCAGTAGATGGATATCTGTAATCCCAGTCACGTGAAATCCATAGATTAGGGCCTAATGAATTTATTTAAATTGACTGATTTCCTTATATGAATTGTAACTCAGTAAAATCTTTGAAATTCTTGAATGTTGCTTTAATATTCTTTTTACATACTGTATATGCATGCGTCATGCTGAAGGAAGGACTATTTTTTTTAGGTCTCTCCATGTCTCCATGGCCTGATTTAGAAATTGTATACTTTTTCGGTCTTCCACTGGGAAAAAGCTTGTACTGTAACTGGCAATGGTCCGTTGAAGTTTGTGTGTCTCGTGTGGATAACACATTCTGAATTATCGTTAAGCAGTGTTTATACATCCAGTGGGGACGGTGTTGCTGAAATGCTGTTTTGATTGGTCCCCGAGAGAACACATTAAATGATAGCCTGCTTATGGAATCTTGAAATTCCCTCAGTGGCATTCCCATTCATGCTTGGCAGACTCGGAATACCCTCTTGGAAATACCCGTCCAGGGGAATATCATCTTTCCACAGCTGTGAAAGAGAGATTGATATGAAGTTTGAACAGTTTTGTCTGTACATAGAATAATATATTTTCACTAGATTGTGTTCATGTGGTTTACCTTGCATAGTACCATTTACATTTCCCTTTAATCAAACTGAACAGCAGTAGATAAGATGCTTTACTTTCTCTTATGACTCCAAAGGCCATTGAGTTGATCTAACTATTGCCTATCATGTCAAAGGATCGCAGTTAGGCATTATACTGCGTTGGTGGCATGGTATCAAATACCCAGTCTCTTTTACAAACATCTAACAATGTGTTTCCTCAGGGCTACAGTAAAAGATAGGTCACCCACAGGCTATGGTGTCTAACTAGCTATCGATGACTAACAAAACAATATCCCTTTATTTGAATGAATCTTGTGTGTGTGTGTGTGTGTGTGTGTCTGTGTGTGTGTGTGTGTGTGTGTGTGTGTGTGTGTGTGTGTGTGTGTGTGTGTGTGTGTGTGTGTGTGTGTGTGTATGTCTAACCTATTGTCTATTGGACACGTTCTCTTCTCAGCCAGGGGATGTTATGAGAATAAATAAGGACAACCCCTTATCTCCTCTTAATTTCAGTCTCTATGTGCATCCATTCAATCAATGCTCTCTTCTCATAACGATGGAATCAATGTGGCTGTAATTACACCTCCATTGATTGGTGGATTCTTTCCCTTCAGATGAGTCACTCTACCCTCACTGAGACCTATTGGTCTATCACACCATTCTCCTCTCAGGGTGTAGAGACGAATTGGAAAATGTTACCATTAAAAGGAAGTTATCTTCCACGTTAAGGTTAGGTTGTACACAATTGAATACACACCAGCATACATAAGCAATGATCTACACAATCAACATACAACACACACACAAAAAGTATCGACTCAGAGATGTGGGTCTGCACTGCTCTACTCCGTTGGGGGCTGAGAGTGAGTGTGTATTTCTAGATGGAATGGTCATTTCTTTCTCTAAAGGTCAGGTAGATAGCTGGAGAATGAATGCTACTAATTATGGCATTGAAAACCAGACTGAGGCTGGAGGTTCACAGGCAGGGCTGAGAGTGTGTGTTAGAGTGTGTGTGTTAATGTGTGTGAGTAAGGGAGATATATGCCAATGAGGTATAGGCTGCCTGTCACAGGCAGAGGACGACTGGTCTAATTGGAAGCTACATTTCTTTTCTAATAAGTGCCAGAGCACAGGGTCGCTGGAGAGCCTGTCTGAGAATCAGAGACCCTCAACTGTGTGTGTGTGTGTGTGTGTGTGTGTGTGTGCGTGCGTGCGTGCGTGCGCGCGTGTGTGACAGCAGGGTGGAAGGGAGGATGGAAGACAGCAGGACGAGGGGTATGATGTGGGAGAAGGAGAGGCGTAGCAGATGACAGGAGAGGGGGAGGGGGATGGCGCGAGGAGGAAGTGGGGGTGTTTGTGATGGATTAAAGATGGCACTCTCCGGCAGCAGTGTTTCTAAAGATCACTCTTTCTGCAATGTTAATGAATGCAAATGATGTGCCATCATTTCTTCTGACCAGAGAGGATGAAGGGAGGGAGAGAGAGAAGGGGAGGGAGAGAGAGAAGGGGAGGGGAGGGGAGGGAGAGAGAGAGAGAAGGGGAGAGAGAGAGAGAGAGAGAGAGAGAAGGGGAGGGAGAGAGAGAGAGAGCAGAGAGCGGGGACAAGAGGGAGGGAGAGATAAATGAGGAAATGAGTGAAATTCAGAGAGAGCAAGAAAGAGAGATAGATGGAGCGGGAGAGATACACAGCTCCTAGAGGGTATGTTGAGAGGTGCTGCACCGGTTGTAGAGAAGCTGATTGACCATTAGGATATGCATGAGTATCTGTCACTAGACTGTGTACTCTTGTGTAGCTATTAGCTAGTTACCTGTGGCTGGCTATAGGCTAGCTCTGTGGGAGCTGTTTTGTTCTGTGTTCTCCTGTTTTGTCCTGGCCTACAATTTCATGATGAGATACATAGAGACATTTCTCCCACTGGCCACGTTTTGAATAGAGAGCTTACTGCAGCATTTGTTCATTGACATTGCCAGCGTAAGTAGGGATTTGGACAAGAGTATGGAACAGGTATTTGAGTAGTTGTCTTTCTACTTCAGACTAAGTCTGAACACATGGGTGTCAAGCAGTGTGTGATTTACCTGCTCCTCTCCTTCCAAGGCCCTGCTGTGTCTCTCCCTCTTTCTTCTCTTACCCCCTCCTGTCATTTTCCCTCCCCATCCCTCCTTCCCTCCCCCTCTCCCTAATATGGTGAGTCGATCTCTCACTTCCCACGAAAAAATGTATCTTCACTCAGACTCGACGATGTGTGACTGGGTCTCCCTGTTACATGGTGATAAGTGTGTATGAGAGGTTATTAATTTAGCTGTGTCTCCTAGCTTAGTGGTGCGAGACACATATCCCTTCACTTCCTCTCTGTCTCCGAACTTCTCAAGATTATTTTCTGTTCAGAGTTCAAGTTATATAGATGAACCACACTGTCATAACTGTCTATTGAGAAATAAAATGAATGACAATCTGAAATATATGTACTCCTGACTGAAGTTGATGGATAAGGATGGTCAAAATGGGCATGATATACTTTAAAATGGAAGCAATAGACAGAGAGATGTAATTTGACTTTCATCCTACTGAGGAGACTCATGTTGTTATCACTGCTTCTATTCTCTTTGTTCAGAAGCAGTTTTCCGACACAGTTCCACCACCATACTCCCATAAACCCAATCACTGATCCCAAATCATCTCAAAGCGTCTCAGGGCTTGGCTCAACTCATCCTGAAACATGATGTTGGTTTGGAATCCAATAAGTGCCCCGCAAGAGCCAGGACCAATCACATTCTTCAATTTTAATTCCCAGAGTGCTATGTGTGAGTGAATGACAGGGAGCCTCCGCTCCATTTGTTCAGTAAAAATCTTCCCTTGTCTCTTTTTATTTCTAATCCTTAGCGTTGAAATTGTATTAATATGTATGACACAACAGTTCTCATTCCTCTTTTCCTGCTCAATTTGTTTTCAAACCCCATTTAAAATGCCAGGCTCAGCGGCACACCGACAAGGCTTCATTGTTATTGAACTAATTTCCATCCTGCTGAGTTCTCCCTCTTCTCTCGCTCATTACGCTCCTCTCCTCCCCACTCTCTCTTTCTCTCCGAAACATATCTTGATCAGACAGTAGTAATCACATGAAGAAGGTGACCTAATGTTGGATCAGATTGTCCTATTGACTCACAAAGTGCTCTCATCCAACAGTTGACAGAGAGGGGGGTTAAGGGGTGATGTTGAGGAGGAGGGGTGGAGGGATGGGGATTCAAATATGGGTTAGGGGGGGGGGGGGGTGTAGTGGGGACCCTCTGAGAATTCGTGGCCGTATTGACAGAGGAAGAGTGAGCAGCCGAAAGCCGCCTCACCACATGTCATATCGACACCCCCCCCCCTCTGCATTTAGCATACTGCATACAGGCATCACCACAAAGGGAGAAAATTACGGCCCCTCACTCAATCACATACTGGTGACAATTAACCAGACAACACTCCTCAACCTGTATCTGAATACTGAACAACCTGTATCTGAATACTGAACAACCTATATCTGAATACTGAACAACCTGTATCTGAATACTGAACAACCTGTATCTGAATACTGAACAACCTGTACCTGAATACTGCACAACCTGTATCTGAATACTGAACAACCTGTATCTGAATACTGAACAACCTATATCTGAATACTGAACAACCTGTATCTGAATACTGAACAACCTGTACCTGAATACTGCACAACCTGTATCTGAATACTGAACAACCTGTATCTGGAAACTGAACAACCTGTATCTGAATACTGAACAACCTGTATCTGAATACTGAACAACCTGTATCTGGAAACTGAACAACCTGTATCTGAATACTGAACAACCTGTATCTGAATACTGAACAACCTGTATCTGAATACTGAACAACCTGTATCTGAATACTGAACAACCTGTATCTGAATACTGAACAAGCTGTATCTGAATACTGAACAACCTGTATCTGAATACTGAACACCCTGTGTCTGAATACTGAACAACCTGTATCTGAATACTGAACAACCCAGTGGTGTTTGTTTTTTCCTTTATCTCTTCTGTGTCTTGTATTGGCTTTCCCTTTAGGCTACCTCTATGTATAAATGGGATCCTGCAGCTCCTATTGGCAACATGTAATCATCCGTGTCCACTGTGATACATCATGCGAGCATATGCTGACGTGTAATTGTGTGAAGAGGGCTGGAGGTATCGATCGCAGACGCAGGGGCCTCATCAATATTTAATGCAGTCGCAGTCCCCCTCCTCCCTTTCTTTGCTCTCTACCTCCCTCTCTGTACCTCCCTCCTCCCTCAAAAGTATGTGGACAGCCCTTCAAATTAGTGGATTTGGCTATTTCAGCCACACCCTTGGCTGACAAGTGTATAAAATCGAGCACACAGCCATGCAATCTCCATAGACAAACAGACAGTAGAATGGCCTTACTGAAGAGCTCAGTAAGTTTCAACGTGCCACCGTCATAGGATGCCACCTTTCCAACAATTTCTGCCCTGCTAGAGCTTCCCAGGTCAACGGTAAGTGCTGTTATTGTGAAGTGGAAACGTCTAGGAGAAATAAGGGCTCAGGGACGAAGTGGTAGGCCACACAAGCTCACAGAACGTTACCACCACACAAGCTCATAGAACGGGACCACCACACAAGCTCATAGAACGGGACCACCACACAAGCTCACAGAACGTGACCGCCAAGTGCTGAAGTGCGTAAAAATCGTCTGTCCTCGGTTGCAACACTCACTACCGAGTTCCAAACTGCCTCTGGAAGTAACGTCAGCACAATAACTGTTTGTCAAGAGCTTCAATGGCCGAGCAGCCGCACACAAGCCTAAGATCACCATGCGCGATGCCAAGTGTCGGCTGGAGTGGTGTAAAGCTCGCCGCCATTGGAAGCTGGAGCAGTGGAAACACGTTCTCTGGAGTGATGAATCACGCTTCACTATCTGGCAGTCCGACTGACAAATCTGGGTTTGGCGGATGCCAGGAGAACGCTACCTGTAAAGTTTGGTGGAGGAGGAATAATGTTCTGAGGCTGCTTTTCATGGTTTGGACTATGTCCCTTAGTTTCAGTGAAGGTAAATCTTAACACTACATCATACAATGACATTTTAGACAATTCTGTGTTTCCAACTTTGTGGCAACAGTTTGGGGAAGGCCCTTTACTGTTTCAACATGACAATGCCCCAGTGCACAAAGCGAGTTCCAAACAAAATGGTTTGTTCGAGAACGGTGTGGAAGAACTTGACTGGCCTGCAGAGAGCCCTGGCCTGCAGAGAGCCCTGGCCTGCACAGAACGCTGACTGCGAGCCAGGCCTAATCGCCCAACATCAGTGCCTGACCTCACTAATGCTCTTGTGGCTGAATGGAAGCAAGTCCGCGCAGAAATGTTCCAACATCTAGTGGAAAACCTTCCCAGAAGAGTGGAGGCTGTTATAGCAGCAAAGGGGGGACCAACTCCATATTAATTCCCATGATTTTGGAATGAGATGTTCGTTGAGCAGGTGTCCATATACACATCGTTCTTGGTGGCTGGGGGCTAGTGGTAATCTGACCTATGGTCACTAAGCGGTGACTGAGAAAGCACTTTGCTTTGTTCATACTGTAGCTATTAGTTCAAAGCCTGGCAAACGTCCCAGTTCAGATCCTCAAATCAATAAAATGAAGCTGACAATTACACCAACGATAAGCATATTATCCATATTCTACAGAATATTATCCATATTCTACAGAATCCTCTCTCCCCTATACACACCATAGAAGGCCCTGTTATACTGAGCAGTGATGGGCACTGGACTGGACTT
The DNA here is from genome assembly GCA_023634145.1 of Thymallus thymallus. Lineage (NCBI taxonomy): Eukaryota > Metazoa > Chordata > Actinopteri > Salmoniformes > Salmonidae > Thymallus > Thymallus thymallus. The sequence goes on from CM042382.1 coordinate 16,972,454, forward strand.
CAGCAAACCAACTGATTCACTTGAATTGGTGTGGTGGGTGAACAAAGGACCAGCCATTCCTGAATCATTCTACTATAACAAATCCTCTCTCTGATCCATTCCATACGATATGGCCTTCTGGCATTACTGCCAGCTTATAGCTATAATTACTTTATACATTAAAGCCTATACTATTATATTGTTTTGCTATGGATTGATAAGGATTCACATACTTTACAAATACACTGATCAACTCAAAACACTAACGTAGCTGTATCAGTTCGTTCCAGACTGAATTGCTTAGGAACCTGCAATTTATCTCCCCTACCAGGCAACGCTGACAAGGCAACATTTAAAATACAGGGAAACACTATCTAACATATCCTCCAAAACAGAGGACAAGAAAAGCGTCCTCTTTTCTTCCACTGGGGGATTCTGGGTGCTAAGGGATGAATGGAGAGCAGGGAGGCATGGTTAGATGTGGTCAGGTCTAATTGCTGGGTGAAATAGTTTTATGGGGCTTTTATAGCTTTAAAACAATTAGCCTAGCTTGAAAAGACCTGGACCAGGGACAGTGCTGGCACTGGCAGGGAATGGGGAGGTGTCTCCGATATCTTAGCCTTTAGGAAATCCCAACAGCTTGGTAAAAGCAATATGGAAACAATTCTGATTAAATATATGTCAATCCACTCACCTCATGCTGTAGTATATGAGTGGTCATGACGTAAGAAAAGGAAGAGTCTGGGATGCCATGTTAGAGAAATGGGCCACATGCCTCTCCACATAGGGATGGTTAGCGAGCAAGTGTGCATTATAGCACCTTCATGCTACATTGAACATTTCCATTCAATATTCTCTATTCTCCATTATTAGATCACCTTGTCAAACCACAGAGGGATCGGCAGTGGACAGGTGCCGGAGCTGTGGCATAAGGAGGGGCGACGCTCTATCTTCACCAGATGGGACCTCAGTCTAGCCCCTCTAATAATGTCCTAATGTCCTTATAGCATCCCTCATTCACTCATCTGTCGCACTGAGACTCTGCTAATGGGGGCTAGCCACATGACACGATGGGTCCCCCCATGGGCCTTCAACCTCTCCCCCTGCCCTACCTCCCTCCGTTTCAAACCCTCTGTCTCCCCTCCTCACTCATTTCTATCTCCTTCTTCTCCCATCCCTGCCATTCTCTGCCTCACTACCCCCTCTACTCTCAACCCCTCCCTCCCTCTTCAAAATGAAAGGGGAAATGGCCTTTTCAATCCCCTGGAGATTGACTAAAGCCTCAGTGATTTCCCCTGAGCAAGCCCATGGATGCAGGCCCCATGACAGAGCCTGGTGGTTGCTGCGTAAAGCTCCATCAGTCTTGACAGACAGATAGACAGGCAGGCAGACGGACAGACACACAAAACAAGCAGACAGTGGTGACAGACCAAAGCTTTATCTGAGGGGAAATTGAAATTGCCTGATGGAAACCCAGTGTGAACAAGGCTGTCAGTGCTAAAGTACATGGGAGATTGGTCTTTGGTGTGTGTGTGTGTGTGTGTGTGTGTGTGTGTATGTGTGCGCGCGCTACAGTAGTAGCACAGCAGAAGCGTTTAACTGAATCACCACCAGGGCTAATTGGTTTCGTGCTCTGTGGACAGTTTCTGTCAGGAAGAGGAGATTGGCACTGAAATCACCCTCTACTGTCTTCTACTCACCCATCAATCAACTGCACTGTGCTAGTCTCACCATTTTTCACCAACAGTATTTCACAACCAGTTAGGAGACGTGACATACCATATGGTTTAGACTAAAGAATCGTATTAGGGTTTGTTGAGGTCAGTAAAATAAGTCTGATCAACCCCTAGATCAACCCCTAGAACAACCCCTGGCCTACACTCTTAGAAAAAAGGGTTATTTGGCTGTCCCCATAGGAGAACCCTTTGAAGAACCCTTTTTGGTTCCAGGCAGAACTATTTTGGGTTCCATGTAGAACCCTCTGTGTAAAGGGTTCTACATGGAACTCAAAAAGGTTCTGCCTGGAACCAAAAAGGGTTCTTCAAAGGGTTCTCCTATGGGGACAGGCGAAGAACCCTTTTAGGTTATAAATAGCACCTTTACTTCTAAGAGTGTAGCTCAACCCCTAGATCACATCTTCCTGGTATATTCTCACCCCTTTAATTTCTGCAGACAACAAACACAATCAGGGGCCTTGGCAGTTGGCACAAGATATACCAAGATGGCAAACTATTCTTTGGGTGACTTCCTACAAGGCGAAGCATCTGGGGGGAAGTGTATAAACTATCAGTTATTGGGGGAAATTCTATATCATATAATGAATCTATCATTACCCAGCTGAGGAGGTTGTCTGGTCACATAGGAGAGCAGTAAATCTGAGGCCGTAGTTTCTCATCCTTGAACAATATTAGCTTTTACTGACACTGACGGTGTGCCAACGCTGCAGATATGAATCAACACGAGCTGACAAATGCCTCAGGAATGGTGCCAGATCTATTTGTCTGCGGGGTGTCAGGGAGAGTTAGGGTGAGAGAGAGGGGGAGGTAGAAAGTGAGGGGTATTCCCATCTTCCTTTTTGTAGAGCCTGATAGAGAGGTAAAAGTAAAGGAGGGAGAGGGTTGTCCAGTTCTCCTCTGGCTGTGGAGATTATAGGAGTACATGGCCATTAAGGCCAGATGTGGGTGTAGGCTATTCATTTGTTTTGTAGTAATGCAAACTGATTTGACATAATGACACGTGGCGAGTAGGTTTGTGGGTGTGTCTCTCTTCACCTATTGGTTGTTCTATACCAGTGGTCACAAACCCTTGTCTTTAAGACCCGCAGGATGTGTGCATACTATTGTTCCAACACAGCAGTAAAGTACCACTGGGTGACGAGTGTTCTATACAGTATGTGTTGTGCACTATGTGTAGACTTTGAGTGTGTTCTCTCTGACCAGGCAGGCTGTCAGTGCTCTGACGGTGTTTCTAAAGTAAACACGTGAGTGGAAATGGCATGGCCGGCTGTGGAGAGCCCTCTACAGTGATAAGAGATATCACCCTGGGTAAACAATGGCACAAAGCGCAGCACTCAGCACACTCACACACACTCAGTACACACACTCAGCACACACATTCAGCACACACAAACTCAGCGCTCACATACACACAGACACAGTGAGATAATGCTCAGCACTCTAGTGCTAGAATCTACTGGTCCTCAAAATTCCACTCATTCTCTCTTTTCAAAACAGAAGGGAAGGGGAAATGGAGGATAAGGGAAGGGGAAATGGAGGATAAGGGAAGGGGAAATGGAGGATAAGGGAAGGGGAAATGGAGGATAAGGGAAGGGGGAATGGAGGATAAGGGAAGGGGAATGGAGGATAAGTCGAGCAGGTCCATTTACCTTCTGTCATCGTGTTCTTTTCTGGAACAGAACTCTGGTCATTTCAGCAGTAAAACTCATCAAAGTGCTCCTTCATGGCTAAACTTTAACCATGGGACTGGACTCAGAATGCACGAGAACATACTTTGTTTTATAACTGATTAAACCTGTCTTTCTCTTCCCTCTCTCGTGTAGAAACATTGATGGACACACGGGTGGCTACAGCTGAGCTAGGCTGGACGGCCTACCCTGCATCTGGCGTAAGTAACAGCCTTACAGGACTCCAGACAGCACCACTTTAGGTGTAAATGGTTAGCCCTACCATTCTAGGAGAGGTAAATGGTTAGCCCTACCATTCTAGGAGGTGTAAATGGTTAGCCCTACCATTCTAGGAGGTGTAAATGGTTAGCCCTACCATTCTAGGAGGGGTAAATGGTTAGCCCTATCATTCTAGGAGGTGTAAATGGTTAGCCCTACCATTCTAGGAGGTGTAAATGGTTAGCCCTACCATTCTAGAGAGCGCTACAGGAGGTCCTTCCTGCCGGCGGTCCTTCCTCACCGGGGTGCCGTGCAGTCGGCAACATAGACCTGGAACTGTTGGAATGTTAGGACCTAGTTTAACAATTGTGCATCCATCCGTGAGTAACTCTGGTCTGTAATCACTCATTCACTCAGGACTTATTTATTCATTCAGGTCTGTATATACATATTCATGTACAGTTGTTATATCATATCACATGCAATATTGTAAGTAAGTCTTGGACTTAACTTACATAGTCATTCACTCAGGAATGCGTATTAGTATCCTGTCAGTTGTATATTTTTTCATTGCTTTTAGTATATCGAATGTACAATATGTGCAGTTATCTGTAATTAAACCCTGCGCACTAAGGACTGTATTTTAAGGGAATTACTATCATTACCCTAAATTATATCATACACACATTTAGCTATTTAAGTATCTCTTCCTGTCATTTACCTGTACAGTTAATGTACATATTTACTTATCTGTACATATTTACTTATCTGTACATTTAACTGTATATTTACTTCTACAGTTAATTTAACCATGCAAAATATTAACTTACCTGTTCATTTAACCAGAATGTATATTAAGTAAACTATTATTACCCTCACTTATATCATACACACATTTAGCTATTTAAGTATTTCTCTGCCATCTACCTGTATAGTATAGTTAACCATGCAAATACTCCTTATTTATCTATATCAACTTGCAATATTTTTTTGTAACAATGTATAGTGTACATATTCAGCCATCCCCCGATACTATGCAATGTATTTTTGTAGCTTTTTGCACACCAGACTACTTCTTGTATTTTTAGTCTTTTTCATACTGCCGCTCTATGTATCATGTATCTGTCTTTTTTGTATTTTCATTCTGACATTTTGCACCTGCCCTGTGTTTTTTTCGTAGCTGCTTGATAAAGAAATGTTTCCTCGGGGATCAATAAAGTATCTATCTATCTATCTATCTATCTATCTATCTATCTATCTATCTATCTATCTATCTATCTATCTATCTATCTATCTATCTATCTATCTATCTATCTATCTATCTATCTATCTATCTATCTATCTATCTATCTATCTATCTATCTATCTATCTATCTATCTATCTATCTATCTATCTATCTATCTATCTATCTATCTATCTATCTAGGTGTAAATGGTTAGACCTACCGTTCTACCTCTAGCCGCCTTACATACTCATTTTCAACCTGGTACCTTTTCCACTTAAATGAACTAGGCTACTTTTTTACAATCGCAAGTCAGAAAAAAACCTCTCCCGCTAGAATGAACGATATGCAACTTCTAGCGATCTATTGACAGTCACAAAATGAACTGGGTATGTGTGATGTGGACGCTGTGGTTGCAGTCACAGTTCTTTACATGGAGGGAGAGAGCATGATGCTCCTACATAGTCTATGTGAGTCAATTTGCACGTCCAATATATGGTAACGATGACTCGAAATCCACTTAGCATATTGTTTTCTGGCACATGAATTTAATTTATTTTGCGTGTTTCATATGCAGCCACGAAATGCTGGCGCGTAGGCTTACTGTGATTTGATTGACGAACAACAAGTTTGACTAGTTTATAAATGTTGTTGAACTGACTGAATAAAGTCACGCTCATATATCATTGCCATTCATAAATCATACAACACAGTTATGTGTCCATAGTATCGCATCGGGACAAGTAAACCAAATATCTAATTTGTATTTTTGATATGAAGTCCATGAGGACTTGCCAGACAGTGACTTTAAAGTGAGTGAGTGAGTAGCTTGTCAAGTGAGTAGCTTGTCAATAGCCTACTGAATCATATCGGTAAGAGAGACGTTAATTTGGCTTACTAATTTGTATACTGGTAGGGTTTTTGGTGATTATCTGCAGATAAATCATGAAAACATTAGATGAAAATGGTGACTCCTCCTCACTCAAGGAACAATAGGCAGGCTAGTGGAGCGATAGCCTCACTCTGGTCCAAAATATGATAAAAGAAAACGGATTTAATTGTTTTAAAAGCTAATTACACGTATATGGTATTTTCTAAGATGTTGATATAAGTCTACCGATATTATCAAAGTGTTGACAATGGAGTAGTCAACTGCTGCCTTCTGTGTAGCAAAGCCCATGATTAACACCTGCTTCATTCTTCAATCATACATGTATTGCAGATAGCTGGGAAAATGCCTCTTAAAAGGAAGCTTAAAGCCTCTGGAAGTCAGCAGACTCTTACACAAGTATTTAAGAAGAAATCTGTGGGTCAATTGTTAAACAAGTATTTTTTTTATCATGTGGCCTGGGGGATCCTGGCTGGCTACTTTTTCTATTTGGCTGGCTACTCCATGTGCTTGTGGAAAACATTGGATTGGGTCAGATTTAACAGATTATTTAGATTATTGTGGGTTTCCGGCTATATCCGTTTTCTGCATGAACTGAACGCCACACTTGTTCCTTAGCGTACTAGTACCTCCCAGACGTAGCACAGTGAATCATGCAGCAGCTATGTTGTGTAAAACAACCAGCAACTGTGTCTAACATGAACAGGCTCTTTGGCATTTTATGAGGCGTTTTACACACACATCCAAGGAGTTTCACGCCACAAAGAGCACTACAGAGAAACAGTGTGCTTGCTTTAGGCTGACACACACACACACGCGCACTGATTCACTCTGATAGCACGATGGATGGTAAGTGGCTAAACGCTGCTTTTGTCCTCCTGAATGAGCGAATGGCCTGCTAAGAATAGGCAGTGATGTAGCTGAGCTGAGGGCAGAGCTGGGCTGAGGGTGTGTGTGTGTGTGTGTGTGTGTGTGTGTGTGTGTGTGTGTGTGTGTGTGTGTGTGTGTGTGTGTGTGTGTCTAAGAGGAGAGCTCTAAGGGGTGTGGGGACTAAAAGGGAAGTCTGGTGGGGAATAGTGTATCAGAGAGAGTGTGGTTAATACCGCCTGGCATTGGTTGCCCCAAGGCCTAGCCACTTCTCACCAACCATAGTCGTCAACATGCACACTACACACAGGGGACGGAAAGGATTCAAAATAAGAGATGTTAGTCTGATTATGTTGTTCAGTTTAACAATGGAAGCGGTCAGCATTCCCCATTCTCCATTTCATTTCATAATTGAATTTCCAGAAAGAACGTGATGGCGGTTCTCCAAAAAAATACTGTATAAATTTGAGTTATAGATCATTGAAAGTGAGTCAAAGAAGCGGTAGATCTGTTCTATGTGCGATATTTCTATGCTTCCCGTTAAATTAAGTTTTGTTTTTGCATCTTTTACTTTCGGTTTTGTACATCAGCTTCAAACAGCTGAAAGTTCAATATTTTTGGTTATTGAAATTATATTTCACAGTGGTTTGATTCTCTACACTCTGACTGCTTGTTTTGTCACAAACTGAAATTAGGCAAATCATTAGAATTTTAGCAATCAGAAAATGGCCGAGCGATTCCTGCATATTGCACCTTTAAAAAGACACAGTAATACAAAACCCATTCTCACTGAAGAAGGCAGATAAAACAGTTCCGACCTGGTAACGTGACAGTTTTACCTCCTTGCTGACTGTAAACATACCATTGTGACAGAATACAGTATGACAGAGAAATGGACTTTAGCTGTGGTACAGTTAGTTCCATCAGCAACTCTTGTCATCAGTCTTGAGCGACATAAACAGACATTGAAAGGTGTTAAATGTTAAGTGTTTTGCCTGGAGCATGTGCAGTTCTAGCAAGGAATTATGTGTCAAACACACAGTATCTCACTGTAGGGTAGTGTTAAGGCAGGTTGCCTATTCAGAATGTACTGAATGAGGTAGGAGCTGATGCAGGGTGTCTCGGTAAGAGTACAAGGATAGGGAGAGAGACTTGAGGTTCCTGTTTAGAGATGTTTGTTACGGTACAACCTTATTCTAAAAAGGATTACATTACTTTGTTTCCTCATCAATCTACACACAATACCCATTATGACAAAGTGAAAACAGGTTTTTACACATTTTTGCAAATGTATAAAACATTTAAAACTGAAATACCTTATTTACATAAGTATTCAGACCCTTTGTTATGAGACCTGAAATCAAGCTCAGGTGTATCCTGTTTCTATTTATCATCCTTGAGATGTTTCTACAACTTGATTGGAGTCCACCTGTGGTAAATTTGTCTATATAAGGTCCCACAGTTGACAGTGCATGTCAGAGCAAAAACCAAGCCATGAGGTCGAAGGAATTGTCTGTAGAGCTCCGAGACAGGATTGTGTCGAGGCACAGATCTGGGAAAGGGTACCAAAATTTTGAAGTTCCGCAAAAAAACACAGTGGCCTCCATCATTCTTAAATGGAAAAGTTTGTAACCACCAAGACTCTTCCTAGAGCTGGCCGCCCGGCCAAACTGAGCATTCGGAAGAGGAGGGCCTTGGAAGGGCCAGATGGTCACTTTGACAGAGCTCCAGAGTTCCTCTGTGGAGATGGGAGAACATTCCAGAAGGACAACCATCTCTGCAGCCCTCCACCAATGAGGCCACGACTTGCCCTGTTGGGCGAGGATCATAGCTGTAAAGTACTGAATTGTGAGAGATCTTTAGATCTTTAAGAGTTCATTCGGAAAACGCCAAACTCGTTAAATAAACGTTTCCGTGGTGCCCCAGGTTACTAATGAGTTAATTGTTGCATGATTCATTCAATCATGTAATAGTTAAAGGTAGGTAATCGATTTGATAAAATAGCATGTCATCACATTAATGATAGTCAAGACATGACAGGCCTTTGTGGTAGAGTAGCCAGACGGAAGCTACACCTCATTAAAAAACATGTGACAGCCCGCTTGGATTTGAATTGGGGAATAATAACATGTTGTACTTTAGTGAAGCCGTCTCTATAGTAATTGGGGAATAATAACATGTTGTACTGTAGTGAAGCCGTCTCTATAGTAATTGGGGAATAATAACATGTTGTACTGTAGTGAAGCCGTCTCTATAGTAATTGGGGAATAATAACATGTTGTACTGTAGTGAAGCTGTCTCTATAGTAATTGGGGAATAATAACATTTGTACTGTAGTGAAGCCTCTATAGTAATGCGAGTTCTCTTTCATAATCATGCGAAACATCAATTGCTATAGAAATGCTGGGATGTGTTTTTCTATCAAAATGATGTTAAACGTAATTATGATGCCACTATGATGCAACTATGATGGTGATATGGAGTACAATTATCATTCTGAGTAATAAGGCTATACTCACTTCATGTGACACACATAGACACTATTATTATTTATTTAGACATCACACATTATAGTCTTACTCTTATCCAGACATCATACACACTCACTAAATAACATCCAATATCACACACATCAACTACGCAGATTTACTACACACATAATATCTTGACTCAATTGTCTAACATCTGTGGCATTGGCTCACAGGCAAACAGGCAAGGTAATAAAACAAATATTGCTATAACCTGTTTCATGAATTCTTAACATCAGACATTTGAAATCTCTAATTTTGACCATCATAATACCTCTTATTGCAGTAACTTTACAATCACTTATTATGGTAGATTTAGGCTGAGAATAGTATCTAGTTATGGTAAGGGATGAAATAAGTATAGCCAGTTATAATTGTAACGGCTTAGCAGATTATAAAAAAAGAACATCAGTCTTTACGTGGCTAAAAGAAAAGGAATATAACATGTAAATAAAGATCAGTGCGAATGCCAAATTACAGACAAATAACTTTTTGAGGCAATTAAATCCTTTCAGTTTGGAAAAACCCCAGGGTTTGGGGTAGAGGTATAGCAAGCCTTTTTTTTTAAATACTAAAAGCTCCATTATTAGATTGTTTTAACTACTCCTATAGAAATGGTAGTCTGTCAGGTACTCAGCAGGAAGATCTGATTTCACTATTATTATAACAAGACCCAGATGGCAAATATAAAGATCCTGTCTATCTAAAGAACTGGAAGGTTCTTATACTTCAATGTATGCAGAAATACTAGAAAAAATGCGTAGCACTCAGAATTAAAAAGTTTTTTACCAGGTATTGTTCATCCTGATCAGACAGGTTTTTTACATGGCTATATAGAGATCCTTGATGAAAACCTGCTCTAGGGCGCTCAGGACCTGGGGTGAAGGTTCACTTTCCAACAGGACAACGACCCTAAGCACACAGCCAAGACAATGCAGAAATGGCTTCAGGACAAGTCTCTGAATGATAATTAAGTTTCAGTAAAAAATTTAAAAAAACTGTTTTTGCTTTGTCATCATAGAGTATTGTATTGAAAAAAAACTATTTAATACATTTTAGAATAAGGCTGTAACATAGCAAAATTTGGAAAAGGTCAAGGGGTCTGAATACTTTCTGAATGGACTGTATAGTGGTCCCTAGTGCAGAAAAGCCTGTATTAGCATGGGCAGCACCATAGAGTCATAATACCCATAAAACCTAGCGGTCCAACAGGGAAATGGTTCCAATTGTTTTTCCACCATTCATTTTTCCCATAGGGGATTTTAGAAACACTTAAAATAAAGGCTAGTGCGGTAATCAGAAAGAACCACAAATGCTATGATGATCTGGACAAGACTGCCAAATCGAGGCAAAGGTAAGAATTTCTAGATGATCTAATGTTAGCTAAATGTAGTAATTAATAAATTGGCTAAATGTCTTTAAATTGACTATTCTGTGAACTGTCTTGTGCTGGTTTGAACCTTTTAGCAAAGGTGTCAGCTAGAGATGACGTGCAGGACCTTGCAGGGATTTATGCTAATTAGCATTTTTGAATCTGAGAGCAAATAGAGGAGAATATATTGATAAAACTCACCTTGTCTGAGAGAGATTTACATGGTTATCAAAACATCACGCCAGGGTAAGCCTGCACAAAATACAGTCCTAATAGTAAGTGTTTTTAAAAATGAATGCTAGAAAAAAAACTGGAACCATTTCCCTGTTTGACCGTTAGGTTTTATAGGTATTATGACACCTCCACTGTGGGACTCTATAGAGCACTGATGATACGTTGGTCTCTCTATACATCTCTAAGGCCGAGAGGAGCCTGCAGTTTAAGGGTCAGTTAAACAAAAGTGTAAAGAAAGGGACAGTTCCCTGAAAAAAAAGACAATTAGAGCCTTTCCTACAGGTACAGTAGCCTCACAATCTCACAGCCATTACATAGAGCTATGCATGTCAGGTTGTTTCAGTACTAACTCAGTACTACATTGAGTGTAGCTCTCACACCCTAGTGAGCTACATCACACGCACACGCACACGCGCACACACACACACACACACACACACACACACACACACACACACACACACACACACACACACACGCGGACACACACACATACTCTACCTCATCTACTCTAGAATCTAGCTGCATCTACACATTCTCTCAGAGCAATGAAATACTGTGTTTCTTCTGTAGGATAATGGGTACTCCATGAAGTAGAGTAAGAGTTGTCCCTAGTCGCTGATCCAAGGTCAGTTTACTGTTTTTCCCCTAATGTTTAAAACTAGCATCTGGGGAAGGTAAGCTGATACTAGATCTGGGTTTAAGGGCAACATATACCTGCAGGGTTTGAAGATAACACATTTTTTAAAGATATTTGAAGACAGTCAAGGTTCTTTGTTTGTAAGATTCTTGCAGAAAAGTGTGAAGAGACAGCTAGTGTTTTTGACCCAGATTCTTGTAGTAAAGAGTTGAGTAGTTCTATTTCTGTTTTTTTATTGAGGCTTGTTCAGCAAAGCAAGGCTAGGTACCAAGGAGCTATTGTCTCTTGTCTCTTCTCAGAGTTGTTTTTAAGCTGTTCTCGCTGTAAGGGTTCAGGGATTTAGCCTTGCTGCAGGGAGAATACAGTCTTACTAGTGGAAGTTACTGGAAGAACACAGCACCCTTGCTCTGTCTGTGTGTTTATAGTGGCCGGTGCAGATCTGCTCAAGGCAATGATACGTCTGAGAGATACATTGAAAGACGAGGCTAGATCACCACACACACATTTCACAGAGGTTGAGAGGTTATAGCGATGTCAAACACAGTCGATCGCAGACGTTAGGGAGAAGTTATATATGGTAACAGCCCAAGGCTTAAAACTGCAGCATTTTGTTATAGTATCTATGTCGAAAACATGCTTGCGTGCCTTAATCAATGAGCAGAAATGGCATGGAAGCGTATACAGTACAGTATAGCAAACAAAAGGATCAACTAGGCATACAGCACATAGTATCAAGTCTTATATAAGGAGAATGTCAGTAAAGGGGGTCAGTAAGGGGTTAATAATGAAACTGGTAGTGCTTTGAAGTCGTTAGTGACAGTGGTATAACCATGACGTGTCAGTTGACCACATGTAGACATACACACTCAAACACATGTGACAGAAGTAGAAAGGCAAGCAGATGTGACTAGACCATTCATTCAAAGCAATAATGACTCATACACACACTTACTGTACATGGTTCACCTCTCTCTCTTTGTTTATGTCTTTCTCTCTTGCTCCTTTTCTCTCTCTCTCTCTCTCTCTCTCTCTCTCTCTCTCTCTCTCTCTCTCTCTCTCTCTCTCTCTCCTTTCATTCTTTCTTTCTCTCACTCTCGGTCTCGGTCTCGCACGCAACACACACACACACACACACACACACACACACACACACACACACACACACACACACACACACACACACACACACACACACACACACACACACACACACACACCCACACACACAGTGGCTTCTGCAGAGCTGCTCAGTGATGATGAATTAAATATGGTGTCCCACAGTGGAGAGTGCCCTTTGACCTCTGCCATTCAGCCATGCAGCAGGCCGGGGGCAAGCAGGCGTGAAAGGTAATGGCTCAGACAGACACACACACTGGCCACTGTGTTCTTTGGAGTCTGGAGAAAACAGGAGAGAAGGGGAAGGGAGGAAAGGGGGGTGTGGGGCATATGTCAAGAATAGAAACAGAGGAACAGGAGAGGGATGGTGTGGAGGGTTTTCCGTTTTGGCAACGAGAGATTAGAGAAACCTTAAGAGTGGAATGAGAGGGGGAAAGGAGAGGGGGAAAGGAAAGGGGGAGGGAGTGAGAGGAGGGGGTGGCTTTCAGTTGAGGGAGGCAAAGGCGGATGTGTAGGATTAGGGGAAACTCGAGCGAGGGAAGATAAAGATGTAAATTGTGTGTGAAGAGTGAAAAAAGAGTGTGGCTGTGCATCGATTGAGTGTGTTTGCGTTAACGCATGTGACCACGGTTCAGGGATGGAGCACAGGCTTGTGGGATGGGGGGTAAGAGTAGCAGAGGGTAGGGGGTAGAGTGCTATGGGTAGTATGAGAAAGGGAGAGGACGGTGTATGGTGCTGAGGGTAGAGTGCTAAATGAAAGTGAAAGGCTTTGTCCTGGCCTATGACAGGTGTGAGTGTGTAGGTAGGGATGAGTTAATGGACGTCTTATGTGTGTGTGTGTGTGCTTGAGATATGACTAGGGCTGTCCTTGTCTGAGCCTGGTCAGGTGTTGATGTGCTCTCAGCGTGTTTTAAAGAGGAGAGAGCCTGGCTGAGCATCTGACCATCTGCTGGCCAGACACAAACACACATACATACACACACACATACACACACACACACACACACACACACACACACACACACACACACACACACACACACACACACACACACACACAAACACACACACACACACACACACACACACACACACACAAACACACACACAGGGCAAGGCGGACTACCAGTGGAAGAGCACGGGGTACATGGAGCATAGGTGGGTGGAGAGAGAGGGAGAGAGAGAGAGAGAGAGAGAGAGAGAGAGATCTGTAAAGTCGTCTATGCTACCTCAAATAGTGCCTCTTTGCTACTTGATAGGTCCTCTTTGATACTTGTTAAATTATAGGGCCTCCTTGCACTTTGTGTTCTCTTGAGATCTATGGGCCATATAACTATATAGGTCCTCTATGTAGCATTTTCTCAAAAGAGCTTCCTTGCAACATTACTTATCTATTCAAGTCTATTTGCAAATCCCATGTCCCCCTGAAAACCATAATTTAAATAAATAAATGTTATTGATTTGGCAAAAGGCCCTTCAAAATTTTCCATTCATCCGTATGGAACGACCCCTGACCTGTAACCTGTGTAAAATATGAATACTTAGTAGTAGAGATGTGTTTTGGATATGTCAACCGGGAACTAGTCCTGAAATGGTATTTGAAGTAGCTTAACTGTACCAAGCTCAGATTATGTAAAAAAATCTAGTAATTACTGGTCCAAATCGGCATACCACTGTAGCCCAAGGCTATGACCTACACTCTTCTCCTTTTTATGGTGTTATCACTCTATTAAGCACAGTGTGCATGCAGAAGGATTTGGCTGTGGACTAATGCACTCCAGGAAATACATCCCTTAAATGCAATTAACAGAAGAGGTTGTAGGAACATTTTGGCAAAGTTTGAACCCTCTGACAGTATCAGATCGTGTTATACACCAATGAAAATTGCTTGCGAACATTAGAGGGATACACAATCATGCAATCCACTAGGATTATTTTCCAAATATTTCCAGAAAAGCAGTGGTCTAAGGCACTGCATCTTAGTGCTAGAAGCGTCACTACAGACACCCTGGTTCGATCCCGGGCAGTATCACAACCGGCCGTGATCGGGCGGCGCGCAAATGGCCAGCGTCGTCAGGGTTAGGTGAGGGTTTGGCCAGGGTAGGCCATCATTGTAAATAAGAATTTGTTCTTAACTGACTTGCCTAGTTAAATTAAACAAAATACCTAGTTGAATTTTAGATATTGCTATCAGATAAGGCCTCTGCAACTTCTATCTAATGTAATTGCATACAAATGTGACATTTTACAATATATAATTTTAAAAAACAATACATCTAGAGAGAGAGAGAGAGAGAAAGAGAGACAGAGAGAGAGAGAGAGAGAGAGACAGAGAGAGAGAGCAAGAGAGATAGAGAGATAGAGAAAGAGAGAGAGAGAGAGAGAGTGAGATAGAGAGAGTGACATAGAGAGAGAGAGAGTGAGAGAGAGAGAGAGAGAGTGTGATAGAGAGAGTGTGATAGAGAAAGAGAGAGAGTGAGATAGAGAGTGAGATAGAGAGAGTGAGAGAGAGAGAGAGAGAGAGAGAGTGAGGTAGAGAGAGAGAGAGTGAGATAGAGAGAAAGAGAGAGAGAGAGAGAGAGAGAGAGAGAGAGTGTGATAGAGACAGTGTGATCGAGAGAGTGAGATAGAGCGAGAGAGAGAGAGAGGGAGAGAGAGAGTGAGCTAGATAGTGAGATAGAGAGAGAGAGTGCGATAGAGAGAGAGAAAGTGAGATAGAGAGAGAGTGAGATATATATATATATAGAGAGAGAGTGAGAGATAGAGAGAGAGAGAGAGAGAGAGAGAGAGAGAGAGAGAGAGAGAGAGAGAGAGAGAGAGAGAGAGCTTTGTAAGAATATCCTCAGAGTCCAGAGAAAAACTACAAACAACGCATGCAGGGCAGAATTAGGCCAATTTCCCCTTTTCATTAATATTCAAAAACGAGCCACCACATTTTATAACCATTTAAAAATAAGCGACTCCAACTACCACCACAAAGCCCTCCAATACCAAGAGGTGACCATAGAAAAGAGTCCCCTTAGTCAGCTGATCCTGAGACTAAACTCACAAACCAACAGTAACCCAACAAAGCCTCAGGACAGCACTCAGAAAATCTGGCCCAACCAAATTATCAAAAAACAAAAAGAAAATTACATGACCTATTGGAAAGACACCACAAAAAATCTAAGTAAACTTAAACAGACAGTACACAGTGGCAAACTATCTGGCCAATGTGACTGATAGAAAACTGAGGAAAACATTGACTATGTACAGACTCAGTGAGCACAGCCTGGCTATAGAGACCGGTCGTCGCAGACAGATCTGGTAACCCAGAGATGTCAGGTTGTGTTTACTCTGCCCACAAAACGCAATTGAAACGGAAACACACTTTCTCCTAAAATGTGATAATTATGCAGACGTACGGGCAACTTTCTTTCCCCAAATTAAAAATAGAAATAAAGAATTTGAAACCGGAACAGACGATGAAAAATTACAATGCCTATTGGGTGAAAAGGTCCATTGTGCCATTTATGGTGCAAAATATGTTGCATCATGCCACACCCGTAGGGACAACCAGTTGACCCAACTGCAACCAATAATCCCGTAAGGACAACCAGTTGACCCAACTACAACCAATAATCTCCCAACAAATTTACACACACAAAACACACACATACAACTATTTTGAATATATTTGGTTGTGTATGTGATAATTAATATGTAATGGATCTATATTTTTGTTGTTGTTAATAATAGTATGAACCTTCTTTTATTTTTATTGTTACATTGTAAAGTGCTTTGGCAATATTGTTAAGTTGTACCTTTCATGCCAATAAAGCTGAATTTGAATTGAGAGAGAGAGAGACTGAGATAGAGAGTGAGATAGAGAGAAAGAGAGAGAGAGAGAGAGAGAGAGAGGGAGTGAGATAGAGAGAGAGAGAGTGAGATAGAGAGAAAGAGAGAGAGAGAGAGAGAGTGAGATAGAGAGAGAGAGTGAGAGAGAGAGAGAGAGAGAGAGAGAGAGAGAGAGAGAGAGAGAGACAGAGAAAGAGAGAGAGAGAGATAGTGAGATAGAGAGTATGATAGACAGTGTGATCGAGAGAGAGTGAGCTAGAGAGAGAGAGTGCGATAGAGAGAGAGAGTGCGATAGAGAGAGAGAGAAAGTGAGATAGAGAGAGTGTGAGATATATATATACTGTATATATATATAGAGAGAGTGAGATAGAGAGAGAAATATATATATATATAGAGAGAGAGAGTGAGATTGAGAGAGAGAGTGAGAGAAAGAGAGACAGAGAGAGAGAGAGAGAGAGAGAGAGAGAGGGAGTGAGATAGAGAGAGAGAGTGAGATAGAGAGAAAGAGAGAGAGAGAGTGAGATAGAGAGAGAGAGAGAGAGAGAGAGAGAGAGAGAAAGAGAGAGAGATAGTGAGATAGAGAGAGAGTATGATAGACAGTGTGATCGAGAAAGAGTGAGATAGAGAGAGAGAGAGAGAGTGAGCTAGAGAGAGAGAGTGCGATAGAGAGAGAGAGAAAGTGAGATAGAGAGAGTGTGAGATATATATATACTGTATATATATATAGAGAGAGTGAGATAGAGAGAAATATATATATATATATATATAGAGAGAGAGTGAGATTGAGAGAGAGAGTGAGAGAAAGAGAGACAGAGAGAGAAAGAGAGAGAGAGAGGCAGAGAGAGAAAGAGAGAGAGAGAGAGAGAGAGAGATAGAGAGGCAGAGAGAGAGAGAGAGAGAGAGAGAGAGAGAGAGAGAGAGAGAGAGAGAGAGAGAGAGAGAGAGAGAGAGAGAGAGAGTGTGATAGAGACAGTGTGATCGAGAGAGTGAGATAGAGCGAGAGAGAGAGAGAGGGAGAGAGAGAGTGAGCTAGATAGTGAGATAGAGAGAGAGAGTGCGATAGAGAGAGAGAAAGTGAGATAGAGAGAGAGTGAGATATATATATATATAGAGAGAGAGTGAGAGATAGAGAGAGAGAGAGAGAGAGAGAGAGAGAGAGAGAGAGAGAGAGAGAGAGAGAGAGAGAGAGAGCTTTGTAAGAATATCCTCAGAGTCCAGAGAAAAACTACAAACAACGCATGCAGGGCAGAATTAGGCCAATTTCCCCTTTTCATTAATATTCAAAAACGAGCCACCACATTTTATAACCATTTAAAAATAAGCGACTCCAACTACCACCACAAAGCCCTCCAATACCAAGAGGTGACCATAGAAAAGAGTCCCCTTAGTCAGCTGATCCTGAGACTAAACTCACAAACCAACAGTAACCCAACAAAGCCTCAGGACAGCACTCAGAAAATCTGGCCCAACCAAATTATCAAAAAACAAAAAGAAAATTACATGACCTATTGGAAAGACACCACAAAAAATCTAAGTAAACTTAAACAGACAGTACACAGTGGCAAACTATCTGGCCAATGTGACTGATAGAAAACTGAGGAAAACATTGACTATGTACAGACTCAGTGAGCACAGCCTGGCTATAGAGACCGGTCGTCGCAGACAGATCTGGTAACCCAGAGATGTCAGGTTGTGTTTACTCTGCCCACAAAACGCAATTGAAACGGAAACACACTTTCTCCTAAAATGTGATAATTATGCAGACGTACGGGCAACTTTCTTTCCCCAAATTAAAAATAGAAATAAAGAATTTGAAACCGGAACAGACGATGAAAAATTACAATGCCTATTGGGTGAAAAGGTCCATTGTGCCATTTATGGTGCAAAATATGTTGCATCATGCCACACCCGTAGGGACAACCAGTTGACCCAACTGCAACCAATAATCCCGTAAGGACAACCAGTTGACCCAACTACAACCAATAATCTCCCAACAAATTTACACACACAAAACACACACATACAACTATTTTGAATATATTTGGTTGTGTATGTGATAATTAATATGTAATGGATCTATATTTTTGTTGTTGTTAATAATAGTATGAACCTTCTTTTATTTTTATTGTTACATTGTAAAGTGCTTTGGCAATATTGTTAAGTTGTACCTTTCATGCCAATAAAGCTGAATTTGAATTGAGAGAGAGAGAGACTGAGATAGAGAGTGAGATAGAGAGAAAGAGAGAGAGAGAGAGAGAGAGAGAGGGAGTGAGATAGAGAGAGAGAGAGTGAGATAGAGAGAAAGAGAGAGAGAGAGAGAGAGTGAGATAGAGAGAGAGAGTGAGAGAGAGAGAGAGAGAGAGAGAGAGAGAGAGAGAGAGAGAGAGAGACAGAGAAAGAGAGAGAGAGAGATAGTGAGATAGAGAGTATGATAGACAGTGTGATCGAGAGAGAGTGAGCTAGAGAGAGAGAGTGCGATAGAGAGAGAGAGTGCGATAGAGAGAGAGAGAAAGTGAGATAGAGAGAGTGTGAGATATATATATACTGTATATATATATAGAGAGAGTGAGATAGAGAGAGAAATATATATATATATAGAGAGAGAGAGTGAGATTGAGAGAGAGAGTGAGAGAAAGAGAGACAGAGAGAGAGAGAGAGAGAGAGAGAGAGAGGGAGTGAGATAGAGAGAGAGAGTGAGATAGAGAGAAAGAGAGAGAGAGAGTGAGATAGAGAGAGAGAGAGAGAGAGAGAGAGAGAAAGAGAGAGAGATAGTGAGATAGAGAGAGAGTATGATAGACAGTGTGATCGAGAAAGAGTGAGATAGAGAGAGAGAGAGAGAGTGAGCTAGAGAGAGAGAGTGCGATAGAGAGAGAGAGAAAGTGAGATAGAGAGAGTGTGAGATATATATATACTGTATATATATATAGAGAGAGTGAGATAGAGAGAAATATATATATATATATATATAGAGAGAGAGTGAGATTGAGAGAGAGAGTGAGAGAAAGAGAGACAGAGAGAGAAAGAGAGAGAGAGAGGCAGAGAGAGAAAGAGAGAGAGAGAGAGAGAGAGAGATAGAGAGGCAGAGAGAGAGAGAGAGAGAGAGAGAGAGAGAGAGAGAGAGAGAGAGAGAGAGAGAGAGAGAGAGAGAGAGAGAGAGAGAGAGAGAGGTAAACTGTGACCCTGGAGTTTGGAGCTGAAATGAAAAGAGGAGAGAAAAATTACAGTGAGTCGTGCTGGCTGTGCTTCAGTGGCCATGTGAGAAGAGCACCTTAATCTCGGTGTGACACACACACACAACGCACAGACACACACAGTGGAGGATATAGTGTGTGTTTGCTAGGTTTGTCTGGCAGACTGGGTTGTATTTGCTCTGAGTAGACATCATAATTTACACTCAACATGGGGACAGGGATGACAAGACATGCAATCACATGGACCAGGGATGTCTGTGTGTGTGCGTGTGCTTGTGAAGAAGTGTTGAATAAGACTAGCAGTCGAAACACGTTGCAGTTGTGTGTCTTGATATTATATATACAGTGGGGAGAACAAGTATTTGATACACTGCCGATTTTGCAGGTTTTCCTACTTACAAAGCATGTAGAGGTCTGTAATTTTTTATCATATGTACACTTCAACTGTGAGAGACGGAATCTAAAACAAAAATCCAGAAAATCACATTGTATGATTTTTAAATAATTAATTTGTATTTTATTGCATGACATAAGTATTTGATCACCTACCAACCAGTAAGAATTCCGGCTCTCACAGACCTGTTAGTTTTTCTTTAAGAAGCCCTCCTGTTCTCCACTCATTACCTGTATTAACTGCACCTGTTTGAACTCGTTACCTGTATAAAAGACACCTGTCCACACACTCAATCAAACAGACTCCAACCTCTCCACAATGGCCAAAGCCAGAGAGCTGTGTAAGGACATCAGGGATAAAATTGTAGACCTGCACAAGGCTGGGATGGGCTACAGGACAATAGGCAAGCAGCTTGGTGAGAAGGCAACAACTGTTGGCGCAATTATTAGAAAATGGAAGAAGTTCAAGATGACGGTCAATCTCCCTCGGTCTGGGGCACCATGCAAGATCTCACCTCGTGGGGCATCAATGATCATGAGGAAGGTGAGGGATCAGCCCAGAACTACATGGCAGGACCTGGTCAATGACCTGAAGAGAGCTGGGACCACAGTCTCAAAGAAAACCATTAGTAACACACTACGCCGTCATGGTTTAAAATCCTGCAGCGCACACAAGGTCCCCCTGCTCAAGCCAGTGCATGTCCAGGCCCGTATGAAGTTTGCCAATGACCATATGGATGATCCAGAGGAGGAATGGGAGAAGGTCATGTGGTCTGATGAGACAAAAATATAACTTTTTGGTCTAAACTCCACTCGCCGTGTTTAAAGGAAGAAGAAGGATGAGTACAACCCCAAGAACACCATCCCAACCGTGAAGCATGGAGGTGGAAACATCATTCTTTGGGGATGCTTTTCTGCAAAGGGGACAGGACGACTGCACCGTATTGAGGGGAGGATGGATGGGGCCATGTATCGCGAGATCTTGGCCAACAACCTCCTTCCCTCAGTAAGAGCATTGAAGATGGGTCGTGGCTGGGTCTTCCAGCATGACAACGACCCGAAACACACAGCCAGGGCAACTAAGGAGTGGCTCCGTAAGAAGCATCTCAAGGTCCTGGAGTGGCCTAGCCAGTCTCCAGACCTGAACCTAATAGAAAATCTTTGGAGGGAGCTGAAAGCCCGTATTGCCCAGCGACAGCCCCGAAACCTGAAGGATCTGGAGAAGGTCTGTATGGAGGAGTGGGCCAAAATCCCTGCTGTAGTGTGTGCAAACCTGGTCAAGAACTACAGGAAACGTATGATCTCTGTAATTGCAAACAAAGGTTTCTGTACCAAATATTAGGTTATGTTTTTCTGATGTATCAAATACTTATGTCATGCAATAAAATTCAAATGAATTACTTAAAAATCATACAATGTGATTTTCTGGATTTTTGTTTTAGATTCCGTCACTCACAGTTGAAGAGTACCTATGATAAAAATTACAGACTTCTACATGCTTTGTAAGTGTGAAAACCTGCAAAATCGGCAGTGTATCAAATACTTGTTCTCCCCACTGTATGTGACGAACGTCATCCATGAGAGGCTTGTGGCTGTGGTGAGATGCAAGGCATCCACTGGACAATACTTTGTCCAGGTACTGAGTGAAGTATTGGAAAACATGAAGCATCAGCAAGTGCATTGGCAATTCCACTGATGGAGCCTCCAGTATGCAAGCCAGTATAAAGGCTTCTCTGCCCTGCTCTCTGCAAAGTCCACCGATCAAGTGCATGTGTGGTGCTATGCACACATTTTGAACCATGTTTCGGCAGATACAACATTTTTCTCATTAACAACGTACAGTAGCTGTGTTCTTCGGTGAATCCTACCAGAGGATGAACATTTGGGAGAAGGAGAGCAAGGACCCAAGACCCAGACGTCTTGCTCCAATTGGAGAGACACGCTGGTGGGCTAAAGGTCTTTGGAGCTTTTGGAAATCCAGATGAGGGTCTGTACGTTGATGTGCTTCTCACTCTTTCAACCATACAAGATCAGAAAAACATCAACACTACTACACGGGTCAAGGCACAAGTATACATTGAGGGGTTGCTGAAGTATGAAACAATACTTACAGCTCAGATATTCCTCAGAATATTTCAGGTCACCTCACCATTCTCAAAATATCTTCAAACAAGTGGAATGAACATTCTGTCTGCAGAACGTTGTGTCTACATAGGAGCAGCTGAAAGGAATGGCAAGAGATTTTGAAATTGTCAAGGCAGCTGCAGACACATTTGTTCAGTGGGCCAACAGGAAGTTGCAGGAACGGGATGAGGAAACAGAGCTGGAGTTAGAGACCACTCTGCCAATGAAAAGGGCTCAAAAGAACAAAACCATGCCTAGAGAGATGGCACAAGATGAGACTTTTACTGGGGCAGAGAGTGCATACAGTATTGGTGTCCATAATAAAATTCTGGATACAGTTATAGATAGCATCCTTCTGCGAATTCTGAGTCTGGCAGAACAGTGGACTAGGTTAAAACAATCGGGATTTGAAGAATACACAACCAGGACTATGGAGGATCATGTACTTGAAGGAAATGAAGACGAGGTGGAGAAGGTGAACTTGAGCTGTTCATCTTGCAAGGACTTTCCAGTGTGTTGCAACCATATTCTTAGTCAGTACAACCTATTGACCGATGCATACCACATCCTGGGCCTTACTTACAAGTTCCTACTTACCCTGTCAGTAACCCAGGTAGTTTGCGAGCGGAGCTTCTCTACTCTGAAATTCATCAAAAGTAGGCTCAGGAGCACTCTATCTCAACAGCACCTGGAGGCCTATTCTCATGGCTACTAAGCGAGATGTTTTAATGGCCCTGGACAGTGACCTGGTTATAGATGGCATTGCTGAGAGAAGTGAGCTGCTGCAGAAATTGCTAATTTAAGGAGGTAGGAAATGTGTTTAATTTTATTTTATTCTATGAGTTGCCTACTCACCAGTCTTTTCACCAACACAATTCTTCCTGTATTATTTATTTTACTGGTCAGATGGTTCCGGAGATTCTTGCCACCTTGCTGCCAGTGCCATTGTGCCAATATATGCTCCTTCTAGCCAGCCTCCTCCTAAGAGCAACACGTTCCCCTTGTTCTATTTTCTATTTTACTAAAGTTATTGTTATAAATATTGGGTGGGTGGTGGTGTGGGTGGTGGTGTATTGCTGGGGGGGGGGGGGTTTGGTGGGCTGGTCTGAGTCAAAAAGTCCAGGACCATTTTTCATTCACAGTCCGTCCCTGGACAGGGGCGAAGGTTCACCATCCAACAGGACAACAACCCTAAGCACACAGCCAAGACAAAGCAGGAGTGGCTTCTGAATGTCCTTGTAGCATTAAACCAAAGACTCAAGGCTGTAATCGCTGCCAAAGGTGCTTCAACAAAGTACTGAGTAAAGGGTCTGAATACTTATGTATTTCAGTTTTTTATGCTTTGTCATTATGGGATATTGTGTGTAGATTGATGAGGGGAAAAAAACAATTGAATCCATTTTAGAGTAACAATGTGGAAAAAGTCAAGGGGTCTGAATACATTCCAAATGCACTGTACAAATATCTTTTTTAACGGTCCTATTGTGAAGTAGGAACTAGGGTCAACCCCCCCCCCCCATAGAATCTGTTTTCCCCCATAGAATATCGCACAATTCAGGATAGATGAATTTTCCTCTCTTTCACTCTCTCCAGCATGCATCTCTTTATCTGTTCTCTTTTAATATGAATACTCCGTCAGGACGAGAACACACAGAAAGAAGCTGACTCAATTATGTATTTCCTTCCTTCTCTTAGAAATCCTCACAATTTGTGCATCTCTCCCAGTCACTTATCCTATCTTACATACCATGCCTGGTGTTTAGCATGTGAGACCATGAATAAATGAAAAGAGAGATGAAACTAGGACACAAACAAAAGAGAAGTAGAGAATCCATCATCCTCTTTACTTACTGGCATGACTGTGAAAGGCAGAATGGTTAGATGCATTGAAAGGAGAAGTGTCCTCCAACTCAGGTCAGCCTGATCTTAAAGTACCTCCTTTTACAGCAGACCTGTGAGGTCAACTGTAATAGCAGTGAATGTCTCCTGTCTCCTCTCGTCAACTCAGCTCATCTGTGGTGTTTGAATTTGGTCCTTGTTTATCTTTCTTTCTCACTCTCTATCTGCTTTGTTTCCGAGTGTACTACTTTCCTGTCTTTCTTTTCTTCTCTCTCTTTTCTTTCTTTCTTCCTCCCCACTTTTCTCTTTATTTTCTCTCTCCCTCTCTCTCTCTCTGTCTCTTTGTGTGTCCATTTCCCCTACTTTTCATCCATTTCTTATCTTTATTTGTGTATCTTTTTTTTTTTCTTCTCTCCATCTCAATCTTTTTCCTTCCCCAGCCCTGAGAGGCTGATATCGGTTCATCTATCCAAACAGTCTGTCCTCTCAAAGCTTTAGAACATACAGGTGTGTAATCCTGTTGTTGTCATGAGCAGATAGATACACCACCAGTTCTTTACCTGTGGTTCTACACAACACAGGACATAAGCCTTTCACAATAGGGCTCAAGGTAGTTTTGCTACTGAATTCTGAAGCAGTTTCAGCCTTTATCTTTCAGGTATGGTGGAAACTCAATGGCTGTTGTTGAGATATACAAAATGTTAATGTAAGAGCTACAGCATTTCTTGACATTGATATTGACCACCTTTGAAAGCACAGTGTGTCCTTATATGGCCGTGACGTGTTGTCTTTCAGTGCTTTTAATGGATTGAATGGCAGCTCACTTTGCTTGAGGAGCAGAAGAAAATGTTACTTCCTGTTGTTGAGACTGATGTTACATCAGGTTACATCAGGTGAACTAAATTGGATTAAACTTCGCCAAAGGTCCATCTCATAGAAATATAATTATTAGAACAGGCTGCCTGGTATTGTGATGCAATAATTTCCATGGTAATGTAGAATGTTCATTCAAATGATGCTAACTGATGTGGCTTATGCATTGGAATGTATTTTGTGTAATGTCAGTTGAGTTGAATCAACAAATCACAGCACATATTGATGGATACACTTCCTGCTTTTACCTCCTGTTTGCTTTTATGGGTAAACTCGCAATGGCTGCCATTCCAACCATTATGCCATCATTGACTTGAATTGGGATGCCCATTCTATTCATTCTATTTCTATGGTTCATCTCACCTCAGTGTGTGCAGAGGAGGCTGGTGGGAGGAGCTATGGGAGGACGGGCTCATTGTAATGGATGGATTGGAATAAGTGGAACAGTATCAAACATATAGAAATCACTTTTTACTCCGTTTCATTGATTCCATTCCAGCCATTACAATGAGCCTGCCCTCCTATAGCTCATCCCACCAACAACCTCTGAGTGTGTGTGTCTGTCTGTCTATGAGGCGCTGTCACCTGTACTAACGTGTGATTCATGCCTTTTATGGAATTATTTACATTTTACCCCATATTCATGCATTTTTTTTTTTTTTACCATTTAGTGTTTTTGTTGACATGGCTCAGCCTCCCACGTAATTAACACACTCATTTTCCAACCCGCCGCCATGAACTAGATGATTGGACTAAATTCCCTACCTTTCATTTGTTTTTGTTTTTCCGCTCGGGCAGAGTAATAGGCGTTAGGAATTTCCCCCCATTCTCAACCCCCTCTCCTATCTGGAAGAGCTGTTTTTGCCAACCTCATAACTCATATAAGGGGTGCTTTCCCTAGCAGCAGCCCACCATAACAGCAGCCATCTGCCCAGGGATAGGGATAGGCATGCATCTTCAAAAGAACGGTGGCGTTCACATAATTGAAAACGTGCGTGTTAACAACGATATTATAAAAGCAGGATGGTTATGGTGGCGAGAGAGAGCGAGAGAGAGAGAGAGAAACGCCAAGCTTGGATTGTTTTGCTGAATACCACAGCTTGATGCCACATTATGCACAATACTTTCAGAACCAAAGAGACATACTTTTCAAAGGAATATGGGAGCGTTTAATACGGCCTAATGGCAAATATTGTATTAACGCAGCATATTTCCCACAGGAGATGAAGACGCAGGCATGCATGCATGTGCGCACACACACACCACACACACACACACACAAACACACACACACACAGTTAATTAAGCCAAACAATATGATTCAGGAATTACTCCAGGAATATAAGGAACCTTTGTTTATTGTCTGTATTTAGTTTTACATTCCTATACACCGGCCTGCTCTCACAGGCTAGGTTCTCCTTTCTACTTTCCTTTATGACCACTAGTTGATGGGGGACTGTATTTCCATCATAGTTTCACCTATTTAGTCTAGTATTTGGCCTAATGTATATGGAGAAATCAAGTGCGCTCTATAAGCCCTATCGGGTGGTGTGTGAGACAGAGTGTGTGTGTGGTAAGTGGAACTGTGTCTGTGTGGGCGGGAGGTTGTGTGTTTGGGTGTGAGTGTGTGCATGTGCATGGCCATGTGTGTGTAGTCTGCCTGCCTGCCTGCGATTGTGTACACATATGTATGTGTGATTCTGTTTGTCTGAGTGTGACGGCATGTGCAGAATAACTTTTTTATTGACTTTAAAGTTGAACTGACAGCATTTAAATTGCTTTGCAAAAATGAAACAAAAAGACAATCATAATATCAGTCAAAAATATCAAATTCCCAGTTTATGCTACAAAACCAACTTCATAAAAGGCTTTAAAAATATGTTATATTTGACTCAACGTTCCATGATGTACACTGAGGCATTGTTTGCAAAATAGATGGATGCAGTTCAATGCATGATTAATATAATTCACCAATACATTTCTTGGTAGTCCAAAAAATATTGCTATCAGGTTGTAAACCAAAGCTGGCCTGGTATATTGTTTGCTGCCTCTATTCAGGATGCACTGTTTCAGTTTCAATTACTCAACATTTTGGACAAAAATGGACGAATGTAACTAAGGCTGGGAATGTCAATACAATCAAAAGAGCAAGGGCAATGATCACGTCAGTCATAACGTGGCTAATAGGCTAGCATATCTATTTATGTAGAAAGCTAAAAACACAGAGCCTAACGTTAGCTAGCTGCTAGGATGATGTCATGTGATGCCATTGGAGGAGTGGGTGAGTGACTGACTTTTTCCCCTCGTTTTTCGGTGGCTATACACAGCTAGAGATGCAGGTGTCATTTGGTCAGCTACCAAGAACTTGAACGACTATTATCCAGTTAGCATATCTCTTGCGTTCGCAAATTAACTCTGTCAGAGCGCAGAAATACGGATAAGTTTACAAACGCGCAACACCCGCTGAATATGACCGGTGTCAGTAAACATAGACAAAAAAAGTAATAGTTAGTCAAGAACGTTCTAGATAACATGTAAACAGCCTAACCAGCTCTGCTACGGCGAGTAAAATGGTCAGAGTGAGGTGTTCTCTCATTTGTGTCTGGAAGTAGATAGCAAGCTAGCCAACTTTAGCCAGTTAGCTTGGGTGCTTGTTCGGGACAAGCATGCATTGGCAGACAAGCTGCAGAAGGACGAGTAGGCTACAATTCCCCATTGTTTATCCGTGTAATTTTGACGGCCAACTAGCTGAAAAAGTTAGAGGGTTTATTTAAATTTCCGTTGTTAGATTTCAGTTAATCTTTCACTGGCTAGCATTAACGTTAGTTGTTGATCTTGTTGTTGTTGATGTGCGTAACTGAGGGAAAGAGAGCCTACCTTTTCATGGCTGTTTGATCAATAGGATTGTAAAGGGATTTACTGATTTAATGAGCCGTTTCACTGTGTATTTAGACTTGCATGGCTTAATCTTTGAATGTAAGAGGACTCCCGTGATGTTTACATATTTGCAGAAATCCATTCAGGTGTATTTTGTGGCTTTTGGCGAATGAGTTCTAATGATCTAAAGTTGTGCTGTTGCAAACTGCCTGTAAACACACAGTCCAGTTCAGAGTGAATGATGGCAGGCCGGTGTGGCAAATGTCTTAATGTACTGTAGCTCTGGTTGGCTATAGCACAGCGGTCTGTGTAGACTCCGGTCTTGGAAGAGACAGATGTTTTTATTAGGTTTTATCTACTGCAGTGTCTATTAATTGTCCAAAAGCACGGCCGCTTTCCCATTCTATATTGCTATAGAATTTTCACAAATGTATAAGTATAAGTAACTCCCAAACATCATAAGAATTTATGAAAACGTGAAAATGACCATATATAAGTGTTCGCTTGTCATACTCTTCCTGGGGGTGTATATGAACTGATTTTTTATGAGATTTACTGTTGCTAAAATGCTGTCAGGTCCACTTTAAAGAATGCGCCCAAAGGTCCAAATGCAAATGGTTTAATTAAGTCAGAGGGATTGAGATTGCCTATGGAGACGAAAAAAATAAGCTACTAGTTTTCTTTTAATTGGGAGCTTGGAGGAGGGATGGAGAAGAGTGGCTTATGAGGGTATATAGAGTTCAGTCATTATCTGTGTTTCACACTATGTATTATATTCCAATGTCATACTAAGACCTTGATCCTTAAATCCATGCAATAGATACCCCTATAAGCTGTATGTTTTTATAAAGAATAAAACACACACTTACGTACATACACACCAACGGACGCACACACAGTATAGCTTAGTCATAAAGTATAGATCCTATACACTCGTTTCCTCATCCAATGTTCAGATATCACCAATAAAGAATAGGCTCTACAAAAGCAACATCCTCCGCCTGTTGTATGATCTATCTATCTCTCTCTTTCTCTCTCTCTCTCTCTCTCTCTCTCTCTCTCTCTCTCTCTCTCTCTCTCTCTCTCTCTCTCTCGTTCTCTCTCTCTCTCTCTCTCTCTCTCTCTCTCTCTCTCTCTCTCATATCCACCCACACATTTTCACCCTCCAGAATTTAGATTAGATTCAAGTCCCTGGGGGGAAGTGGTCACCAGCACACCAGGGAGACAGGCCTCCCATGGAGGAACAGATATGGATAAAATGATGTGCCTGAATCATATTTGGGATTTAAATATATACAACACCACTGACCATCACTGAATCCAAAAGGGGGCACAATATAAATGTATTTGAATCTCATGGGGGACATATTTCAATGTAACACCCCTACTCTTAGGGAACAGTTTCAGTTGGCCATAATAGAGGTATATTATCTTTGAGTGTTACTGTAATAAAAAGCCCCATGCCTTCACAGCTTTGTGTCCTTCAGAGTGAAAAGCTCAGTGGCATATTGGGTAATGGCGGTTTTGAGTGGTGTTCAGAAAAGGTTTCCAAACCCTCATCGACCATTATGGATGCGGTAGCATTTTATAAACCTCTCTGGATGTAGGTGGTCTAGCCATTAAAACAATCTATACGGGTTCAGGGTACTCTGAGAGAGAAAGTCGTGTGTGTGTGTGTGTGTGTGTGTGCGCGCGCTTACTCTCCAGGCAACCTTTAAACAGTTAAAGGGATACTTTGGGATTTTGGCAATGAGGCCCTTTATCTACTTTATCTACTACTGAAATCGTGAATACCATTTTTGTCTCTGTGTCCAGTATGAAGGAAATTAGAGACAGTTTCACGCGCCAATGGTAACTAGCGTTAGCGCAATTACTGGAAGTCTATGGTATCTACTAGCATGCTGTGTTAACCCTTTCTTCCCTGTAAACAGACCTATGTTATGGTTAAGCAAAGTCCTGAGGAGGTGTATACCATGGCTAAGGGCTGTTCTTAGGCACAATGCAGTGTTTTGTCATCAGGCCATCGACACGACACACTCATACAGTCGTATGCAAAAGTTTGGGCACCCCTCTGAGGCTGCATAATAATTTACTCTGTCGTCACAGAAAATGATCACAGTGGCATGCCATTCATTTTCTAATAAAAGCTGAGTACTGGGGTATTGTCCAGACAAATATTTTTAGTGTAGCAATATTAAGTTGTATGAAATTAAATCAGATGTGAAAAATAGGCTATGCAAAAATTTGGGCACCCTTGTCATTCTGTTGATTTGAATACCTGTAACTACTTAGCACTTGTTAATTGGAACACACAATTGGTTTGGTGAGGTCATTAAGCCTTGAACTTCATAGACAAGTGCATCCAATCATAAGAAAAGGTATTTAAGGTGGCCAATTGCAAGTTGTTGTTCTCTTTGACTCTCCTCTGAAGAGTGGCAACATGGGGGCCTCAAAACAACTCTCAAATGACCTGAGAACAAAGATTGTTCAACATTATGGTTTAGGGGAAAGCTACAAAAAGCTATCGCAGAGATGTAAGCTGTCAGTGTCCACTGTGAGGAACATAGTGAGGAAATGGAAGGCCACAGGCACAGTTCTTGTTAAGGCCAGAAGTGGCAGGCCAAGTAAAATATCGGAGAGGCAAAGGCGAAGGATGGTGAGAACGGTCAAAAACAGCCCACAGACCACCTCCAAAGACCTACAACATCATCTTGCTGCAGATGGTGTCACTGTGCATCGTTCAACAATTCAGCACACTTTGCACAAGGAGAAGCTGTATGGGAGAGTGATGCGAATGAAGCCTTTTCTGCACACACGCCACAAACGCACATTTGGACAAGCCAGCTTCATTTTGGAATAAGGTGCTGTGGACTGATGAAACAAAGATTGAGTTATTTGGTCATATGCATGGCGGCAAAAGAACACAGCGTTCCAAAAAAAAACTTGCTACCCACAGTAAAATTTGGTGGGGGTTCCATCATGCTGTGGGGCTGTGTGGCCAGTGCCGGTACTGGGAATCTTGTTAAAGTTGAGGGTCGCATGGATTCCACTCAATATCAGCAGATTCTTGGGAATAATGTTGAAGAATCAGTCACAAAGTTGAAGTTACGCCGGGGCTGGATATTTCAACAAGACAACGACCCAAAACACTGCTCAAAATCTACCTGGGCATTTATGCAGAGGAACAAGTACAATGTTCTGGAATGGCCATCCCAGTCCCCAGAC
Source organism: Thymallus thymallus (assembly GCA_023634145.1). Lineage (NCBI taxonomy): Eukaryota > Metazoa > Chordata > Actinopteri > Salmoniformes > Salmonidae > Thymallus > Thymallus thymallus. The sequence goes on from CM042382.1 coordinate 17,003,283, forward strand.
CTGAATATCATTGAGAATCTGTGGGATGATTTGAAGCGGGCTGTCCATGCTCGGCAACCATCAAACCTAACTGAACTGGAGATGTTTTGTAAGGAGGAATGGTCCAAAATACCTTCATCCAGAATCCAGACACTCATTAGATGCTATAGGAAGCGTCTAGAGGCTGTTATTTTAGCAAAAGGAGGCTCTACTAAATATTGATGTGATTTTTCTGTTGGGGTGCCCAAATTTATGCACCTGTCTAATTTCGTTTTGATGCATATTGCACATTTTCTGTTAATCCAATAAACCTAATTTCACTACTGAAATATTACTGTGTCCATCAGCTATTTGATAGATCAAAATTAAATTGCTAATCCAAACACCCAATTATTTATAAATGGAAATCATGGAAATTGTCAGGGGTGCCCAAACTTTTGCATACGACTGTAAATGGTGCCTGATGGGAGACTGAAAGCCAGCATATGGTTCAACTTCTCTGACTGCAGGTCTACGTCATCTCCTCTCTCGTCTCCTATCCTATTTCTCCTCTACCTACTCTCTCACTCCACTCCTCCTCCTCTTCTTACTCCTCTTCCTCTCCCTACATACTCTCTTCACTTTCCTCATCCACTCCTCCTCCTCCAAGGACAAGTGTGACTCGTTAGAATCATTATACTGTAGGTCCCCAGTCAGTGGCCACTGCTCTGCCTCTGATTGTGGGTCAGCCTTGTCACTCCCGTTCTTCTCTCCCTCTCTCTCTCTGTTGGGTCTGGTTATCTCTGAGGACAGACCCTCCCTGTCTTTCCTTTCTGTGGTATGAGTACTGTTTTTCTGTGTTTAAAGGTAACGGCAGGAGATCAGTTTGATGAATGGTCTTTATGAGTGTGTCGTGTCGATGGCCTGATGGCAGCACTGCAGCCGTGGGCAGAGGAACACTGCACTGAATATATTATACTCTCTCTCTGTCTTTCTCTCTCTGTCTCTCTCTCTCTCTCCTCTCTCTCTCTCTATCTCCCCCTCTCTCTCTCTCTCTCTCTCTCTCGCTCTCTCCATCTCTCTCTCTCCATCTCGCTCTCCATCTCTCTCTCTCTCCATCTCTGTCTCTCTCTCTCCATCTCTGTCTCTCTCTCTCTCTCTCTCTCTCTCTCGCTCTCTCTCTCTCTCTCTCTCTCTCTCTCTCTCTCTCTCTCTCTATCTCTCTCTCCGTCTCTCTCCTGTCTCTATCTCTCCCTCTCACTCTCCATCTCTCTCTCCATCTCTCTCTCTCCATCTCTGTCTGTCTAACTCCATCTCTCTCTCTCAATCTCTCTCTCCATCTCTCTCTCCATCTCTCTCTCTCCATCTCCCTCTCTCATCTCTCTCTCTCTCTCCCTCTCTCTCTCTATCTCTCAATTCAATTCAATTCAATTCACTTTATTGGCATGACGCAACAATGTACATATTGCCAAAGTATCATACATCAATATATATATATTTTTTTCTATATATTTATATATATTTCTTTCTATTTTATATATATATATATATACATACATATACACACGCACATACATATATATACACATATATACATACATACACACATATATATATATATTTTTTTTAAATATAATTACATCAAAGAACAAATAACAACAGGAAAAAATAAAATAAATGCATTAAATATGTCAGGCACTGTCCCTCAACTTGTGGCAGGCAGCAACATAGCATGCTGCCAGCGCACAGCTGGTCATGTCTTCCCCCAAAAGGATCGGCAGAGAGATGGAGAGAGAGATCTCTCTCTCTCTCCATCTCTCTCTCTCCATCTCTCTCCATCTATGTCTGTCTCTCTCCATCTCTCTCCATCTCTCTCTCCATCTCTCTCTCCATCTCTCTCCATCTCTCTCTCCATCTCTCTCCATCTCTCTCTCCATCTCTCTCTCCGTCTCTCTCCCTGTCTCTGTCTCTCTCCATCTCTCTCTCCATCTCTCTCTCATCGCTCTCTCCGTCTCTATCTCTCTGTCTATCTCCATCTCAGCCTTATCTGGTAATAATGGCTGCTATACTATATATTATTTTACATTGAAGCCTGTACATCAACAATTGTTCTGCAGGAGAGATATGTTTTTGATGAAATTAGTCAATTGGAAATTGAATAAAGGGAAGGATACGATGTTCCGTGATTCCTGGAACCTTAATCATGTCATGAAACACTTACCGCGGGGACATTCACTAAAACTGTGTGTGTGTGTGTTTGTGTGTTTAGCCTAAGCCTAGCTCTCTCATACACACTCACACACATTTTAAGAGCCATTACACACACATTCCCGACACAGTAGATAAGCATGTACACATTATTCCACAGAATGCTTATTGTTGTCTCGACCTTCTGGTGGCACAAATAAGATGCTTAACAATGGGTGTCCATGTTAATGATTAAATATTGTCTATCTAGAGCCACATAAATGCAGAGTATATAGCCCTAAGCAACTTGATAACACAGGACTAAACAGTGGATCAATATGGTGCCTCTGTATCTCATCCAATAGTACACATTACAGTTTCCTTTATTGTGTGTGTGCCTGTAATGAATACCAAAGTATGCATCTATTTATTCCATGGCTAAAGGCTATACAGAAAAAGAAAAGTGAAATAGTTCAATCTATATTACATTGCTTATCTCCTCCATAACATAAAAACAAGGCTACAGAGCATATTTGTGTGTCCACAGTAGACATTCACCAGCAAAACAGGCAAGGCAAGTCCTGAACAGGCTGAGATGAGAGAGAGAGAGAGAGAGAGAGAGACTTTAATTTGCACCTCAGATTTCTGTAAACTCATCTATCATGTCAGCAGTGTCACGGCTCTCTTCCTCCCCATTCCCAATTTGATGGAAAGTGGTGTTGGGGGAAAAACATACGACTTATAAAATCCATGTTCACAAATAACAAGTGTGCAGTTAAAAAAACAAACACATTTCTTTGCACAGGGCCATGGGGTGAGACAAGGATGCAGTTTAAGCCCAACCTCTTCAACATTTATATCAACGAATTGGCGACGGCACTAGAACAGCATGCAGCACCCGGTCTCACCCTACTAGAATCTGAAGTCAAATGTCTACTATTTGCTGATGATCTGGTGCTTCTGTCACCAACCAAGGAGGGCCTACAGCAACACCTAGATATTCTGCACAGATTCTGCCAGACCTGGGCTCTGACAGTAAATCTCAGTAAGACAAAAATAAGGGTCCAGTTGCCAGGACCACAAATACAAATTCAGTCTAGACACTGTTGCCCAAGAGCTTCTATGCGATGAAAAGGAACATACAATTCAACATACCAATTAGGATCTCGCTAAAAATACTTGAATCAGTTATAGAACCCATTGCCCTTTATGGTTGTGAGGTCTGGGGTTACCAACCAAGAATTCACAAAATGGGACAAAAACCCAAATTGAGACTGCATGCAAAATTCTGCAAAAATATCCTCATTGCACAACGTAAAACACCAAATAATGCATGCAGAGCAGAATTAGGCCGATTCCCACTAATTATCAAAATCCAGAACCACCTGAAAGGAAGTGATTCCCAAACCTTCCATAACAAAGCCATCAACTACAGAGAGATGAACCTGGAGCAAGCTGGTCCTGGGGCTCTGTTCACAAACACAAACAGACCCCACAGAACCCCAGGACAGCAACACAATTAGACCCAACCAAATCATGACAAAACTAAAAGATCATTACTTGACACATTGGAAAGAATTAACAAAAAAACAGAGAAAACTTGAATGCTATTTGGCCCTAAACAGAGAGTACACAGTGGCAGAATACCTGACCAGTGTGACGACCCAAACTTAAGGAAAGCTTTGACTATGTACAGACTCAGTGAGCATAGCCTTGCTATTGAGAAAAGCTGCCTGCAGACCTGGCTCTCAAGAGAAGACAGGCTATGTGCACAATGCACACAAAATGAGGTGGAAACTGAGCTGCACTTCCTAACCTTCTGCCAAATGTATGACAATATTAGAGACACATATTTCCCTCAGATTACACAGATCCACAAAGAATTAAAAAAAAAAAACTCCCATGTCTACTGGGTGAAATACCACAGTGTGCCATCACAGCAGCAAGATTTGTGACTTGTTACCACAAGAAAGAAGAACAAACACCATTGTAAATACATATTTATGTTTATTTATTTTCCCATTTGTACTCTAACTATTTGCACATTTGTTACAACACTGTATATACAGTGGGGAGAACAAGTATTTGATACACTGCCGATTTTGCAGGTTTTCCTACTTACAAAAATCCTTAAAATCACATTGTATGATTCTTAAATAATTAATTTGCATTTTATTGCATGACATAAGTATTTGATCACCTACCAACCAGTAAGAATTCCAGCTCTCACAGACCTGTTAGTTTTTCTTTAAGAAGCCCTCCTGTTCTCTACTCATTACCTGTATTAACTGCACCTGTTTTAACTCGTTACCTGTATAAAAGACACCTGTCCACACACTCAATCAAACAGACTCCAACCTCTCCACAATGGCCAAGACCAGAGAGCTGTGTAAGGACATCAGGGATAAAATTGTAGACCTGCACAAGGCTAGGATGGGCTACAGGACAATAGGCAAGCAGCTTGGTGAGAAGGCAACAACTGTTGGCGCAATTATTAGAAAATGGAAGAAGTTCAAGATGACGGTCGATCTCCCTCGGTCTGGGGCACCACGCAAGATCTCACCTCGTGGGGCATCAATGATCATGAGGAAGGTGAGGGATCAGCCCAGAACTACACGGCAGGACCTGGTCAATGACCTGAAGAGAGCTGGGACCACAGTCTCAAAGAAAACCATTAGTAACACACTACGCCGTCATGGATTAAAATCCTGCAGCGCACGCAAGGTCCCCCTGCTCAAGCCAGCGCATGTCCAGGCCCATCTGAAGTTTTCCAATGACCATTTGGATGATCCAGAGGAGGAATGGGAGAAGGTCATGTGGTCTGATGAGACAAAAATAGAGCTTTTTGGTCTAAACTCCACTCGCCTTGTTTGGAGGAAGAAGAAGGATGAGTACAACCCCAAGAACACCATCCCAACCGTGAAGCATGGAGGTGGAAACATCATTCTTTGGGGATGCTTTTCTGCAAAGGGGACAGGACGACTGCACCGTATTGAGGGGAGGATGGATGGGGCCATGTATCGCGAGATCTTGGCCAACAACCTCCTTCCCTCAGTAAGAGCATTGAAGATGGGTCGTGGCTGGGTCTTCCAGCATGACAACGACCCGAAACACATAGCCAGGGCAACTAAGGAGTTGCTCCGTAAGAAGCATCTCAAGGTCCTGGAGTGGCCTAGCCAGTCTCTAGACCTGAACCCAATAGAAAATCTTTGGAGGAAGCTGAAAGTCCGTATTGCCCAGCGACAGCCCCGAAACCTGAAGGATCTGGAGAAGGTCTGTATGGAGGAGTGGGCCAAAATCCCTGCTGCAGAGTGTGCAAACCTGGTCAAGAACTACAGGAAACGTATGATCTCTGTAATTGCAAACAAAGGTTTCTGTACCAAATATTAAGTTCTGCTTTTCTGATGTATCAAATACTTATGTCATGCAATAAAATGCAAATTAATTACTTAAAAATCATACAATGTGATTCTCTGTATTTTTGTTTTAGATTCCGTCACTCACAGTTGAAGTGTACCTATGATAAAAATTACAGACTTCTACATGCTTTGTAAGTGGGAAAACCTGCAAAATCGGCAGTGTATCAAATACTTGTTCTCCCCACTGTATATACACATAATATGACATTTGAAATGTCTTTATTATTTTGGAACTATTGAATGTAATGTTTACTGTTTACTACACACCATATCTCCTGAAACATCTCCACACTTTTTATCATTTTATAGAACTCAAATTCCACCCTAAGGCTCACAGAGACCATCCCATAAGATAATAGTAAAGGTTATGTTATCCCCCACCTTTGACCCTGTTCCTCCATGTTACCCAAATAGCCAACTTTGCCTGAGCAAAATAAAAATTCAACCACACACATTTGGCCTTTTCCTTATCTCGACAGTAAACTCCACCCCCAACCTCTCACACAGACATTCAGAGACATTAAAGGCATTAACCTGGCGCACACAGAAAACACATTAATCATAGTTTCATTCATGACACAGAAAGGACACCCTTGTCTGACTCCTGGTTAAACCTGTGCCAACCAGCTGTTAGTGGTCAGTGCTTCATGTGGAACCGTCCACTGGAGGTCCCTTGACTTCTTTGGTACTGGGAGTTTGTAGAGCCCCCTCCATCTAAAACCCACCATACTCTCCGCCCCACATACCCCCTGCCACTGATGTGCCTTTACTCCTGTTAGGCTCCTAATGTTCCTTACCTTAATGCAGAGGTTGTAGAGGGCTTTACCTCCCACCCCCTCAAACTCCCCCAGGCTTGGGTGTTAAAATCTAACAAGTCCGGAAACATTGTTGGCCCCTCCCCCTTTGGCCGCTCATACACCCCCCTTACTGGCTTAGACAGTGCCTTCTGGACTTCCCCCAGGAATCTCTCCAGCAGCCTAAGAGATGTTAGTCCTATTTGTTGTGCTTGGACTTCTGGGGTTTTCCACCCCTCCTCTCCCAGCAGTCGCTGGTCACCCAGCCTTAGTAATCCCGCTGCCATAAGCCGCCTCTGCAGGGTGGCCGACTGAACCGATCTCAAAAGGATGGCTGGGTTGTGGAAGATAGGCTCCTCCCACAGCCCAGACTCCACACCCCCTTCTCGTGTGGACCTGAGCAGCTGCCAGGCCCTCAGCACCGCAGAGTAAAAATCAGAGAGACCTGATGTACTCAGCCCCTCCAGCCTCATGAGGAATAGCTGCCGGTCCAACCCTAATCCGCCAGCTCTCCTCAGCAGCGCGCATGCTGGTTCCCTCTATCTGACATCAGTATGTTACATCAGTCTCTGCACCGCCTTTAGTCGGAATGCAGCCACCCTGCTCTCCAGTTCCACCAGGCCCTGTCCTCCTTCGTTGACGGACAAATACAACACTACCGCCCTAAGCCAGTGATGGCCCGACCAGAAAAAAACCACCAGCTTGCGTTGTAGGTTTGCGAGCAGACCCGGTACAAAAAGGACTGCCACCCCTGCACTAACACTTGTCCCATGGCTCAGCACACTTTCCCCGTTCCACCAGATCCCCCAATTCACCACATTCACCACATCACTATGCGTCTCCTGCAGAAACAACACCTGTACTTTTTTTGTTTTACATATTCACCCAACACACTCCTCTTTCCCGCATCTCTGCCACCATTTATATTAAGCGAGCCTATCCAAAGAGTATCCATAAGAAGTAGGAGACAAGACAGCAAAGAAAGAGACTAGTAGCAAAGCTTAAAAAGCCCCAGTGCCAAAAAAAACTATTCATCTTTGCTTGAAGGTAGACCTTTACGCATGTTTGTGACCCACTTCCTCAACCTAAAGCGTTTCCTGGGTGAGAGGACACCATGCCCCTCATTTTTCATAGCATGTTGTACTGATCTTACAAACTTTCCCGGATCGCAAAAAAAAAGCCTCAAGATTTTCCTCTTAGTCTCGTTCAGGAACCTTGACAGTTCGCTCACCATGTACTTTGACCCTTCTGCCGGACTGGCTGTCAGCTCTGGACCCATTTAGGAGGAGTCTGAAAAGAAATCCTCCTCATTGTCCGCTTCCTCAGACTCAACTTCCTCCTCCTCATCTTCATCTCCCATCCTGACCACCTGCCCTTTCTCTCTGGTCGGGGCCTCCCCCCAGCACCAGGCAAAGGTTCCTTGGTGCCTTTGACCACACCAGCCTCCCCCCTCCCAACTCCTTTCTTCTCCCCCTTTTTCCTATTCCGCATGAGACCGTCCTCCACCCCCCCAGTCGCTTCCCCTTGCCCACTATACTCTCCTCATCCACTAGCATAACTTGACTAGGCCCAGCCTCATGTACACCGCCATCCATTACATGACTAGACCCAGTCTCAGCTACACCACCATCTCTAGCATGACTAGACCTAGCCTCATCTACACCACCATCTATAGCATGACTAGACCCAGCCTCACCTACACCACCATCCATAGCATGACTAGGCCCAGCCTCACCTATACCACCATCTACAGCATGACTAGACCCAGCCTCACCTACACCACCATCCATAGCATGACTAGGCCCAGCCTCACCTATACCACCATCTACAGCATGACTAGACCCAGCCTCACCTACACCACCATCCATAGCATGACTAGACCCAGCCTCACCTATACCACCATCTACAGCATGACTAGACCCAGCCTCATCTACCCCACCATCTGTAGCATGACTAGGCCCAGCATCTGCTGCCTGCGTCTCATGGCCCCCTGCATGTTGACCTCGATTTCCCCCACTGGCGATTGTACCCTCACCATGTCTACGGCCTTTATGCCCCTCCCCATGCCTCACTTTAAAATGCACATTTAACTGTTACTCATTGTTGTTCAGAAACATGAACACTTCCCTACAGAACAAAACAACATGCTTGACGGCATCTGCCTGAAAACCTGCCGTCAGTACACGAAAACCACTAGCAAACTTACAAAAACGACTTGGCTCTTTCCTGATTACTCTTCCACCCTAACTTTGAAAAACAAACAGTGCATTAAACCTCCACCATAGAAAATAAAAATTGAAAGAAAAAAACAAGTAAAGAATCCCAGAATGCACTGAGTGAGTGAGTGAGTGAGTGAGTGAGTGAGTGAGTGAGTGAGTGAGTGAGTGAGTGAGTGAGTGAGTGAGTGAGTGAGTGAGTGAGAGAGAATGGGATTATGAGAGATGAGGGGGGAGGGTGACGAGGAGAGCGATGGGTAGAGAAAGAGAGAAAGATGAGCAGGGGGGAAGAGAGAAAGGAGAAGATAGGAGGGAGTAAAAAAGGATGAGCAACTAAAGCTGTTCAAAATGACTCATTACAATAATCACTGTTCAAATAGACATATCCATCTAGCTGAGCCTAGATCAGCACTCCTTCTCTGAGACACTTTTTTTAATAGGTGCCCAAGCCTCTATGTAATGGCAAATCATCTCAAATGGGGCCTCAAGGAAAACCTTGCCATCATGCCAGCACTTGGTTGGCATGTATCAGTCTGCGGCCTAATAATTGTAATTCAATAGCACATAATCTTGAATTTGTTAGTCAGTGCCTAGTCACGCCTGAGTGAGACAGCAGTCGATGATTCTGCATCTTCAGTAATTACTTGGTCTGTACTTACACAGGCGGCAGCTACGACTTACAGCTGTTGTGCGTGTTTGGTGATTGCGACAGACAAGTAGTAGTTTTACAGAGCTACAGGGCTATATTTTATAATTAAATAATGAATGAGAGGTATTCAAATGTGAAGTAACATTTGAAGACACTGTAAAAACTCTTTTGGAATGAAACATTTATAAAGTTTGTGTGTGTGTGTGTGTGTGTGTGTGTGTGTGTGTGTGTGTGTGTGTGTGTGTGTGTGTGTGTGAGAGAGAGAGAGAGAGAGAGAGAGAGAGAGAGAGAGAGAGAGAGAGAGAGAGAGAGAGAGAGAGAGAGAGAGAGAGAGAGAGAGAGAGAGAGAGAGAGATCCAGTTATGACAAATCATTCCAGTTCCCTTCTACCGTTGCAATCTTCCTCACTTTTATTATCAGGTTGTTTTCCCATCCAGTAGTTTTGATCAGTGGAGTACCATCCACCCATTTCCTGGTCCCCTCTTTATTATTGTAACTGATTTGTAGCTGGTCTCTCTCCTTAGTCCTGGTGTTGTAGCTGGTCTCTCTCCTTAGTCCTGGTGTTGAAGCTGGTCTGAAGCTGGTCTCAATCCTTAGTCATGTTGTTGTAGCTGGTCTCTCTCTGTAGTCAGGTTGTTGTAACTGACCTTTAGCTGGTTTCTTTCCTTGGTCATGGTGTTGTAGCTAGTCTGTAGCTGGTCTCTCTCTTTAGTCAGGCTGTTGTTACTGGTCTCTAGGCTGTTGTTACTGGTCAAGTTGTCTTTATAACTATTCATGACTCTATTGCGGTAGAAACCTAGGCTTACGATCCCACACACAGCAGCCCCCAACACAGGGTCTCCTACCTAAGGGTCTCCTACCTAAGCTCTCAGAACCTGAGAGGTTAGCTGCTGGTCTGCCCTTACAGGTGACATCATCTTCGGTCTCTTGAGTCTTGGAAGATGATGGTATCTTCGTTGATATACTCATCTTTGCTTGCTGCCCCTCTGCCACAGGAGTCACCTTAAAAAATGCTGTCAATATCGGCACAGATGTTATCAGACATTTCCATGATCTCCCACTGTCTCAATTACTGCTACCTGATGTTCTAGTAATGTTTGTGTATGTTGTAAGAAACCTGTGAAAACAGTGTAGTGAGTTCAAAGCGTTCTATATGCGATGGTAACCACCAATAAACAGGAAGCTATCATTCCAGCAAGGAGATGCAAAACAACATGTGTAATTAGCTGGTAAAGTGACAATAGGACCACCCCCCTAATGTCACGGTGTAATTCAGACTCTGGATATGATTTATTATCATGATTTATTATTTATCATAATACATTATCATGATAATATTATTGATTATCCATAATAATGGTAGCATCCACATTAATGTAGAAGTGTTCAGAAATATATTAAATTTTAATTTACAATAAAATTAATCCAAAATGAAACAATACAATATTCACCATTCAGTTCCTATTGGGCAAAACATAATTTGAAAGACAACCAAAACAAACTGCAAATGCATCCAACTATTTTGTAGCCACAAGGTTGATATAGTCATTGTGTGCTAGCAATATGGGACCAAATACTAAACCTTTGACTACTTAAATAGATAATAAGTGAATTTGTCCAAATACTTGGCGGGTTAGGGATAGGGGGAGTAGATACATAAAGTTGAAGTCGGACGTTTACATACACCTTAACCAAATACATTTAAACTCAGTTTTTCACAATTCCTGACATTTAATCCTAGTAAAAATTCCCTGTTTTAGGTCAGGTAGGATCACCACTTTATTTTAAGAATGTGAAATGTCAGAATAATAGTATTTATTTCAGCTTTTATTTCTTTCATCACAATCCTAGTGGGTCAGACGTTTACATACACTCAATTAGTATTTGGTACCATTGCCTTTAAATTGTTTAACTTGGGTCAAATGTTTCGGGTAGCCTTCCACAAGCTTCCCACAATAAGTTGGGTGAATTTTGGCCCATTCCTCCTGACAGAACTGGTGTTACTGAGTCAGGTTTGTAGGCCTCCTTCCTGGCACACACTTTTTCAGTTCTGCCCACAACATTTCTATAGAATTGAGGTCAGGGCTTTGTGAAGGCCACTCCAATAACTTGACTTTGTTGTCCTTAAGCCATTTTGCCACAACATTGGAAGTACGCTTGGGGTCATTGTCCATTTGGAAAACCCATTTGCGACCGAGCTTTAACTTCCTGACTGATGTATTGAGATGTTGCTTCAATATATAAACATAATTTTCCTTCCTCATGATACCATCTATTTTGTGAAGTGCACCAGTCCCTCCTGCAGCAAAGCACCCCCACAACATGATGCTGCCACCCCCGTGCTTCACGGTTGGGATGGTGTTCTTCGGCTTGCAAGCCTCCGCCTTTTTCCTCCAAACATAATGATGGTCATTATAGCCAAACAGTTCTATTTTTGTTTCATCAGACCAGAGGAGATTTCTCCAAAAAGTACGATCTTTGTCCCCATGTGCAGTAGCAAACAGTAGTCTGGCTTTTTTATGGCGGTTTTGGAGCAGTGGCTTTTTCCTTGCTGAGCGGCCTTTTAGGTTATGTCAATATAGCACTCGTTTTACTGTGGATATAGATAATTTTTTACCTGTTTCCTCCAGCATCTTCACAAGGTCCTTTGCTGTTGTTCTGGGATTGATTTGCACTTTTTGCACACCAAAGTATGTTCATCTCTAGGAGACAGAACGCGTCTCCATCCTGAGCGGTATGACGGCTGCGTGGTCCCATGATGTTTATACTTGCGTACTATTGTACAGATGAACGTGGTACCTTCAGGCGTTTGGAAATTGCTCCCAAGGATGAACCAGACTTGTGGAGGTCTACAATTTATTTTCTGAGGTCTTGGCTGATTTATTTTGCAAAGAGCAAAGAGGCACTGAGTTTGAAGTTAGGCCTTGAAATACATCCACAGGTACACCTCCAATTGACTCAAATTAGGTCAATTAGTCTATCAGAAGCTTCTAAAGCCATGACATCATTTTCTAGAAATGTCTAAGTTTTTTAAAGGCAGAGTCAACTTAGTGTATGTAAACTTCTGACCCACTGGAATTGAGATATAGTGAATTATAAGTTAAATAATCTGTCTGTAAACAATTGTTAGAATAATTACTTGTGTCATGCACAATGTAGATGTCCTAACCGACTTGCCAAAACTATAGTTTGTAATCTGTGGAGTGGTTGAAAAAGGAGTTTTAATGACTTCAACCTAAATGTAAACTTCCGACTTCAACTGTAAAGTGCTTTCATTTCAACGGTTAAACAGATACTGTATGTACTGTATGAAAATACCCTTAAATAAAAGGTGACATTCTGTGCTATCGCCTCATATGAAACATTTGATCTCAAATACAAAATGCTGTAGTATAGAGCCAAATGTACACATTTTAGCTTCACTGTCCAAATAAATACGGAGGGGAGTGTATCTATCTTATGCTGTTTTAGACATACCTCTGGTAGACAGGGAGCTGTCTTTTCAGGAAGTCAGTTGAGTCCACATTAAGTGCCAATGTGTCTGCCTAACCACTAGTTTGTGAACACAAATTGAAAAGAACCGTGTTTACATTTCGGAGTAATGAAGCTTCTTGTCAGATTTCTAAATAACTTCCTTGCCCATATCAAAATGTCATTCCGCAAGCATTATTCAGGGACCACATCTGCTACATACACTATATACAGTGCATTCGGAAAGTATTCAGACCCCCTGACGTTTTACACATTTTGTTACATTACAGCCTTATTATAAAATGTATTAAATTGTATTTTTTCTTCATCAATCTACACACAATACCCAAAATAACAAAGTGAAAACAGTTTAAAAATAAAAATATTGCACATTTATTATAAAAAAGAGAAATAGTTTTTACATAAGTATTCAGACCCTTTGCTATGAGACTCGAAATTGAGCTCAGGTGCATCCTGTTTCCATTGATCATGCTTGAGCTGTTTCTACAACTATTGGAGTCCACCTGTAGTAAATTCAATTGATCTGAATACTTATGTAAATATGATATTCCAGCTTTTTATTTTTAATACATTTACTAAAATAAAAAATATATAAACTATATTCACTTTGTCATTATGGGGCATTGTGTGTAGATTGATGAGAAAAAACCCAAATTTAATACATTTTAGAATAAGGTTGTTACGTAACAACATGTGGAAAAAGTTAAGGGCTCTGAATACTTTCCGAATGCACTGTATACAAAAGTAAGTGGCCACCCCTTCAAATTTGTGGATTTGGCTATTTCAGCCACACCCATTGCTGACAGGTGTATAAAATCGAGCACACGGCTATGCATTCTCCATAGACAAACATTGACAGCAGAATGGCCTTACTGAAGTGCTCAGTGACTTTCAACATGGCACCGTCATAGGATGCCACCTTTCCAACAAGTCAGTTCGTACAATTTCATACAATGACATTCTAGACGATTCTGTGCTTCCGACTTTGTGGCAACAGTTTAGGCCCTTTCCTGTTTCAGCATGACAATGCCCCTGTGCACAATGCGAGGTCCATACAGAAATTATTTGTCGAGATCGGTGTGGAAGAACTTGACTGGCCTGCACAGAGCCCTGACCTCAACCCCATCAAACACCGACTGCGAGCCAGGTCTAATCTTTCAACATCAGTGCCCGACCTCAGTAATGCTCTTGTGGCTGAATGGAAGCATGTCCCCACAGCAATGTTCCATCTAGTTGAAAGCCTTCCCAGAAGAGGGAAGGCTGTTATAGCAGCAAAGGGGGGATCAACGCCATATTAATGCCCATGATTTTGGAATAAGATGTTTGACGTGCAGTTGTCCACATGCTTTTGGTCATGTAGTGTACAAGCATTAATATAACACTGTTAAATGACCATCTCACAGACCCAGTAACAATGAGCGGCACATGACAAATCTGTCCATATCAACGTAGGAGAGTGTTCATCACAAGCTCCTCCCTATTCAGCATACCACCCTGCATCGCACTGCTGGCTTGCCTCTGATGCTTAACAGGGTGGGTTCTGGGCAGTCCCTGGATGGGAGACTAGATGCTGCTGGAAGTGCTGCTGGAAGTGGTGTTTGAGGCCGAGTAGAAGGCATTCTTTCCTCTGGTCTAAAAAAATATCCCAATGCCCCATTGCCCTGTTAGGGTGCCGTCTTTCGGATGGGACGTTAAACAAGTGCCCTAACTTTCTGTGGCCACTAAAGATCCCATTGCACTTATCGCAAGAATAAGTGCAACTGGGAACTCTGAACTGCGAACTCAGAAATCTCCGACTTCCGATTTCAGTGTGTTCAAGACAACTGGGAATTGGTAAAGAAACGATCTCCAACTGTAAAACATTATTTGTACGGTTATCCAACTAAATGAGAATGTGTTCTCAGTCAACTTACTTGGTAAAGTAAGTTTTAAAAAAATCCCCACCACCATTATCAGGTTGTTTTCCCGTCCAATAGGCTGTGGTCAGTGGAGTACCATCCACCCATTTCCTGGTCCCCTCTCTGTCTTTGTCAGTCAGGCCAATCCAGACCTCCTTGTTGGGCCTAGTGAGAAATCTCTGCTCCTCTTTGCTGTTTATGATCACCAGGTCTTCTCCTCTCTCAATGCATTCCTGTCTGCTCTCCTCCTAGAATTTTTCCTCAGAGGAGAGGTAATACCAACCAGGTTGTTTTAGGTCAGGCAATCTTCTGGAGCCCGTCTTTCTCCCTCTATAACTGGTCTCTCTCTGTTGTCAGTAGGTCGGTATCTGGTTGTTCTTCTTAGCCAGGTTGTTGTGAGTGTTCTGCAACTCTTCTCTTTCTTTAGACTGGTTGCTGTTGCTGGCTTTACAATTCTGAAACCCACTAACCACTTTGTTGTGGTAGAAACCCAGACCTATGATCCCAGCCAGTAGGAGAACACACAGCAGCCCCAGACACACTGCAGCAGCTCTGAAGGGTCTCATCCCTAAGCTCTCTGAGCTCTTATATTAAGCAAACCAGATGGCACAATTTATTTTTGTATTTTTTTTACGGATAGCCAGGGTCACATGCCAACACTAATTTAAGTGAGTCTGCCAGATCAGAGGCAGTAGGGATCCTCCAGGGATGTTCAATTGATAAGTCTGCGAACTGGACCATTTTCTGTCCTACTAAGCATTCAAAATGTAACAAGTACTTTTGGGTATCAGGGAAAATGTAAGGAGTGAAAAGTACATCATTTTCTTTAGGAATGTAGTAAAGTAAAAGTTGTCAAAAATATAAATAGTAAAGTAAAGTACAGAAACCCCCCCAAAATAGTAAAAAAGTATTTTTACTTAAGTACTTTACACCACTGATAAGGGGATATCAGTGCACAAATGCCATGGTCAAGGCTATGATGGCTCCAGTGCAATTAGTGGATCTTACTCAGATGTTCAAAAATGCATATCAGACCGAGATCCTAATTCTTCTTGGGTAGTTATTTATGAGTTTTAGTTGAGAAAATGATCTCTCCGCAGAAGCAATAGTTACAGGGCTAGGGCAAAATCAGGGACACTGGGCTGACGGGAGTTTTGCTTCAAATACAGCAATTCTGTAACATTTTTTATTGAGCCTCACGTTCTCCTTAAGTGCCGGCCTCAACACATTGCAGAAAGAGATTAACTGTATAGGAAGCTCTGGGGAAAGGTTGTCTTGATACTGGACAGTGAACTTCGACCTTGCGGATGGGTTTCAAGAGAATCTGCGTTACGCCAGTGGGACTTTTAGACATAATCACTGGTAGACAGGGAACTGTCATTTCAGGAAGTCAGTTGAGTCCAAATGAAGTTTTCATATCGCTGCCACAGCCTTCAGCTGCTTCAAATTTACTGATTTACTAGTTTCCATGTTTTTTTATATTTATTAACTCAAAAGTTAATGAATACATATATGGTTTCATAAATGTTTTTACATAAATATTTGAGGTGATACTAGCTGAGCGTCCCTCTGTTTTGGCATTGCAGTGTCAAAAACTCTTCATAGCTGTGTTTGTGACTTTTCAAGATACTGTATGTTTCTAATCAAGCCCCACTCTCTGTGGTCTCTACTCTGTTTGTCTCACAGTGGGAGGAGGTGAGCGGCTACGACGAGAACCTCAACACCATACGGACCTACCAGGTGTGCAATGTGTTCGAGCCCAGCCAGAACAACTGGCTCCTCACCACCTTCATCGACCGACGTGGCGCTCAGAGGATCTACGTGGAGATGCGCTTCACTGTGCGTGACTGCAGCTCCATCCCCAACGTCCCCGGATCCTGCAAGGAGACCTTCAACCTTTACTACTACGAGACGGACTCAGTTATCGCCACCAAAGGAACCGCCTTCTGGATGGAAGCCCCCTACCTGAAGGTTGACACCATCGCGGCCGACGAGAGCTTCTCCCAGGTGGACTTCGGAGGACGGTTGATGAAGGTCAACACGGAAGTTCGGAGCTTTGGCCCTCTCTCGAAGAATGGGTTCTACCTGGCGTTTCAGGACTATGGTGCCTGTATGTCGCTGCTCTCGGTCAGGGTGTTTTATAAGAAGTGCCCCAGTGTGGTGCAGAACTTTGCCATCTTCCCAGAGACCATGACGGGGGCTGAGAGCACCTCCCTGGTAATCGCAAGAGGGATCTGTATCCCGAATTCAGAGGAGGTGGACGTGCCTATAAAGCTGTACTGCAATGGAGATGGCGAGTGGATGGTTCCTATCGGGAGCTGCACCTGCAAGGCCGGGTTCGAGACGGATAACGGGAACGTCTGCCGAGGTAAGGAGACATCCAGGACCAGGAATTTCTTACTGACCACGTGACCAGGGAAAAAACTTTCCCTAACCATATAAAATGTTGTATTTTGAGGTCTTAGTTTTACTGTTCATCACCATTCCCACAACCCAGTGGAAAGTCCCAGGAACCTTGAAAGAACCATATTTGGTTTGCTGTGGAATCAATTTCCCTGGATTTATTCTGAATGGCTAGCTGTTTCCGGTTTGGGAATTAGATTTGTGTTGAACATCAGGCCCAGACTTGAGAGTTGTAAATAATTCATTGTCTTTCATATTTTAACGCTTCAACATGACTGAAGATTGCAGTCGATCAAATCACACAGGTTCTATGGGAATTGTTCTATTTTAGGCGTGGTAGGTGCATAAGAAGACATCCCCTTTATCTTTATTGTAACAGCCCACTGCCAATTTCATTGCTCTCTTTCCTGACACTCCTTTGTGAAGAGTACAGTATTGACTGTGTTTCATAGATTTTTCAGAATGCGATGCGCTGTTGTTCTCCTTTGATTACATACATCTGAAGCATGATAGAGAGGCACATTATCATTGATTCTTAATCTGTCGAGATGGCGACGGCTGCTGTACTACAGATGCTGAGTGATGTACAGTGGAATATAATTTTATGAAGATGTAAAACTGCATGTTTGATTTTCCAAACCCATAATCAGACTCCCAGGCTACAGTTTGTAAGGCAAGGCTTGGTAGAAGAAGAAATGGGTCTGCGTTGCACAGAAAGAATTTTGTTGTGGTAGTTTGGAGTGAGCTACTGTAGGGCATCTTATTTTTCTGATTTCCTTATTTTTCAGATATTCGGTGGTTACACTTACCTCACATAACCTCTGGCTTTGGCTCTCTCTCACACACACTCTCAGTCTCTCTCAAATCAAATCAAAGTGTGTTGGTAACGTACACAGATCTGCACGTGTTACAGCAGGTGCAGCAAAATGCTTATGTTACTGGCTCCAACAGTGCAGTAGAATGTCATGCAAATAAAATACAAATACACAAATAATCCAAAAATCTACAATCTAGCCTTTGAATAAATGTTTACAAAGTAGGTGCACACAGGTTGAGAGAAAAAGTTGAGATGACAGACAGTGACACATAGACAGACAGTGACACATTAAATACTGCCTTGTACACTCTTGCCTGCATCTAGCTGATCTAGGGTGTAATCATTAGTCCAAAAGTTGCAAACGAGAGTTTCTTTTGGACAAATTCAGGTATTTTTATCCTTGTTTTGCTTGCTTCCGTTTAAGAAACGTTTTTCAACAGAATGGGCTTAATGAATACAACCCTGATCACACATAAACACAGTTCACTTTCATAGCAGCCAAGTTGTATTCATTCTATCCTTTATCCACTCTCCTCCTCTCACCTTTTACCTTTGTTTGTGGACTTCATTGAACAACACATCATCTGTATGTGACCAGCCAAAAAAACTACACACAGCCTATATCGTTGTCTGCATATTATCTAAAGTAAAAGCCTAGTCAACATAGCTAATATAACTAATGTGTTAGTAAACCCGCTACAGTCATGCAGTAACGTTACAGTGTACAGTCAGTAAGCCTTTGTACTGTACATTGATGTCTCCTGCTCTACGCGCACAGTCCTTGGTCAAGTAAAAGATGACTGAGTTTCTTGAACTTGCTCTTAACAACTGATACAGGATCAAACATGTCTTCATTTCACTAATGGTGAAGGTTATAGTTCAGTATAGGATAATCAGATCCTAGATCTGTGGTGAAAGGCAACTTCTATCTCCAGTGTTTTGATCCTATTTAAACTGTACCTAGATCAGATCCAACCCCAGGCAAGGTCCCTCTTATCAATACAGATGATCTGATTATGAACTGTGCTGAGTACGACTGTGTAGTCACCCAGTTCTACTCTCTGAATAGAACTCAGAAGAACAACTCTTCCTCCACACACAAAGTTACTCTGACAACATAGTACATAGTGCTGAGTGGTGACGAAGCCTGTCAAAACAACTATTCAAAACAGGATTCAGATCAACAGTGTGAATGAATACGGCTTTTAAACATAAGAGTAGGGTGGATAACAATGCTTTGAATACACACACTGCAGACACACATCTCCCGCTATCTCTCCACCATCTCCCCTTATATCTCCTTCCTCTTCCATCTCTGTCTCTGTTTCTGCTATATCCTCTTATATCTGCTTCCTCTTCCATCTCTGTCTCTGTTTCTGCTATATCCTCTTCTTTCAAGAAAGTTAAAAGAAAGGCCTATGCACTTGAGCAGAACTAAAGATGCAGATTGAGAAAGTGATGTCCAAAGCCTCTCCATCAGTTTCTCTTAACAGACAGAGATGAAATGGGTGAGAATAACAACACAAGCCATCTGTATTAGTATTGCACTACACACAGAGCAAATCCTATTGGCTTGGACAGATATACTGTACTGAATAGATTCCTTTTACATTGCTACCTCGCTCTCTCTGTTCCTTTCTTTCTCCCTCTCCCTCTCCCTCTCCCTCTCTCTCTCTCTCTCTCTCTCTCTCTCTCCATCTACCTCTAATCCTGAGTGTAATTGGAGCATAGGTGCCCCGTTGTTTTTGGAGGAGGTACGTTGCTTTGGTTGTTTGCAGGGGTTTTTTCATACACACACACACACACACACCCACACACACACACACACACACACACACACACACACACACACACACACACACACACACACACACACACACACACACACACACACACACACACACACCTCCCCTGGTAGGCAGGCACTACAAAGCCCCATTAACCGGAAGGGGAGACGTGGGCTACCTCTAATTCTCACAATCCCCTGACTTCCTTCTTCTAAGTGATCTCTCTCTCACTCTCTCACTCTCTCACTCTCTCACTCTCTCTCTCACTGATTTAAAAGCCCAAACTGTGGGAGCTATGAAAAACGGGACCCAGGAGTGTAGGAGTGTTCATTATAGAAGGAGAGTAGACAATATAGGAGTGTTCATTATAGAAGGAGAGTAGACAATATAGGAGTGTTCATTATAGAAGGAGAGTAGACAATATAGGAGTGTTCATTATAGAAGGATAGTAGACAATATAGGAGTGTTCATTATAGAAGGAGAGTAGACAATATAAGAGTGTTCATTATAGAAGGAGAGTAGACAATATAGGAGTGTTCATTATAGAAGGAGAGTAGACAATATAGGAGTGTTCATTATAGAAGGAGAGTAGACAATATAGGAGTGTTCATTATAGAAGGAGAGTAGACAATATAGGAGTGTTCATTATAGAAGGAGAGTAGACAATATAGGAGTGTTCATTATAGAAGGAGAGTAGACAATATAGAAGTGTTCATTATAGAAGGAGAGTAGACAATATAGGAGTGTTCATTATAGAAGGAGAGTAGACAATATAGGAGTGTTCATTATAGAAGGAGAGTAGACAATATAGGAGTATTCATTATAGAAGGAGAGTAGACAATATAGGAGTGTTCATTATAGAAGGAGAGTAGACAATATAGAAGTGTTCATTATAGAAGGAGAGTAGACAATATAGGAGTGTTCATTATAGAAGGAGAGTAGACTTGGGCGGTATCCAGACAGTTCACTTAAAAATATTTTTGGGGGGTGAATTCCATACTGCTGCACTATAGTGAGTGACTCACAAGGCTCCGATTTCTCGTCGTTGTGTGCTTATAAACAAACACCACGTGACTGTGGACTACTGGTAAGCTAACGGATTGTACACGTTGACTGCAGGTAGTTACTAAAAAAGTAGCTACAAATATTCAAATGTATAAAATAAATGGTATTGACAGTATTGAAAAAAACATCCCGTGGCTATTTCCAAATACCCCGGTATATACAGTATACCACCCAAGCCTAGAGGAGAGTGTTCTGGGGCAATGTGTGAAGCTCTGTCTAAGCTGCACCCATACACACACACACACACACACACACACACACACACACACACACACACAGATGCCGTGACTGTAGAGTAGGTGGAGTAGTCTCAGCACTCTGTACCCTCTCCATCTCAACTAATAACCCAGTCTCTGAGGTTTGAAATAGAGGCTTGCCCGTCTCCAGTGTGAGCCTCTGAAACGATTCAAATGATAGGCAATCCCTGCCTTTTATTTTCCACACAATCTACTTTCATGGATCTTGTAATCCATTATTTAAACATGGAAATGTAACCTTAAAGTGCTTGTAGAAGCCGAGCAGTTTGGGCAGCCAATCAATTAGAGGTCAGTGAAACAAGATGGCCTCCGAATGGCGCCTGATGTAATTGCCCATTAGAGATGAGGAAAACGGAACAAAAAGAATATGAGAGCATGCAATTTCATGCTGAAATAATCCCCCTCATTGATGGAAGCACTGAGAAGGTAGGGAGGGAAAGGAGGGCTCGGAGGGAAAGGTAGTGTGTATGCTGAATGCAGAATGGGCAATCAGAGATGGAAGCTAGTCGATTGTGAGAGGTGTGTGGATTATTTCAGTATGTGTGTGAGCGTTAGAGCTGGGCGATATTGACAAAAATCCATATTGCGATACATTTACTGTACGGCTGTCCCCGACTAAAAAACATCTTCGCAGAAAAAATGTAATCGTATATTTTTCCATATATGGACACACCCTATGTGTTTTAATAAAATCAACTATATGCATTGAGCTTGTCTGATGCTTTAAGCTTAACGTTTGATGCCTCAAGAGGGCGCCAGAGAT
Organism: Thymallus thymallus; assembly: GCA_023634145.1. Lineage (NCBI taxonomy): Eukaryota > Metazoa > Chordata > Actinopteri > Salmoniformes > Salmonidae > Thymallus > Thymallus thymallus. Next base: position 17,024,988 of record CM042382.1, read on the forward strand.
ATATAAAACCAGAAGAAAAAAACGTAACCTGACCCAACTATTCTCCTCCCGCTCCTGCTAGTGGGTCCTGAGAGTTTCCCATGCCAGTGAGCTCGGGACAGACACAGCTGTAGGCTATTTGCGCAAGGTGTAAGAAGCAGTGCTTGACTTGGGCAGGAGCTCACCGGAGCTGAGTACAAGCACCTCAAATGTTCTACTGCTTGAGCTCCTGTTCCTCTTATAGAATATTAGCTGAAAAGTATTGTGGAGCTCCTGCACCTACACTACCATTCAAAAGTTTGGGGTCACTTAGAAATGTCCTTGTTTTTGAAAGAAAATAAATAACATAAAATGTATCAGAAATACAGTAATGACATTGTTAATGTTGTAAATTATTATTGTAGCTGGAAACAGCTGATTTCTTTATGGAATATCTACATAGGCGTACATAGGCCCATTATCAGCAACAATCACTCCTAATCCAAGTTTATCATTTTAAAAGGCTAATTGATAATTAGAAAACCCTTTTGCAATTATGTTAGCACAGCTGGAAACTGTTGTGCTGATTAAAGAAGCAATAAAACGGGCCTTCTTTAGACTAGTTGAGTATAAGGAGCATCCGCGTTTGTGTGTTTCGATTGCAGGCACAAAATGACCAGAAACAAATAACTTTCTTCTGAAACTCGTCAGTCTATTCTTGTTCTGAGAAATGAAGGCTATTACATGCGATAAATTGCCAAGAATCTGAAGATCTCGTACAATGCTGTGTACTACTCCCTTCACAGAACAGTGCAAACTGTCTCTAACCAGAATAGAAAGAGGAGTGGGAGGCCCCGGTGCACAGCTGAGCAAGAGGACAAGTACATTAGAGTGTCTAGTTTGAGAAAATGATGCCTCACAAGACCTCAACTGGCAGCTTCATTAAATAATACCCGCAAAACACCAGTCTCATCGTCAACAGTGAAGAGGCGACTTTGGGATGCTGAGTTGTAAATAAAAAGCCATATCTCAGACTGGCCAATAAAAGAACACAGACACTGGACAGAGGAAGATATGGCTTTTTCTTTGCATCTCTGCCTTGAAGGCCAGCATCCCGGAGTCACCTCTTCACTGAAATTATAGGAATTAAAAGTAAATGTACTACTGGTGATATATGAAATGGGGAATTCATATACAGTAACAATCAAACGCAAACAATTAATGTGCACAAATTGGCGGGAGAGAGCACATTCTGGAGAGAGAAGTTTATTGTGCATCTGGGCGCATGGTCAATCCGACTTCTGCATTGGCCATGCAGCATTTACGGTGATATGGCCTCAGCAGAAGTCAGGGCATTCATACTTCTTGCACTTCGCGGAGCAGTGCAGAGCTGTTGTCAAGGAAGTGAGTTTGTGTTTATTCAGGTTGTACTGCCCCCACCTACCGTCAACCAATCATGTCAATGCGAAGCTATACAGAGCCCTCCGCAATGTTACAACATTTGGGAGGCTCATGGTGATGCAGTACAGAGCTTGATTTGGCCTCTGCATGCCTCTGGAGGCTCCGCAATTACGTCACACCCTCCATATGGAGCCTCCGACCACATTTTCGGAAATAGATTAGTTCACTGAGATGGGCGCAAAATGCCCACAATAAGTGGTCGGTATGGTCAGTGTCAATAATTTTCACTTTATAGTCCCAGCTCTAGTCTGCATATGTGTGTGTTTGCTGAAACTGGTCACTGTTCTCCCCAGTTTTAATTAGTGACTGTGAGCAGACTGAGGTCCTGTATCCTTCTGTAACCAGCCTGTATGTAGTCAGCCTGTTGTATGTACCCTGTTTCCTGCCTGCTGTGTGTGAGCCAAGTGCCTGAGGGCCTGTGGAGAGGTTTAAAGATGGGTCCAGCGTGCCTCTCTCATTACCCACCATAACTCTGACAGCTCCCATTTGGGACTCAGGGTGGGCTTTCTTTCTGCCACACACACACACACACACACACACACACACACACACACACACACACACACACACACACACACACACACACACACACACACACACACATTCTCACCTCCCTTCGCCTCGTCTCTCAGCTGTGTTAGCAATCTGCTAAATATTTGATGGCCTCCTTGTTAAAGCGAGCAAAGACGCCATTCCGAATAGCACCCTCAACTCATTAGAGTAAAGCTCATGTTTTATGCTCTGGTGTAGTTGTAAGTATGTGTTTTTGGGTTACTGTAGCAGTTTGTGTGAGGGATATTCTCTTAGTAGTTAGTGGGAGTTTTTTTCAGCTAAAAAGAGGTCTGTGCTTATGTGGCCATTGCTGCAACCTCCAATTGAATGACTGATTGACCCATGTGCTCTTGAGTTTGCATACAATCCATTAGTGTTTTGTAATGTTAACATGTGGTTCAGAAATAGTTATATCTAATGCCATTCAGAATAGTTATCACACTTGGTATGCGTAGAGTCTGAAGTTCCATTATGTTTGGCTATAATTGTTCTGACACCCAATGGCTTCGTTGAGGCAGATGTCAATATCGTGTGCATACTTTTTTTTATAGCACTTACTTCAAGATCATAGATTACTGTTTAAAAATGTACAGCATGTGTAGCCCACGTAGTTGATATACACTACATTATCAAAAGTATGTGAACATCTCATTCCAAAATCATCGGCAATAATATGGAGTTGGTCCCCCCATTTGCTGCTATAACAGGCTCCACTCTTCAGGGAAGTCTTTCCACTAGATGGAACATTGCTCAACCTCACTAATGCTCTTGTGGCTTCCATTCAGCCACAAGAGCATTAGTGAGGTTGGGCACTGATGTTGGGCGATTAGGCCTGGCTCGCAGTCGCCCTTTCAATTCATCCCAAAGGTGTTCAATGGGGTTGAGGTCAGGGCTCTGTGTAGGCCAGTCAAGTTCTTCCACACCGATCTCGACAAATAATTTCTGTATGGACCTCGCTTTGTGCACGTGGGCATTGTCATGATTAAACATGAATCGGCCTTCCCCTAACTGTTGCCACAAAGTTGGAAGCACAGAATCGTCTAGAATGCTATTGTATGCTGTAGCATTATGATTTCCCTTCACTGGAACTAAGGGGCTTAGCCTGAATCAGTTTGCACTATGCATTCGGGCAGGTAGAGTTCTCCTGGCATCCGCCAAACCCAGATTTGTCTGTCGGACTGCCAGATGGGTGAAGCATGATTCATCACTCCAGAGAACATTGCCACTGCTCCAGAGTCCAATGGCGGCAAGCTTTACACCACTATAGCCGACGCTTGTTATTGCGCATGGTGATCTTAGGCTTGTGTGCGGCTGCTCGGCCATGGAAACCCATTTCACAAGGCTCCCGACGAAGTTATTGTGCTTATGTTGCTTCCAGAGGCAGTTTGGAACTCGGTAGTGTGTGTTGCAAACAAGGACAGACGATTTTTACGCGCTACGCTCCTAGATGTTTCCACTTCACAATAATAGCACTTATAGTTGAACAGGGCAGCTCTAACATTGCATCCTGACTTGTTGGAAAGGTGGCTTACTATGAAGGTGCCATGTTGAAAGTCACTGAGCTCTTCAGTAAGGCCCTTCTACTGCCAATGTTTTCTATGGAGATTGCTTGGCTGTGTGCTCTATTTTAAACACCTGTCAGCAACGGGTGTGGCTGAAATAGCCGAATCCACTAATTTGAAAGATTGTACACATACTTTTGTATATATAGTGTATGTTGCAGATGTGGTCCCTGAATAAGACTTGCACCATCACATTTTGTTATGGGAAAGGAAAGTATTTAAACAAAGTGTTTACAAACTGGTGGTTAGGCAGACACATTGGCATTTAATGTGGACTCAACTGACTTCCTGAAAAGACAGCTCCCTGTCTACCAGAGGTATGTCTAAAACAGCATAAGATAGATACACTCCCCTCCGTATTTATTTGGACAGTGAAGCTAAAATGTGTACATTTGGCTCTATACTACAGCATTTTGGATTTGAGATCAAATGCTTCATATGAGGAGACAGTACAGAATGTCACCTTTTATTTGAGGATATTTTCATACAGTACATACAGTATCTGTTTTACTGTTTAGAAATGAAAGCACTTCATGTATCTACTCCCCCTATCCCTAACCCCTAAAGTATTTGGACAAATTCACATATTATCTGTTAAAGTAGTCAAAGGTTTGGTATTTGGTCCCATATTCCTGGCACACAATGACTACATCAACCTTGTGACTACAAACTTGTTGGATGCATTTGCAGTTTGTTTTGGTTGTGTTTCGGATCATGTTTTACCAAAATAGGAACTGAATAGTGAATAATCTATTGTGTCATTTTGGAGTAATTTTATTGTAAATAAGAATAGCATATGTTTCTGAACACTGCATTAATGTGGATGTCCACCTACTTTTTTTATATACAGTATAGTGTAGTTCAAGTGGATATTCAGGGGAAAAGAAGTCTATGTAAAACAGGCCAAATAAAAGTCCATCTGTCAAAATAAAAGTCACCAATGTTAGGTGCAGTGTGCTAGTCTAAGAGGCACAATCTTTCTGTGGTAAAGCTGACTTTCTTCTCCATTGATTTATTGTAGTCTGGAGTCGATAAAGAGGCCTGTCTGACTTTATGAGGTGCTGCGCTGTGGTTTTTATTCTTTTGTAATTGGTTAACGGTGCTGAAAGCTTATTGCTGTGCTTGTTCCTTTTATGTGATGACCCATTCCTATGCAAAGCACACTGCAGCGCTGAGGCTGGACACCCCAGGGGACTTGGGCCTGGAATGGACAGGGATGGGAAGACACTGAGGGCTGGGGGGATGTTGTCTCTATTGAAAATGCAGGCTGGACAGCTGGCTGATTTGACACTGTTGACAGTTTATGGTGTGGCTCTATTGAAGAGATTGAGGGAGGAAAGTGAATGTACATCCGTACATCCATCCATCAACCGTATCTATGCATCCACCCACGCATGCATCCATCCGTCCGTCCAGTCGTTTTCCCACTATTCTGTGAATAAGGGATATAGATTATGTGTTATTTTCCCTCTCTGTTCAGCATCGGTGGGCTCTTGACACATCGGCACAATAATATTACAGATATTCAAATAACTTTATTCAACGTTCGGCGGGCTGACGCTGGCAACGGGAGATTCACGGCCCATTGAGCGAGTGTGTCTCTGCAAGCCTAAATACAGTTTCATCATGGCTGACTTATTCTTGTCTAATGGCTGCTATCATGGGCTTAGGCTGAGGAGAGGAGAGAGGAGGAGAGGAGGAGAGGCGAGGAGAGCAGAGGAGAGCAGAGGAGAACAGAGGAGAGCAGAGGAGAGCAGAGGAGAACAGAGGAGAGCAGAGGAGAGCAGAGGAGAGGAGAGTAGAGGAGAACAGAGCTTAATACTTTGACTCAATTTATATTAGCATATTTATCTGTACACTGTACTATAACATTTGCCCTGATCACTACTCTCTCACTACTCTCTCTCTCTCTCTTTGTGCATGCTGGGAGCGGAAGTGAGTTGAGTGTTTGGTTCGTGGTTGTGAGAGCGACTGGTTTTCCAACTGCTTTGCTATGGTTTGTCTTTTTTTAATGTTCACAGTTCACCTATAGCATGGTGTTTTGGTGTAGTTGTTTGAAAGGGTGAGGGCGTCAGCCAGCTTTAAGTTGGTTGATATGGCTAGTCAAGGTGGAAAGGGGTTTGATTTTGAGCAGCTCACAAGGAGGCATGCGGTGAAGATTGTACCCACGATTGCCTGCTCAGTGGAAGTGTGGGCTTCGGCTGTGGGATCGGTAGTTGGTTATAAGTGCGTAAAATCAGCTTTGCGAATGAATGGTGCTATTGTATTGTTTTTGGACCGTGTAGATAAAGTACATATGTTAGTTGAACATGGTATAGCGCTTAAAGACACACATACAAGTGTTTTCTCTTTGGTCAATCCGGCAAGGAAGGTAACCCTTTCTAATGTGCCACCTTTTCTTGGAAAGAGAACTTTCACGTCATGGTCAATTGGTCTCGGCGATTAAGAACATTTCAATGGGGGGGAAATCTCCCTTAATGTCACATGCCGTTTCGCAGTATATATGATTTTGAAAGATTATCATGATGATATGTGTTGTTTTTTGGTCGCACTGCTTTGCTTTGTCTTGGCCAGGTCGCAGTTGTAAATGAGAACTTGTTCTCAACTGGCCTACCTGGTTAAATAAAGGTGAAATAAAAATAAATATGAACATCATTTTTAAGTTCAAGATAGAGGGGTTTGATTATGTAATTTTTGCATCAACTGACTCAATTAAATGTTTTGGATGTGGGAGGGAGGGACATCTAGTGCGGTCGTGTCCAGATAAGGAAACTGTTGGGACAAAAAAATCCACATATCACAACCTCAAATGTTAGCACCGATGAAAGTGAGACAGCAAATAGTAATGAAGGGGAGCAGGGTCATGTGGCAGGGCCCAGTGGAGAGGTGGAGAAAAACGATCATCTAAAGAGAGCAGGTAGTGAAAGGGAAGATGAGAATAAGAAGATTAACGGAGAGACCGCTACGGCAATCGCTGAGTCTGTAGTAATAGAAGTGTAAATACTGACTTTGGAAGATGAGGGTGTTTTCAAAATACCTGCTACCAAGTGGAAATCATAGAGAACAATTCAATTTCAGAATCTAAGAGAAAATTTAAAAGAGAAGAACTTAAAACTAAACGATCAATGGAAAATACTAGTTAAGACGTAACTAGCACAGCTGACAAATGTTCTGCTTCTGATAGTGAGGGAGGCTATTCTGATTCGTCCACACAGAGTGGGAAGGGCTTGGAGGGGGGTTACACTATAGAAATGATTCAAACATTTTTAAGGAGAAAAATTTTTCAAAAATTGAAAAACCAACAATTTGCAAATGAAGTCGAAATGTCATAGTCATAAGTACAGCAGTTTTTTGTTTTATTTTGTGAGCGGTTTTGTTTCTTTTTCATTTCTATCATGCAGGACATTAAGTTCACCTCTTTAAACGTCAATGTTGCAAGGGACATTAAAAAAAGAACGATGTGTTATAAATTGCTGAAAATGAAAGTTATAGATGTAGGGTTTGCACAAGAAACACATGAGGTGATGAGGTGGAATGGCAGAGAGAGTGGGAGGGACAGGTGGTCCTTAGTCACAAGAGTAACATGAGTACAGGTATAGCTATCCTATTTTCTAAGAATTTTACACCCACAGATTATGAGGTGGAAGAGGTGGTGCAGGGTAGACTGCTTAAGGTAAAAGCAAAAATGTTAAATATTGCAATGGTTTTCATTAATGTCTATGCACCAGTGGTGGCAGTAGAGAGAATGTTATTTCTGAAAAAACTCTCAGACACAATAACAAACTGCAGTGGGGAGGAATATTTGTTTATTGGTGGTGATTTTAATTGCACTGAAAAAGAGATGGACAGGAATCATGTTGAACCTCTTATGGCATCCTGCCGTAGTTTTGCTCGCTTAGTAGAAACCCATGATCTATGTGATGTATGGCATAGCTTACAGGAACTGATAGATAATATACTGTAAGAGACAACTCCATCTCTCTAGCCAGGCTAGACAGGGTGTATTGTTTTGAGCATCCCTCTCAAGTCTTAAAAAATTGTTATAAAAACCCCAGTCTAGACACAGCTGTACTCTTTATGAATTTTGTGAAGCCCAGGAGTGCCTATTGGCATTTGAATACCTCCCTATTAGGTGATGCTCGTTTTAAGAAGTGTTTTTGTTATTTTTGGGAGAAATGGAGATCTCAGAAACACCTTTTCACCTCCCTTCAGAAGTGGTGGGATGTGGGTAAAGTTAAAATTCAACAATTCTGTGTACAATACACTTTCAATGTCACCAGAAAGATTATCCAGTCAATTAAGACTTTGGAGAAGGAAATTTTAGAAATACAATATATTGCAGAGTCTACAGGAGAACAAAGTCATATTAAGACACTTACATCAAAAAAGGCATCGTTGGCTGAACTGCTGTATATCAGAGCGCAAGGGGCATTGGTGAGATCAAGGTTTCAGAGTATCTCTGAAATGCATGCCCCATCTAGATTATTTTTTGGTCTGGAAAAATAGAAGGGTCAGAGTAGAATAATGCACTAGAACTCAAGAGCCCTCAGGAGATCCGGAAAAGGGCTGTAGAGTTTTATGCTGAGCTCTATACTTGTCAAACGGTAAAAGCTCCAGATTTGGAACAACAGTTTTATGAGGGTTTACCAAAAGTGTCTGTGGAAACTAATAAAGAGTTGGAGTGTCCATTGTCATTGGCAGAACTTTATGCTGCAATGCAGGGGATGGAGAGTGGTAGAGCTCCTGGCATTGATGGGAGAGGTTCTGCTGGAAGTACTCAGTGACAGTTTAGCTAGAGGGTTGCTGCCACTGAGTTGCAGGAGAGCAGTCATCACCCTGTTGCCAAAAAAGTGGGATTTACAAGAGATCAAGAACTGGAGGCCTGTGGCTTTGCTTTGTACTGATTATAACATTCTCTCTAAGGCACTTTCCAACAGGCTTAGAGAGGTGATGGAGCAGATTATACACACGGACCAGTCCTACTGTGTTCCTGGAAGGTCAATATTAGATAATATTTCACTAATACAGGATTATTTGGACCTTTCTAAAGCTTTCGGCTTAGACACAGGAATCCAACAACTCCACAATAAAGAGAAACCACACAGAGAGGTGTCCGTTTTCTTTCACTCTCTCACTCTCAGACACTTTCTCTGCCATGTTTCCCCTCTTCTTTTATTAATCTCAACACATCTACTTTATCTTCGTCCCTTTTCACTCCCTCTCCTCATCCCACTTTCTCAAGACTGCACGTAGTTCATGAACCTTACGGTAGCCAAAACGTTCCACTTTACCCCTAGTTAGACCCATTTCCCATTAATACCCAGACCTACTCTCTCCCTGTCTAACTGAGGTTATGTTTGACCAGTCCATCTCCCTGGTCTCTTACCCTCATTCCTCTTTCCCCATCTTTCACCTTTCTGACACTCTCTTATACCCTTAATCTGTCTCTCTCTTACCCCACTCTCTATGTCCATAGCCTTGTCACATTCCTCTCTCCCTGTCCCTGTCTTCCTACTCCTAATTAGCCAATGGCTGGGGGACAATGGCTCCAGGGGCCAGTCAGAGAGAGTGAGGGGACAGGGGGACACAAAGGACCCCATGGCTGCTCCAGATGGCTGGGGCTCATGTCAATTTTCCTCTGTTGTCCCTGTTGTTACCCCTGTTGTTGCTGCTGTTGTTACCCCTGTTAAGATTATTGTTGCTGCTGTTGGTATCCCTGTTGTTGCTGCTATTGTTACCCCTGTTGTTACCCTTGTTGATGACGCTGTTGTTATCCCTGTTGTTGCTGCTGTTGTTACCCTTGTTGTTACCCTTGTTGTTGACGCTGTTGTTACCCTTGTTGTTGACGCTGTTGTTATCCCTGTTGTTGACGCTGTTGTTATCCCTGTTGTCGCTCCTGTTGTAGCCCCAGTTGGCGCCCCTGTTGTCATGCCTGTTGGCACCTCTGTTGTCACGCCTGTTGCTACCCCTGTTGTCACCCCTTGGGGTGTTAGCTAGTTGTTCCACAGGAGACGCACACACACACACACACACACACACACACACACTACAGCGTCTACAGCCTCTTTACACAGATCTCATTACAGATAAGAGATTAGAGTGTGGCCCATCACACTAGGTTTGGAGGGATTGGGGAAGTCCTGTCTTCTATCTGTACCACAACTATCCTTTAAGCCTGATGTGTACTTGTGTGAACACTTTTCCCAATTGATTTGTCCAATCAGTTAAGCTTAGCTCTAGTTTGTGTGGTTTGACTAGGAGTCTCCTCAGGTTTGAAGGTTAGGTGTGTATTGAGGCTGATTATCTGAGCTTCCTTTACCTCTGTGTGATCTGGGCCTATACGCATCACACACACAAACACACACACACACACACACACACACACACACACACACACACACACACACACACACACACACACACACACACACACACACACACACACACACACACACACACACACACACACACACACACACACACAATCCCAATCACCACTCGTTGAACTATACACGTGCTCAATTTCCCTATGTAATTGCGTTTGCTGTCCTTCCCATGCTCTGCTCTACAGTCGTCATCACATCACATCTCTACTTCATACTCCTTTAGCCTGTGTGATTACCCACAGAGTGAAGAATTACATCTATATAATTCATGTCATGACACCGACATAATCCCGGACCAACTTGTTTCCCTCCACACTAATTGTCGGAGTCATGTCTAACACAACCTCAACCCTCTATGTAATGTAGTACAATTTGTAATTATCTCAAGCAGACAGTGCTCACTGTGTGCAGGTTAGCCTGTGTAATCGCACATTCCTGTTGACTGTAAACCTGGCCGTTAGTTTTCAGGGTGACGACACACGGTTTCTTGACTGGAGAAGGAGTATGTGTGTATGTCCTCAAACAGAAGGGGGGGGCGGGGGGCAGGCGGACGGAATGATGGGGAGAGAGACGGACCGATGAACGGACAGACAGGCAGACGTACGGAGGACAGACAGACAGACATGCAGCTAGACAGACTGACTGACAGACACACATACAGACAAGCCGGCTGACTGGCCAGACAGACATACATACAGTGTATGAGGCTCTGACAAGTCCCACTTCCGTACTATTGATCAGAGCCCTGGCCTGTTCACACAGCCCTGTTCCAAGGACCCCCTGCTGGGGCTGCCTTCAGAGAACGCCTGCCAGAAAAGACTGGGCTTGAATGTTGAATGGCCTTGACTCTGAGCAAGGAGGAGGAGGGAAGGGGGAGGGAAAGGGAGACAGAGTAATCCTCTCTTTGTGGTCTTTGACTGTCTTTGTGCTGACTTTGTTTACAGGGTTCCCACACTAGCTGGGAGACAGCAGTTTTTCAGGGCCACAGGAATTAGCAAGACTGCCAGTCTGTGTGTGTGTGTGTGTGTGTGTGAGTGAAGGACAGAAAAATCTGTTTTCCAAATTTAATGAGAACTCCAGCCTGTCTGTCTGTCTGTCTGTCAGAAGGGACCAAATCAAGTCTGCTGTGCTCTCCGACTTCCTATTTTGCCTTCTGGTGATTTACAACAGAGTAACAACAGACACATATTCTCCTGTTTTTGTCCCAGTACACATTGCTCTTACTTGTCAGAGTCTATTTGACACCTCTTTCATTTCTGTCCGTCTGACAAGCACTACTTTGTCGGAGTGGATGCCTAGAGAAATGCTGGCCAAATTATGGGATGGGAGACTATCATTTTGACCAGCTGCTCTTGTTGCTCACAGATGGGGGTTGTCTAGAAACTACATTTTTAGGTGTTATCCTCTGACAAAGACAAGTAAATCAGCAAAGTTTTAACTGGACATAAATATTGGGCATCTCTGCCTTTTTGTAGACGTGGAATTTGTCACCATTGAATCTTATAATTAATTTGAATGAATGAGATGTAATTTGAGATTGTATGACCACAGGGATCCACTCTTAGAAAAAAAGGTGCTATCTAGAACCTAAAAGGGTTCTTTGGCTGTCCCCTTAGGAGAACCCTTTAAATAACCCTTTTTGGTTCTAGGTAGAACCCGATTGGTTCCAGGTAGAACCCTTTTGAGTTCTTTGTAGAACCCTTTCCACAGAGGGTTCTACATGGAACCCAAAGGAGTTTTACCTGGAACTAAAAAGGGTTCAACCTGGAACCAAAAAGGGTTATCCTATGGGACCAGCCAAAGAACCCTTTTGAAACGCTTTTTTCTAAGAGTGTAGTTAGATCAGTGTGGTTGGCAGTGGATAATGGCATGTAATTACTGTAGTTTGAGTCTTGCTGTTGGGTATTTGACAGGTCGATTTCTCTGTGTAGAACAGGCCTGGGCAATTATTTTCCATTGAGGGCCACATTAGAATATAGTTTTTCCATCGCGGGCCAGAATCTTATTACAGGATTATACATCATGTGTATGACTGTGTTGACAGATACAGTATATCTACTGTAAATCACGTCCAGATATGCTACTTATTTAACCTTTTTAACATGCACAGAAATAAAACACATCCATGTTCTCCTTTTTGTAGGTATTTTCATTATTAAACATGCAATGAACTACATGGAGGGAAAAGTACACTGTGCATTCAGCACCATGGATAGAATAAAAAAGAGAGAGAGCTCAACATTACATTTTAAATTCTCAATCAGTGTGAGGAGTGAAGTCTCTGATGGGCATTGACTAGAGCAGTGAAGTCAGGTATAGTTTCTATACCTGACGTCGCTATAAGCAGGATTGCTGTGAGGTGAGAGTCAGTAAGAGAGTAAGAGCCTTGACTTGTTATATAGATCGATAAGCTCAAGTTGCAGGTCAGTGGGAACGTTATCCACATTGAAGGTGAAAGGAGAGGAAACCAACAGCATGTCCTTTTCCAACATTTTGACGAGAAAACTCACTGTTCAAAGCACGCAGCAGCGATGTATACTTCTCCCGCTGGTCATCTGATAGGGAACAGACTAGTAGTGTCGGAAGGTGGGTGAGATTGTTGGCTTCTACTTGGCGGGTAAGGAGGAGTAATTTTCCCTTGAAGGCATTGACAAGGCTGTATATCTGATGTCCCTTCCCTTGTAGTTTGGAATTCAGTTAATTCGTGAGGGCCATGATGTCCACAGTGAAGGCAAAATCAGCCAACCATTATTTATCTTGCAGTTGAGGGAAATCCACACATTTTCCTTTCAATCCCACACCCTTTTAAGCACCTTTCCCAAACTCACGTTTGTGTGGTAGGGGAGATCTGCATAACCTGTCTCTGTCTCTTCCAACAGTGAGACAAACTGCCTGTGGTTTAAAGATTTTGCTCTTATGAAAGAACATTTACAGAGCACCTCCTGATGAATAATGCAATGCAGGAAAATACTTCAGCTCAAAACGTTTTTTTGCCTGTCAAGTTTGGGCACCCATCAGTGGTCACACTGGATAACTTTTCAAAACTCAGTCCCAGCTTTGCCACACACTTATTAACCTCCTCCAATAAATATTTCCCTGTGGTTGTGCTCTTCATTGACAGCACTGAAGCAAGCTCCTCTGTAATTTCAAAGTCTGGTGTTATGCCTCGTAAGAATATCAACAACTGTGCCGTGTCACATGCATCACTGCTCTCATCCAGGGCCAAGGAGAAATAGGTGAAATCCTTTACCTTGTCTTTCAACTGCTGTTCCATATTCTGTGATGTCCTCAATACGCTGTGTCACTGTTCGTCTTGACAGGAAAACATTTTCAAACAGCTCTTTCTTGTCGGGGCAAATTATTAATCAATTAAACATTTTTTAATGAATTCGCCCTCAGTGAATGGCTTGCTATGTTTAGCAATTTTGTGGAACAGTACATAACTAACTCTCTTTGCTGAATGCAGTTTTGTAAAAAGTACTTGCTGCTTTTACAACTGAGAAAGCAACTATTTCGATGCCCTCTGCTCAGAAGACATATTCCTATATTTCTCTGCATGCTTCGTCTGGAAGTGTCGGGACAAGTTGTAGTCTTTCAAGACAGCGATGCTCTCTTTTCCCACTAAGCACACAGCTTTCCCTGATACCTCAATAAAGACATATGTCGATGTCCACTCTTGCTGGAACACCCTACATTCATTATCTACTTTCCTTTTCTTTTTTTTTCTTTTTTGCAACTGTGATGTGTGTGTCAGCCTGTCAGTCGCTGTCTGTCCTCGTGCAGTTGTTATTTATACGTGCCTACAAGCTTTGGGAGTTAAATCATTACACAAAGGCGAGTATTCATTGGGCTTTTAATTTGATTAACAAATACATTTTTCAAAACTTTACTATTGCAAATTCTTTACGTGATCTAAGCATGATTCCGCTGGCTGTATTGAATCAGGTTGCGTGCCGCATACATCCCCCGGGCCGGCATTTGCCCAGGCCTGGTGTAGAATCTCTCTGGAGGCCGGATTGGTTGTGGTACAGAGACACACTGCTTTTGTGTCAGTGGAGGTGTGAAGCATAGTAAAATACATTGGGGAATAAACAAATGCACAGATGTACAGTACACACACACACACATACACACACACACACACACACTGTGACCTTTATCTGAGCAGACAAAAAGGCTGTTCTGACGTTGTGTCTTCAGTTGAAGGCTAAGTAGCCTCACGACTCTGGCCGAGCCTGTTGTACTAGTCTAGCGTCATGTCACACGACTCAGACTTGCAAACAAGGCTCAGTGTTTTTAAAAGGTCAGTGTGTGTTTCTCACCCACTGTTTGACATAATAGGCTCCCTCCCCTCCTCCTCCTCATCTCTTTCCGTGTCCCGCTCTCTCCCATGTTCTTCCCAGCATCGGTATAGTAGAGAGACAATAGATGTATTAAGGTAATGGAGGCTTTTCCTCTGACCCATCCAGTCAATGCCCTCCTCAATCGTCTAAGACTGAATGGGCTGCCACTGTGTCCACTTAAAGAAAGAGCCTCCTTCCAGGCCCCTTTCGCCTCTCCCAGACTCTCTACCCCTCCTTAAAGCCCATTGGCCCCTTTCACCTCAAGACTGTCTCCCTAGCGACTCCCACCCTTCTGAGCTCTTATCTTAAAATGGAAAGGAAAGCTTTTTGAATGTGTATGATTTGACAGGGAAATCTCTGCCAGACAACGGAGTCTGTCTGGGGCTGGGGTTAGCCTTTTCGTTCTCTCCCTGGATGTCTCCCCCTCCCCTCCATGTGGAGAACCCAGGCTGAGTGGCTAACTGTGGCGTGGGGGAATACTGCCAAAAGAGGTGAGGGGGAGGAGTGGAGGAGGAAGGGAAGTGGCTTACACACTCTTCTTTTATGTTGTATATTTATTTCACCTTTATTTAACTAGGCAAGTCAGGTAAGAACAAATTCTTATTTACAATGACGTGGTTTAAGGTTTAAATTAGGTTTAAGTGCCTTGCTAAAAGACACATCGACAGGTTTTTCACCTTGTCGGCTCAGGCATTCAAACCAGCTACCTTTCGGTTACTGGCCCAACACTCTAACCGCTAGTCTACCTGCCGCCCCCTTATACGTCTTTGTTTTCATCGTGGGGTTTAGCGTTGAGACAGTAACAGTTTTGTTGATGTTTATTTCCAATCAAGGACAGCTAGAGCATAGAATTGTATCCTTTCTGATATCAGAGCCATGGAGCAATACACATTCCAGCAATTTTTTTGATGTATGGTGTGTTGTAAAGTAGAAGTGAGGCTTTGAACTGAAAGTGGATGCACCAGTAACCAATCCTCGGGTCAAATGTAATTATGCTCCTGATCGAAGCTTGCACGCCTTGATCCGCAGGATTTTAGGTTAGCTGTGTGTGTGTGTGTGTTTGTGAATGTGAGCATTGCACTAGAGTATGTGTGTGCACACATGCATGCCTGTACCTGTGTATGTGTATGTGAGTGCGTGAATGATCAGGTTTGTGTTTGTGTGTGTTGTTCTATTCCCTGTGTGATTAGTAGTATGCTGACCCTGTGCTGGTGGTACCATGCATGCTGTTAACCCCTGTGCAGTAAAGCTCTTTCTCAGTCCCCACACACACACACACACACACACACACACACACACACACACACACACACACACACACACACACACACACACACACACACACACACACACTGCTCACTGCCCCATAACACCTTCATCCAGTGTGAAAGCAATTGTCTCTGGGAGCTTGGATCAATAGCCCCAGCCAGGCCAGCCAGCAGGAGAGCCAGGAGCCAGGGGCAACCAGCCAGGGGGAACATCTCTGGCCCCGGTCCAGCTACAATCAATTTAGATCCACCATCGATTCAGTGATTAAAATAAAAAGAGCAGACACGCTCAAGCCTCCAGGTGTTTTAGTGTGTGTTTGGGTGAGACAGACGAGTGAGTGACACAAAGTGTGTGTGGGAGTGGGGGGGGCTGTGTGTGTGTGTGTGTGTGTGCAACAAGCTCTCACAGTCTAACTGCAGAATTAGACGTTCATCCTCATTCTCTAAACATCACATTACTGTCACGATTGGGTGTTTGGAGAGACCAAGATGCAGCGCAGGGATAGTAGTTCGACATTTCTTTATTTATATATATATACTATGTATATTTAAAATAGATATACTATGTATAAAGACCAAAAATGATGAACTAAAAATAACACAAACCCTCAACAGACTACCGAACGTCACGTTCACAAAAACACACTAAATGAACGGACATAACGAACACACTTACTCACCGTGACTGCGACATACATCGATATATACCGATAACGACCCACCCCAAGTGAAGGACAGACTCGACATATATTGGATCCCTAATTAGAGACAACGGGTAGCAGCTGCCTCTAATTAGAGATCCACCCAAACCCACAAAGAAACAGAAAAGAACGACACTGTCAGACTCTGACCAAGCTACATAGAGAAGCCTATTGCTTCTCTATGGCCAGAGCCTGACAATTACAAAGTGTTGTTGTTGCTCCTTCTGCTCTGTATCGTTCCATTTCTACAAATATCACATTTCTAGGTTAAGGGTTAAGTTTAGGCACTCATTCTGAATGGTTAAGGTAAGGATTAAGGTTTGGGATAGGGTTAAAACCAACAACAACAAAAACCCACTGTCCACGACTGGGATCTATCACACAACCTTCTGATCCAGAGTCATCAGATTACGCCCATCCAGTCCCTCCAACCCCTACCTCCAACCCCACAGCAAAACCCAAGACTACTCGATGGTAATATGGCATGGGTAGACGTCCAATTTCGACGTCAATCTTGAACAACCTGGCTGGTTGTCTGTGGTTGTGTTTTTGTGTGCTTGGAAGTGTGTTAATGTGCACACAGGCGTGTGTGTGTTTGTGTCAGGTTCTGTGTGTATGTGTGTATGTGTCAGTTTCTGTGTGTGTGTGTGTGTGTTTGTGTGTGTGTGTGTGTGTGTTTGTGTCAGGTTCTGTGTGTGTGTGTGTGTATATGTGTTTGTGTCAGGTTCTGTGTGTGTGTATGTGTATGTGTGTTTGTGTCAGGTTCTGAGAGTGTGTGTGTGTGCGTGTGTGTGTATATGTGTTTGTTTCAGGTTCTGTGTGTGTGTGTATGTGTGTTTTTGTCAGGTTGTGTGTGTATGTGTGTTTGTGTCAGGTTGTGTGTGTGTGTGTGTGTGTATGTGTGTTTGTGTCAGGTTCTGAGTGTGTGTGTGTGTATGTGTGTTTATGTCAGGTTGTGTGTGTGTGTGTGTGTATATGTGTTTGTGTCAGGTTCTGTGTGTGTATGTGTGTTTTTGTCAGGTTGTGTGTGTGTGTGTGTATTTGTGTCAGGGTCTGTGTGTGTGTGTTTGTGTTGAACATGATTGTGAGTGGCAGGTAGCCTAGCAGTTAAGAGCGTAGGGCTAGTAACCGAAAAATCTGCCAATGTGCCCTTGAGCAAGAGCGTCTGCTAAGTGACTCAAATGTCAAAATGTTTCATGACTACCTCATCTTTGTACCCCACATCTACAATTATCCGTAAGGTCGAGATGTGGATTTCAAACACAGATTCAACCACAAAGACAAAGAAGGTTTTCCAACGCCTCGCAAAGCAGACATTGAATATCCCTTTGAGCATGGTGAAGTTATTAATTACACTTTGGATGATATATCAATACACCCAGTCACTACAAATATATATAGACGTCTTCCTAACTCAGTTGCCGGAGAGGAAGGAAACTGCTCAGGGATTTCACCATGAGGCCAATGGTGACTTTAAAACAGTTACATAGTTTAATGGCTGTGATAGGAGAAAACTGAGGATGGATAAACAACATTGTAATTACTCCACAATACTAAACTAAATGAATGAAGCCTGTACAGAATAAACATAATGGAGCTAAGCACAGTACCCAAGTGTCAGGGATTATAGTTCGACATTTTTTTATTTACTATGTATTCAATTTCAAATTGACGAACTATACAAAACAAAACAAACACGATATAACAAACGTGACAAAACGTAGCACACTTACTGTTCTCCGTGACTTGCAAAATATAATAACCCACACCCCGGTGTGGAACATACAAACCTATGTAGGATCCCTAATTAGAGACAATGCACTGCAGCTGCCTCTAATTAGGGATCCAACACAAACCACCACCAGAAACAGAAAGAATAGACCTGTCAGACTCTGACCATGGCTACATAGAGAAGCAAATAGGCTTCTCTATGGCCAGAGCCTGACACCAAGGAAGACCCATCCAGCCCTTCAGACACAACGGCTGGGCTGTGCCTGGCCAGAGAGGGGGGATACTGGGGTGGGACTCCAGGACTGGCTTACTGTTAGGGACCACTGTAGCAAGTTTTGACGTTAGTGTTAGCCTGTTCCAGATGTCCAGGTTCCCTGAGCTGTTGAGGGTAACCACTAGAGCAAGCAACAGTTAATGGGCGGCAGGTAGCCTAGCAGTTAGGGAGTGTTGGGCCAGTAACCGGTTTGAATCCCCGGGTCGACTAGGTGAAAAGCTTCAGAGGATCTGCGGGGAAGAATGGGAGAAACTCCCCAAATACAGGTGTGCCAAGCTTGTAGCGTAATACCAAATAATTATCTAGGCTGCAATCGCTGCCAAAGGTGCTTCAACAAAGTACTGAGTAAAGGGTCTGAATACTTATGTAAATGTAATATTTCTTTTTTTTTATACATTTGCAAACATAAAAAATAATTTAAAAAAAGATTAATGGGGTATTGTGTGTAGATTGATGAGGCAATTGAATCCCTTTTAGAATAAGGCTGTAACGCAACAACATGTGGAAAAAGTCAAGGGGCCTGAATACTTTCCGAATGCACTGTACCTGCATACTGTCCTTTCCGTGTATGTAGGTGTGTATGTCACTGGCAGGTCAGGTCACGGTGTGATGTATGTTGATGGGTCAGTGTGTGTAGGAGTACTTGTGTTTTTGAATTATGCATTGGATGTGTGTGTGTGTGTGTGTGTGTGTGTGTGTGTGTGTGTGTGTGTGTGTGTGTGTGTGTGTGTGTGTGTGTGTGTGTGTGTGTGTGTGTGTGTGTGTGTGTGTGTGTGTGTGTGTGTGTGTGTGTGCGAGAGGGTGAGTGAGTGTGACTCAGTGCCAACTAAACTATTTCTCACATCCTTTGAATCTTCTTCCAGTTCTTCTCACTTATATTCCTCACCCCTTTTCATGCTACACCAACCAAACTTGGTACACATATTTTGACCACCAAGGGAGCGTGTTACAATTGTTCTACTAACCAAAGGAGGCTGGTAGGAGGAGCTATAGGAGGGTTGGCTCATTGTAATACCAGGAATGGAATAAATGGAACGGTATCAAACACATCAAACATATGGAAACCACATGTTTGACTCCATTAGAATTACTCTTTGGCAGCCATTACAATGAGCCTGTCCTCCTTTAGCTCATCCCACCAGCCTCTATTGCTACTAATATGACATTTTATTACACTGTTCTGAGAATTTCAGTCAAAATGGTGCATTAAGGGAAATTAAGTGTATTTTTCTTCCACCGTGGCTTTATGAGTTCTCATATGGAGTGTGTGTGTGTGTGTATGTGGCCGTCTGTGCGTGCTTGCGTGTTGCTCTGTAGAGTTCTAAGCCTGTGTGCCTTGTCCCAGGGTATCAGTTTATCATTGAGAAACATCAGTCTGGTCACTGGAACAACAGCCTAGAGCAGAAAGCTGTTTCTCCATGTCTCAAGAATTGATGTAAAAACCTGAAGACTGCACAGTGAACTGTATAAAGGATCATTTGCCTCTCATGAACAAACACAGACACGTCATTGAGCTTGCATACACACTTTAACCAAAACACTCCCACACCCACATACATACATATTCTTACACATTCCTACACACACTATATATACAAAAGTATTAGTGGATTTAGCTATTTCAGTTGCTGACAGGTATATAAAATTGAGCACACGACCGTGCAATCTCCATAGACAAACACTGTCAGTAGAATGGCCTTACTGAAGAGCTCAGTGACTTTTAGCCTGGCACCGTCATAGGATGCCAGCTTTCCTGCAAGTCAGTTTGTCAAGTTTCTGCCCTGCTAGAGCTGCCTCGGTCAACTGTAAGTGCTGTTATTGTGAAGTGAAAACATCTAGGAGCAACAACGGCTCAGCTGAGAAGTGGTAAACAAGCTCACAGAACGGGACCGCAGAGTGCGAAAGTGTGTAGCGCGTAAAAATCATCTGTCCTCGGTTGCAACACTCACTACTGAGTTCCAAACTGCCTCGGGATTCAGGATCTTTATGAAATGAGTTTCCATGGCTGAGCAGCCGCACACAAGCCTAAGATAACCTGGTGTAAAGCTTGCCGCCGTTGTACTCTGGAGCAGTGGAAATGCGTTCTCTGGAGTGATGAATCACGCTTCACCATCTGGCAGTCCGACGGACTATTCTCGGTTTGACGAATGCCAGGAGAACGCTACCTGCCCCAATGCATAGTGGCAACTGTAAAGTTTAGTGGAGGATGGGCTGTTTTTCATGGTTCGGACTAGGCCCCTTAGTTCTAGGGAAAATCCGAACGCTACAGCATACAATGACATTCTAGACAATTCTGTGCTTCCATCTTTGTGGCAACAGTTTTGGGAAGGCATGACAATGCCCCTTTGCACAAAGCGATGTCCATATCGAAATGGTTTGTCGAGATCAGGTTGCAAGAACTTGACTGGCCTGCACAGAGCCTTGACCTCAACCCCATCGAACACCTTTGGGATAAATTGGAACGCTGACTGCGAGCCCGACCTCACTAACGCTCCTTCATGGAAGCAAGTCCCCGCAGCAATGTTCCAACACCTAGTGGAAAACCTTCCCAGAAGAATGGAGGCAGTTATAGGAGCGAAGGGGGGATCAACTCCATGTTAATGCCTATCATTTTGGAATGAGATGTTCGACGAGCAGATGTCCACATACGTTTGGTAATATTTTGTGTATATTTTTATACAAACATACTTATACATTCCCTTTTAACTTTGAACACATGCAAACAGACACACTAACATAACACAAACTCACACACGCAAATACACATTCACCATCCATTAATTTAACGTGCAAGCCCCGCCCACCTGAGGATCTGTCTATTTCAGCCATCTATTTCCTGTGTTTGAGGGGTGCAAAATCCACTTGTCACTTAAATTTCGCTGGATTGATTGCTTTTCATTTTTTAATGACCTGTCAAACATCCCTCGGTAATGGCTGAAATGACTCAATGGAATACATTGTCATTCCGTTGCATCTATAAGAATGCTAAAGCTTAGTCTGGGATTTAATACATCATCTCGACACTTACATCAAGAAAGAGAAAAAAGATAACTTTATTTTGATGGGTAATAATTTGCTACAGTTGAAATCCCATTGGGCACAGACGTCAATTCAACTTCTATTCCATGTTGGTTCAAAGCAATTTCTTTGAAATTACGTGGATTCAACCAGTATGCCCAGTGGGATGTTTACAAATTAGTTGCGCTGAAATGAAAGCATCTTCCGAAAATGTACACTCTGATTATAATGATATTTTGTCTGATCTCGAAAACAATGTAAAGTATAGATAAGTGTAATAGATATGTGTAATCTAGAGCCAAGCATTTAGATTTTTAATCTGAGGGTGTCTTGCTATTGACACATTCTTTAAATGTGTATGACCGTAGCTACATTAACTCTACTGTGCCCGGCCCTATCTTCCTAAGGCACAGATAGTGTTAGTCTGTTTTGACATCTTTACCCCCAGGAGAACCAAGTCCCTGTGATTAACTGACCCTGTCCATCTGCTAGTGTACACACAGGACATAAAGCCTTGTTTGGAGTTTATACAGTTTATTTTATTTGTGTTTCCTTTATTTTGTTGTCTGTTTTGGCTCTGTTGTGTTGGCCAGTTTTTATCCTATCCTGGCACAACCCTCTATGTCTTTCAACAAAGTGTACAATGTCGTAGGGGCTTGTGTGTGTCTGTCACTCTGTCACTCACTCACTAAACAAGCGAAGCAACAAGACTCCAACCCGAAACAACCCGTCTCTTTTGATTCCTCGTAACACCGCTGTTCTAATAAGCACAGGCATCCATCCCTAAGTAGACAGAGAGTAAGTAGACCAGGAGTGCCTAGGGCTGTTACGGTGACTTTATTACCGCAACACCGGCGGTCACGAGTCACGAGTTACCGTGACTAAACGTGACCGTTTAGTCACGGTAACTAGGGTTCTCCAAGCTCTGATGCTGCTGATGGTCATTAGTAGCCTACCAAACTTGCTAACTGCCTGGTACTCAGCACTCTATTGTCCTTCTAATCACTCTGACATCAATGCAAATGTTTCGAAAATCAAATTAAACACTTCATGAGAGCCCATGAGCTCATGTTGTGCAAAATGTATATAGGCTTTGATGGCCTCTATTAAAAATAGGAGGATCCCATCAGCCTTCTATAGGCTAGGCTCAACTTTCCTAATATTTAGCACATAATATCACTTTACAACAGTAGTAGCCTACCTTGCTGACATGAAAATGAACCAAGGGAAAAGCGTCCTCCAATCCGCTACTTGAGTGCATAGATGATGTGTCTTTTTTTCCTCTGCCCCTGTTCCGACAGGTGCATGCATGATAATGGCCGATTAGTCGCTGGAGCATGATGAGCCAAGTAAAGCTCCCCCAGCCAAACCCTCCCCTAACCCGGACAACGCTGGTCTAATTGTGCACCGCCCTATGGGACTCCCAATCTAGGCCAGTTGTGATACAGGCCGGGATCGAACTCTGGTCTTTAATGACGCCTCTAGCACTGCGATGCAGGAGTAACCAACTTGCCATTATTTAAAAGAGGATCCCAGCTTTCTCCTGCTGCTGCTATATTTATTGCTCAATTCTTAAAATTAAGCGCAGTAATCCACTTTACAACTGGTGTAGCGCGTGAGTTTCAAGTTTGGCTAAGATAATTTTCACCATAGAAAATGCACCTTTATAATAAGGCATTCCATGCATAATCACATTTACAGACTTATATAAGATAGCCTACTATTCGTAATGTGATGAGTAGATTGGATAGTCATAATTTGAGTTTATAATATAACTCAATTACTGTTTGCAAAAAAAGACTGTTCAATGTATGGAGTGTATATAGTATAGAATAGGCCTAGACTATATCAGATACGTTTATTCTTTCTTTGCATGGGAAAAATGTGGCCTTTATTAAACACATTTCATGCAATTCTACTACACTTTATATGACTGGAGACATTAGCAGAATATATCTTTTTTTTAATTCTAACTGCTGACACTGACAAAAAGATCAATAAAAGCGACGTTGTCTATATAATAGACATATGAGAAGGGAAGACACAATTCAAATAGAATATTACATCCATCTAAACTGGCGGAGGAAATTATAGTTTAGCTTTTTGTCTCTTAGGGGGTAGATCAGCTTTAATATTGCAAATAGATTGTGGCGTCCATCAATGTAATTGTAATTTCCAATCCCCCATATATATGTTTTTGTAAATATATATATATATATGTATATAATAATCCCAAATTGCACGCGCTGTCTTTCCTTCTGACTATAGGCAGTTGCAAAGAAAAAGCCATATCTTCCTCTATCCATTGCCTGTGTTCTTTTGCCCAATAAAAATACAATTATTGGCCAGTCTGAGATATGCCTTTTTCTTTGCAACTCTGCCTAGAAAGCCAGCATCCCGGAGTCGCCTCTTCACTGTTGATGTTGAGACTGGAAATCGTTTGGAGAAAATATATTTTCTATTTTATTCAGCTATGTTGAATTGTATTCATCACACTATAAAATTATGCCACAGAATTCTAAGCAAATATTGTCTGTTAAATGAACTAGTGTAGCCCACAGTCATATGGCATACTTAGATCAGGGCCTAACATAAGGAAAACTCAGATTATGCTATTCTGTTCTTCTGAAATAGACTACATTTTCTTCATATCATGTTTCTTTAGACCTTTCTAAAATAAATAATGGATTTATTGTGAAGGTATAGGCTATATTACATGGATAAAAAAAAAAATAGATGTCCGCATCAGTGGCTAGTAGGTTATGCGTAGAAGGCAGGAGATGCTAAACGTGTTTATGTTAATTAACGGTCAATTACCGTGAGACCGGCAGTTATTTGCTTGACAATCATTGGCTGACAAAAGGAGTGCCTGTTCAATTTAAACAGGACGGATGCAGATTTATCTGCGACAGCATTTATTATTCTACGTGTTAGATTCCCCATTGCTGTGTGACAGGCTTGGAATTGGAAATGCCTGTCACTTAGCATTCAATGAGCAACGACTGGGACACTGCTGCTGCAGAGGATGCAAAGAGGAGAGATGATCTCTGAGCTTGTTGGTTTCTCTCGCTCTCCCTTTCTCTTTCTTTATATCTCTCTCTTTTGCTCTGAGCTTCTCCCCCCTCTCTCTCCCTCCCTCTTCCACCCTCTCTCTCTACCCCTCTCCCCTATTATCCCCTATTCTCTCTCTCTCTCTCTCTCTCTCTCTCTCTCTCTCTCTCTCTCTCTCTCTCTCTCTCTCTCTCTCTCTCTCTCTCTCTCTCTCTCTCTCTCTCTCTCTCTCTCTCTCTCTCTCTCTCTCTCTGGGAGATGGAGTGCTGTAGTGGGTAATGTGGGTGTAGCAGGCTGATGCCTCAGTGGGAACCTCAACCCTTCATACCCTGACCAAAAGTGACACGTGAGGCCTTCCCGAGTGTGTGTGTGTGTGTATGTCAGTTGGATGCATTTATCACCCTGCTGTGTGGGCTTGTCTAATGGTCCCTCTCCACTCAGATGGTCTTAGGTCAGTTTGAGGGTTTTGACCCTATTGGTTGTGGTTAGGATTTACCCGGAGTGCTCAGACATATGATGATGATCCTTGAAGAAGGTCATGACATCTTAGCTGAATCATGATATGAAAGCTAGATGATATCATCAATTATATCATCACTGACGTCATCAATCATTTCATTGCTGAGTGCTGATGCCATGGCTGTTCTGTTATGAAGGCAAGTGTGGTCATGGGTGACTCCCTCTGTTTTATTAAGCTTAGTCATGGTTCAATGTTTAGTTCTACTAGTGAATTCTTGTCAGAAATACATTCCATGTTTGAAGAAAATTTACTCTAAGCATCCAGGTATAATGCATTACGATGCATGCGTTACAATGTATTATATTGGAATGATGACCAAATATCACATTAAGGAACAGCGATTTACTTCTCCCCCTAGAGCTATCTTTCTGTTTATCCCATGTGCTATATTTGGGTGTGCATAACTATTCATCTGTCTTGAGCTTCTCGTCTAACCAATAAGGACACCAGCCTAATACTGGCCTGTACTCAGTAAACTAGTTCTGTTTACCGCGTTATTCAACGTGAAAAGTCTTTGTGCTTTGTTTAATCAAAAGCTAAAGGTTTCCTTTGATCGTACAGGAGCCAAACAACTGTAATTACATGAAGAGTAGGGTTTTCACTGCACTTACCCCC
This sequence comes from Thymallus thymallus, assembly GCA_023634145.1. Lineage (NCBI taxonomy): Eukaryota > Metazoa > Chordata > Actinopteri > Salmoniformes > Salmonidae > Thymallus > Thymallus thymallus. The sequence continues at coordinate 17,050,428 of CM042382.1, forward strand.
ACATTTTCTTTGTTGTCGTTTGTGTCTCTAACTTGCCGTTGGCAGAATGACATGTTTGCTTACAGTGCTCTAAGTGACCGGCATTTTCACAGCTACAGGCACTTCTTTTAGTAGGCTAACACACAGTTTGTTTTTAAGTGTTATTGTGCCTTATAAACATGTTATAAGCACTGTATATGCAGTCATGCAGCATTATAAAGCACGAGAGACCCCTGGCTGTGAAATATTGATGATATACTGTATACGTTGGATTCCCTCAACAAGGTAATTTCATCGTTGATTATTTCAATACATTGATTCATCAGGTTTTAATTCTCTTTATTAGAATGATCCGCAGTGAAAAGAGAAGCGGCAGCGTGGTAAACGTCAGAGACATCGCTGTTCAAGAGAAGCTCAGTGAGGCAGAGGAGGGAAAAGGGTAAGAGTAGGCAGCTTTGTCTAACTGCTAACGATTAATTGATCTACCCATGAAGTTAATGAGCTGCAGCATTTTTAAAAGAGAAGTGCTGAGACAGATGAAGGAGAATAAAAGTAAGGGCCTAATGGCCTTTGGAAGAAGAAGGGAAAAGCTATTTATCTCGGAACATATACTTTACTCCCCTCACATGATGGAATCTAAAGGTATTATGGGTAATTGACAGGGTCTATTGCTGTTAGTTTTATAATATAATATTTATGGCTTGTCATGCCTTTCTACAGTAGCAATCACGGTAAGGTAGTTAGATACAGACCTGTATCAAAAGTTATTAGAAATCTATAAAATACTTTGGGTATTTGCTTTAGTCTCCCTGGAGTGGTAGATGGGCGGTGTTTGTAGTTTTGCAACTATTCTATTGGTTCCATTACACCAAGAAAGCTCAAGCAAGCCTAGATTAAGTATTTGAAATTGTTTTGAATATTTAAACCCAGGTTTGGTTCGATATATTCAATGAATCACTTTCACAGGCGAAGTTGGCGTAGAGTGTTAGGGCTGTACTGTGAAACTGAGGCAGAAGTTAAAAGTGCTTTTGAAATGGGAATGCAGGGATGATATCTGCTTTCTATTGATCTTGGCCATCTGTGAGTGCAGATGGATGGGAGATTTAGAGTTTATCAGTACATTATGAATGCCTCTCCTCTCCTCTCCTCTCCTCTCCTCTCCTCTCCTCTCCTCTCCTCTCCTCTCCTCTCCTCTCCTCTCCTCTCCTCTCCTCTCCTCTCCTCTCCTCTCCTCTCCTCTCCTCTCCTCTCCTCTCCTCTCCTCTCCTTCTGTTAGTGGACACCAGAAAGAAAAGGGGCCAGTCGTTCCTAGCTTGGGTCTCATTACAGTGTGGGGGGGGGGGGGGGGGGGGGGGGTTCTGCCTCTCTACCTCTACGCCAGGGCTGGAGTGGCATCGGACACTGCTGGAATACCAATGAATACCAACGCTGTTATGGTCCACTTTGCTCTGGCCCTCTATCTTTAGGCTTGGCACCAAGCACCATCTTCCTGGAAATAAAATAGACCTGATCGTGTGTGCCAGTCGTGATTTGACTGTGCCAAGTGCCATGGCTCTCTGGTTATAAGGGGTAGTGGGAGTTAAAAGCTGATATGGGTCCCTTAATGTTGTGCAAACACGCAAGCGTGTGGATACGCACACTCACAAAACATTGCACAAATGAGTGAACAGAACACACACAGACACACACACACACACTTTCACATGCACACACATACACACACACACATACACACCCTTCTGGTAGGGCACATTTCCCCGTAGTCGGGGCGTCTGTTTTTGGCCGGACGTTCAAAGAGGAGCCTAACCGCCGGTATTGGACATCGGCTGTGGCGTTGCCATGGTGACAGCCTGGCCGTAGAGCGTGGGCTTTGTCATCGTGTGAGTCTGTGCCAGTGAACATGCTTCTACTCACATATAACTCCTCTCTTCTCTTATACCCTAGTGTATTTGTAAATGAAAAGGACAATCGCTATTGGCTATCTGTTAACATCGTATTAGCTTTGTTGATTACCTGGGCTTGTTCTACCGTGTTACAATACACACTAATGAGCAACAGAATTCACACAGTAATGTTCTTTTGTGTCCGTATAGCTGGAAATGTTGTCCTCTAGCTGCCCTCTATAGAATACAGCCAGACATGACATGACACACAGTGACACGCAGTCTGGAGCAGTATAGAAGTCTGTCACTCTCCAACTCTGTCAATGTCTCTCTCAACATCTCTCTTTCTCAGAATGTAGTGACTGTAGTGGGTTTGATGTAGGGAACTGATAATGGCTAGGTCTATTGTTTGTGAAGAGGGCAGATATTGGACTTCTGGTATGCTGAGTTAGAGCTTGTATTGGGTTGCCGAGTGTTATGTGGAGATATGTGGGATAGGGACTGTATCACGTATTGTGGAGATGTTGTGGGTTTAGTACAGAGTAGAGAATATACAGGACTGGCCGATGAAACAGACAGAATAGACATGATTAATGACCAGACCAGTGGGCTTTCAGGGAAGGGACTATTCAACTCCTCAGCAGAGAGCTTTGGAGAGCAGACTCTTTCCATCCTCCCTTTATTCATTCAGAAAACGCCCCCAGTCTCAACCCTCCAGACCTCCATTATTTTATTCCTCCCTAAATTCTCTCTATCCTGTGTTAGGGAGATTGGAAGGTGCTGACAGAGGGGTGCAGAGGTTCAGGAGACACACCCCTAACCAGCGGCCCCTCGTCCTCCTCCAGACCCAACAGCTGTGGCCCCCAGGGTCCTGTCCTCTCGACGATAGCGCACTGCCAAATGATGTAATCGCAGTGCACTCTGAACTCTCAATTCCCATCTAAATAGTTTCTCTGATTTGTGGTGTTTCTGTTGTGCTGGTGATTAAAATATTCTCTCTCAAAGGCACTTTCTGCTTTGAACAATGGCATTGTCCTTTTTTACAGTTCTCTTTGTGCAATTCTTCAGCCAATGAACACCTGGTTTTGAAAAAGAAGAAGCTCATTACATGCCTTACTGACTTGCAAATTAACAAAGATGAAGAGGAAGAGAGTGAATACAAATGAACTCCGCTCTTGATTGACTTTACTTTTCTGTATTTTGCAGTTTCTGACACATTTTGGCAAACATATTCATTTAACTACCTCAACTTAAAAGCCTCATAGCTACAGGGAAGAGGGTCTTACGTGTGTGTGTGTGCGCCTGTGTGCACATGCGTGTGTGGCCATGGTTCTACAGACTGAGCTCCATCCCATGTGATAGATAGACGTGGGGTTAAAAGTTACGGGTGTGTTTCAGGTGATAAGAGTTATTCTTAAGGGTCATTAAAGAGCACCTTCTCTGAATGTCAATATGTCTATGTCCACCGGCCACCAGTGAGAAGTGATAGCTCTAACCTATGGGAGTTGTTTTTAACTAGGACTGATCAGGACAACTCCAGACCCTACCATTACCATATTACAGCACTTATCTTATAATTCACCATTGGTTTTGCCTTATCAATGCCAGTCACCCCATATAGTCCCCCAGGTATATCTGCTTTATATCATATGATATGAACCCTCTAACAAACCTTAAGGAGACACCAGAGGTCTCACCCATTTTATTTAACACAGGTCTAAAACCCATTTTAACACACATTAGATTGGCCATATAATCCATATAATCATTTTCCAAAGGTGTTCTTGGGATACCACACACACACACACGCAGACACACACACACACCTGGTTATGCGGTCATGACAACCTGATATAATTCCTTCCACACTTGCACTATAAATCCCAAGTTTCCAATTACATTTGAAATCTTATGGGACGTTTACATTTTAATGCAATGGGCTATACATTCTAAACACATACGCCCTCCATGACACGTTGCCGATGTGGTTCTATTCTATCTATGATGTATTTGCCTGGAGTTTGCATTTTATTATATAGAATATGTTATGTATTCTCTAAACCCCTAGCACTTACCCTCTCTCTGCTCTCGTAGCCTCAGTATGTATATAGTCCGTGATAATATCTTGGTCCTAGAGTTTATTTACTGTCTTCTCCTACCACAGGCCTTTGACTCAATGGAAGTGTCTACTGTTACTATATATTGGCTTGATTTATGGTTTGATCTTGTCAAGCTGTCGTCTAATGCCAGGTTAATGTTGGGCTTCAGCTATTCTTTCATTAAATCACTTAGATGGGGACACTATTGTACTTTGATTCATTTCAGTTGTGGTTCTCGCGTGTAGACACAGAGAGATTGTGGTGGAACTGTGTGTTGGGTTTTTCTGCTGGTAAGTGAGGCAGCATAAGACAAGATAAACTCTCATCTGCTCTGGTCACCACGCTAACTGGGACATTAGGCCAGGGCTGTCTGATAGTCATCAGTGGTCAGCAAACCATAGCGGACTATGTCAACCCTCTGCCTTAACACCAACTGTCTGGCAGAGAGAGATAGAGGGGGAGAGCGCAAGAGCAAGAGAGATAGAGAGAGATAGAGAGAGATAGAGAGAGATAGAGGGGGAGAGCGCAAGAGCAAGAGAGATAGAGAGAGATAGAGAGAGATAGAGAGAGGTGAAGGCTGTGAAGAGAGAGATGCAGAGGGGAAAGAGAAGGACAGAGGCAGACGAAGATGATGTCTATGATAGGTACATGTGGCTCAAGGCGAGATGAAAGAGAGAAGAGGAAGTAAGAAAGAAAAGTGAGAGGAGAAGCATGCAGACGGAAAGCAAGAGAATGAGTCAGGGTCAGAAGGAAGAGAGGAATGTGAGACAAAATAAGATAGATATCTTGTGAAAGACAGGTGCACCAACAGAGACCACATGAAACAGGATAATATTGTGTTTTCAGTTCAGTGCTAGGTTACCCACTCACTGAGAAGAGACTAATTACTGGTTGATCTAATATTGTGTTCCTGAAAACCCACACCCTCGACGAGTGATGCGTCTCTCCTCTCCTCTTCTTTATCCTGGCACTGACTGTACTGTGGGTTCTCCTTTTAAGGGGAGAGAACATCCGACATCCTCCAAACCAAATATTCATAAATCAGTGAGGAGTGTGGGCCGCGTACCAATCACTGTGAGTCTGACCCAACCAACCTCCTCTGTGTTTCATATTTTATTTTAATCTCTCTCTCTCTCTCTCTCTCTCTCTCTCTCTCTCTGGTGCATGCTGGGAATTGGGAAGGGAACGCATGGGAGGGTGATTTAGGTGAGAGGAAATTTTCACTGTTTCTTTCTTTGTATTCCATTATTTGAAAAAAAAAAATAATAATAATAATAATAATTAAAAAAAAATCTGAGGGTTTCCGCGAGAGTTGTCTCGTGTCGAAGGCAGGAATGGCGTCTCACACGAGTGTGCAGGCGTCAGGCCTGTCGCTCCGGCATGGGATTAGGTGTGTGACCCAAGCAGGTGTGTCTGTAGAGGACGTGTTGCTGGATGTGGCAGAGCGCGTGGGGCATGAGAACATCGTCTCGGTGTCTCGGATGAACAAGGCCGTAGTGGTATTTTTGAAAGAAGAAAATCTGGTTCATAGTTTGATCGAGAGCGGGATTTCGGTAAGTGGCACTTTTGTCCCTGTTCAACCATTAGTTTCAATTACGAAGAAGGTGACCGTTTCAAATGTTCCAACTTTTATTCCTGATGACGACATTGAACGAGAGCTTTCTCGTTTTGGAAAACTTGCCAGTGGAATTAGAACGGTTTCACTTGGTTGTAAACATGCTGCTTTAAAACATGTATTGTCGTTTAGGCGACAGGTGTACATGTTTCTAAATGAACCAACGCTGAATATCTCATTTCGCTGTGTATTTGAGGGTAAGTCGTATATGATGTATGCGAGCACGGGAGAGATGCGTTGTTTTGATTGCGGGAGCATTGGACATGTTAGGCTGTCTTGTCCTCATAGAGTAGAATCTGAGAATGAAGCAGGCCCTAGCAATACTTCAGAAAGGAATAAGGAAAACGATGTGCAGAAGAGTAATGTACCAAATGAAGCAGCAATGGTGAACAATGAGGATCAGAATGTGGTTTCAAGTGTGAAGGAAGGAATGATGATAAAAGATTCGTCCCTTAATAATGAAAAAGATACCGAGGGAGTTTCTGGTAGTGAGAAAAAAAAGGGAAAAATGAAGAAAGTTGGAACTGATGTGACTGTTGAGAGAAGCACTGTGGTACAGGGGTCTGAACAGGATGACGCCGTGGAGAGTTCAGAGAATATAGGCCAGACGAATGATGATGCAAACGGGCTGAAAGGTGAAGTTTCGGAAAGAGGAAGGATAGTATCTTCAATTAAGAAGGTGCAATCAGAAATGGTTGATGAGGAAATGGATGATGATGACGATGATGATGATGATAATGGTGGTGGATTGTCTGACTTTTCAGACGTGTCAGATGTTTCACAAATAAGTTGTGAGCAGGTTTATTCACTAGAGGAAATAAATACATTCTTAGATGAAACCTTTGGAAAATCTGTTGAGGTGCGGAATTATTTTTCTGATCGGAAGAGGTTTGAGACTTCTGTTCGTTATTGGCAGAGGAAGGTTGGAGAAGATGAACTCAGTCAGAGAAAGAGATTTCGTTTAAAAAAGTTTCTTGCGAAAATGCGGAAGGAAAAAAACCCTATAAAACGTAAATTCAAATAATTTAATCAATGGTCTACATATCACTAAGGGTGACTTTACTATACTCTTTGATTTTCTCTGTCTCTCTTTTCTATCTCTTTAAATATTCTATGGAGATGATAAGGGTAGCCTCTTTAAATATTAACGGGGGGAGAGACAGGAGCAAGAGAGCAATGGTGGCAGAATTAATTAATATTAAGAATGTAAAGGTTTCTTTTTTGCAAGAAACACACACAGATTGTACAAATGAAGTAGAGTGGTGTAGATGGTGGGAGGGGGAGAGTGTCTTCAGTCATGGGTCAAACATAAGTGCTGGAGTAGCTATTCTCTTTTCAAAGAATTTGAATTTAAAAATTTTGTCAACTGAAGAAATAGAAAAGGGTAGAGTTATAATGGTCACAGGAGAAATAAATGAGCTAAAAATTATTTTCATAAATGTTTATGCTCCAAACAATGGATCAGAACGTGTGGAACTGTTTAGGAAGTTACAGAGTGCAATAAAAAAATGTGATAATGATGCTTGCATAATAATGGGAGGCGATTGGAATTGCACCACAAATTTTCTTTTAGATAGGAACAGAGAGGAGTCTCATCCACAGTCTAGTAATGTTCTTCTTAATACTATTAGAGAGTTTGACTTAATAGATGTGTGGAGAAATATGAATCAGACAATTAAACAGTATACATGGGTTAAAATACTAGACTCTACTGTAACTGGAGCAAGACTAGATAGAATATATATGAGTAAAACTAATATGAATAGAGTATCTAATGCTAGCATCTTCCCTAATGGTTTTTCCGATCATCATATTGTAACCATAGATTTCAACATTACTACTTTAGCACGCCCCAGATTTTATTGGCATTTTAATTGTAAATTTCTGCAGGATAGTTTTTTTTGTGAAAAATTTGGTGATTTTTGGAAAATGTGGAAATTGAATAAAGGTAATTTTGAAACAATGACACAATGGTGGGAGGTGGGGAAAACACAGATAAAGGTTTTTTGTCAAAATTTTTCCTACAATACTACTGCATGTGTTAAAAAGAAAATTGAGCAGTTGGAGAAGGAAATTATATGTATGGAAAGTGTGATGGATGTAAATGTTTTGGGTGTATCTAATGATTTAAAGAGTAAGAAACTTGAATTAAGATCCATCTTAGAGGTAAGAGCGAAGGGCGCTTTAATTAGAGCAAGAATTTCTTCTATCAAGGATATTGACTCTCCAACTTCCTATTTTTTTAATCTGGAGAGGAAAATTGCACAACGAAAGGGCATTTTTCACCTGCGCAAGGAAAATGGAACATTAACATCAAATCAAACAGAAATGAGGAAAATGGCAATGGATTTTTATTCTGATTTGTATGGACACACTGACTGTGACTCTGAGAATATGGCACAACTATTACAAGGACTACCAAAGTTGCAAACTGAGGATAAGAAAAAGCTTGACACTATGATTAATTTTAATGAACTTTCAGATGCAGTTCAAAACCTCTCCACAGGGCGTGCACCAGGAATAGATGGTTTACCTGCTGAGTTTTATAAGACTTTTTGGACTGTTTTGGGTGAAGATTTTTATGAAGTTTGTTGTGAATGTTTTGAAAAAGGCACGTTACCAACTAGCTGTCAGAGGGCTGTGATCTCTCTTTTACCAAAAAGTGGAGATCTAGGTTTGTTAAAAAATTGGCGACCTGTTTCGTTGATGTGCTCGGATTATAAAATATTGGCAAAAGTTTTAGCCAATAGGTTAAAAAAATATTTCAACATTGTGGTCAAAGGAGAGCAAACATATTGTATTCCGGGTCGCACAATCATGGATAATCTGTTTTTAATAAGAGATGTAATTGATGTGTCTATTAATGAAAATTGTAATGTGGGATTTTTATCCATTGATCAGGAGAAAGCCTTTGATAGGGTGGGTCATGAGTACATTTTTGGAATCATTTGGGTTCGGGGATGGTTTTATTTCATGGATACGTTTGTTGTATAAAGGGGCTTCAATAATGCTTAAGATGGGGAATGGTTTGACTTATCCATTGCCTGTAAAAAGGGGTATTAGACAGGGGTGTCCTCTGTCAGGGCAATTATATAGCCTAGCAATTGAGCCCCTTTTATGCAAATTAAGAAATGAATTAAATGGGTTTATGATTCCAGGTGACCCAAGGGAGTCGAGATGTTTTGTGTCAGCTTATGCTGATGATGTAACGATTTTTGTTACTGGGCAAGAAGATATGAAAATACTATGTGAGTGTTTGGATGTTTACGAGAAAGCATCTTCAGCTAAAGTCAATTGGGAAAAAAGTAATGGTTTTATTGTGGGTCAGTGGGAAAATGGTGGGCCACCTCCACTTCCTGGGGGATTGCATTGGGGTAAAGAAGGTATAAAAGTTCTTGGAGTGTTTTTAGGAGTAGAAAGCTATAGAAAAAGGAACTGGGAGGGGTTGTTGGAGAAGGTTTCTACTAAATTGTCTAAATGGAAATGGATATTGCCAGAGCTATCCTACAGGGGTAGGATTTTGGTTACAAATAATCTGGCTGCCTCCATGTTATGGCACAGACTCAACGTATTAGAGCCTCCAGATGACATTGTTAAAAGTATCCAGAGGAAATTAGTGGAGTTTTTTTGGTCAGGACAGCATTGGATTCCTGCGTCAGTTCTGTATCTTCCAACTCAGGAGGGAGGACAAAGTCTGATTGACATAAGGAGCAGGATCCATACTTTTCGATTACAGGCAGCACAGAGACTATTGTACGAGGAGGACATGGAGTGGACAAATGTGGCATGCGCTCTGTTAAGGAGAACATCAAATCTGGGATATGACAAGCAGCTGTTTTTACTGAAAATTAATGAACTGGATTTGAATAATTTGACTTCTTTCTACCAATCCATGTTGAAAGTGTGGAATATGACTTTTTTTGTGACAAGAGAGATTATGAAACCACAAGACTGGATTATGGGAGAACCATTGTTTCACAATTCTTTGATAGAAGCAAAAATGTTGGTTTCAAGCAGTGTGAGGAATTGTCTGGTCAGAGCGGGATGTACAAAGATCGAACATTTAAGGGATGGCAATGGATGGAGGACGGCAGCTTCACTTCAGCAGAAGACAGGACTACGTTCTTTACGTCTATTGGAACAAATGTTGGAGGAAGTACGCTCAACGTTGCCTGGAGCCTGCAGAGAAGCATTAGGAATTCCTTTGCTGGGAGGGAGCTACAGATTTCCATCAATACGTGTCTCTGCTGCACAGGAACGTCAGGGAGATGAAGATACCTTTTTGTCCTTTAAAACTCCAGAGTTGGGAGCATTTCAAGACATTGGTAAAAAGGCACTATACATTGTGTGTGTTAAAGTGTCTCATCAAACTGTTTTGAGAAGAGTGAAAACATGGAGGTGGACAGAAGTGTTTGGGCCAGACTTCAGAGGATGCTGGAGATCTCTGTACAAGCCTCCTATTGAGAAACGCACAGCAGATTTACAGTGGAGACTGATGTATGGAATTATAGCTACGAACAGACACGTGGCGCACCTGAATCCAGAAGTAGGGAGGGAATGTCCTTTTTGCGGGATGGATGAAACGGTTGAACATTTGTTTATCCAGTGTGGGAGGTTAAGAGGTCTTTTTTATTTTTTAAGAGACTGTCTTGAAAATATAGGTGAGGAATTTTCTTACCAAGTTTTTATTAGTGGTCCAAAGTACAATGTCAGTGAACGAAGAAAAGTGGTTTTGCTAAATTACTTTTTGGGATCAGCCAAGATGGCAATTTGGAAGACAAGGACAAATAAGATTGTGGGTACTGGTTCAGTCGATGTAGAAAGAGTTCTGAAAGGGATGGTGGCTGCTCGAATTAAAATTGAGTTTGCTTATTTTAAATTAGTTAATAATATTATAGGTTTTTCTGCAATATGGTCTGTGGGAAGTTTTTTGTGTGAGGTAGGGGAAGATGAAATGTTGGTTTTAAATATGTAATGAAAAGGCTGTAATCTGTATTGATTGAATCGGTTGGTTTGTTGTTTTATGAATGATTTTGTACTTTGAAAACTTTTGAATGATATATTGGATTGAAATATGGTAAAATAAATGTGCGTTGAACCTCTCTCTCTCTCTCTCTCTCTCTCTCTCTCTCTCTCTCTCTCTCTCTCTCTCTATCCCTGTCTCCCTATCCTCTCTCTCACTCGCTCGCTCCCTCCCTCTCTCTCTCTCTCTCTCTCTCTCTCTCTGTCTCTCTCTCTCTCTGTCTCTCTCTCTTTCCGTCGTCCATCCTCTCGCTCTCTTTCTCTTTCCCTGTCTCCCATCCCCCCTTCCTCTCTCTATCTCTCTCTCTATCTCTCTCGCGCTCTGTCTTTCTCTTTCCCTGTCTCCCATCCTATCTCTCTTGCTCTCTCTCTTGCTCTCTCTCTCTCTCTCTCTCTCTCTCTCTCTTTCTCTCTCTGACAGCCCTGTGCAGCAGAGCAGCTAGTTGTTAATTAATGAGTTTAATGCGGTAGCTTCATGCACATAATATGCAAGGTCGATTAGAAAAAGGCTCAGCTCGGATGCAGAGCAGAGTGACACAGACAGAGGCGGTCTTTATTGTTCATGTGTCTGTGTGTGTGTGTGTGTGTGTGTGTGTGTGTGTGTGTGTGTGTGTGAGTGTGTGTGTGTGTGTGTGTTTGTGTCTGTGTGTGAGTGTGTGTGTGTGTGTGTGTGTGTGTGCGTGCGTGCTGACTCCATCGTCTTGGCAGGTAGACCAGGAGGAGAATGAAATTAATCCACGTCCTGTTGAACAGACGCTAGACAATTGGTGTAAAATGTGGAAGTAGAATCTAATTTAACGGGGTCAGTGGTGTGTGTGTGTGTGTGTGGGTATGAGGGACTGTGTGTGTGTGTGTGTTTACGTGTTTGAGTCTGTACTGTATGTATATGCATATTTTCCTGGGGCACCACTGTAGCGTTGCTGACCTGAAGAGCTAATTCAGCACACAGCCTCCCCTCCAGTCCTCCTCTCCTCCTCTACTCTCGTCTTTCTGTTTATGTGGCCATAGGCTGCTATCTGTCTGTCAATACAGGCCTGGAGTGGAGCTGAGGCAACTCACACACACTGTTAACACCTCATTAAACACACTTTGGGACTTTTGTGATTATCGTTGAAAGGAGTGTATTTAGTGTGTGCGTGTCTGTGCTCATGTATATGTGGTATCCATTCATGTATGCACTCTATGGCTATCATGAACACTTTCATATCGGCAGGAAAAGATGACAACATATTGGTTTTCCTCCTTATCATCCTAGTAGTGGTTGTGGATGTCTGTGTTAGCGGTTAAATGGACTGAATTTCCATCCTGGTAGTGCTTGTGGATCTGTGTGTTAACGGTTAAATGGACTGAATTTACATCCTGGTAGTGGTTGTGGATCTGTGTGTTAGCGGTTAAATGGACTGAATTTCCATCCTGGTAGTGGTTGTGGATCTGTGTGTTAGCGGTTAAATGGATTGAATTTCCATCCTGGTAGTGGTTGTGGATCTGTGTGTTAACAGTTAAATGTACTAAAGTCATTTGCTCTTTAAAGGGTTATTGGTTTATAAAGGGATGGCCCAGATGGGATTTATAATTCCCATATGGACTGTCTAATTGTTACGAGTTTCCACACTCCTGTTTATAGTACACTCACCAGATTGAACCTCTCAGTGTGGAAGCCAATGCAGCATAATGATTTTTATTGAATGGGTATACTTTTCCCTACGCCTCCACATAGCCTACACAGCACTACATTTTATTGAACCTTTATTTTACCAGAAGAATTCCCTTGAGGTTAGAAACGTATTTTGCGAGGGGGAACCTAACTGTTAGTAGTGCTCATGTTAGGAGCATATGTTGGTAGTGGTTGTTCCTGTCTTTTACCGTTCTTGGTACTTTGTTTATTGGATGTTTCTAATGTTTTACTGGGGGTTTGTGGTCGATGTGGGCAGCCTGTGTGTGTTTCTACTAGTTGGTGGTACAGCTTGGTGGTTGTTGCGATATGTCGCTGTGTGTTGTGTGACCAGACATCAGGTCAGTATGTTAGCCTCCTGTGTGTCTGTATGAAACACTGTTGGAGCTGGGCTGTATCTCACTGTCTGGAGTATAGAACCACTGATGATACTGTTGGAGTGTTTCTCTCTTTTTGTTTCTCTCTCTCTCTTTCTCTCTGTATCTGTCTCCCTTGAGCACTTTCTATCTCTGTGAAAAGCAGGCCTTCCATTGTAGCACTGACATGCAGCAACTTTGTCTCGGTCTCTCTCCCTCTCTTTCTCCCTTTCTCTCTCTCTCTCTCCTTCTCTCAATCTTTCCCTCCCTCTCTCATATCCCTAGTCTAACAGCCCATTAGAGATGCCAGTTGAACAGGAGGAAGAACTCATAAAAAAGTGAAACCTGCCTATTTAACGGCGCCATAAACCAGACATTTGCCTCAAAACCCTTCTTCTCTGTTCTTATATTAATGAAGCATAAAATATTTAATTAAATCTTAAAAGGCTGTTGATATAAAGGTCCAAAGGTTTCTTCCGATCCTCCTTGCTGTACCTCCGATCTGCATTCTTTCCTGACTGTTAATTCTGTTCATTCTGACAGGGTGTGGAATGATGGCTCCCCACTCATTACTGTAGGGATTAAGTCTCCATTTCTCCTTCTGTAGTGTTTCTCATACTACTGTAGTGGTAGGGCATGGAGTTTGTCCTTTTCCTGCCATGTGACATGACTGCAGACCCTGGTTTTAGCTTGTAGGATGCAGTGGGGGTTTTTTCACATGAAAAACTCCTAGTTTATAATTGGGCATCTACCTGTCTGCTGTTCCCCCATATTTGGATATTGGTTTAGAAAAGCAATCCTCAGTCCTACTTTATATGGTAAAGCAATGTATTAAAAGGGTTGTATTAGAAGGGCTGAATGTGCTGTCATAAGGCAAGTTGCAAAAGCGCACCCCACATTTCCCTCCCACAGCCACTCCAGGATATAACCACAGATGGAGAAAGTGAATGGCTTTATAGAGTTATTCTAGGGTTGTAGCACCTATTTCTTCGTACCCCTCTTAAACCCTATGAGGAAGCTAGCTAAAATATTAGGCATTCTTCACAGTTATTATATCCTGTAAAATCCCCCTCTTTGGAGGAGAGAGACTCCTCTTTTTTCCCACCCATTTACATTAGAAAACATAGTGGAATGAATCTACTACTGCTACTGCTGAAGGAGGGGGAGTTATCACTGTGTAAATCAATGGGGCTGGATGTAGTCACTTATAATAAAGCAAGACAGAGAGATGGGATGAGAGATTTGGTTGAAGGGACGGTTAAAGGAAGGGCTGTGTGTGTGTGTGCGAGAGAGAGAGAGCGAGAGAGAGAGAGAGAGCGAGAGAGAGAGAGAGAGAGAGAGAGAGAGAGAGAGAGAGAGAGAGAGAGAGAGAGAGAGAGAGAGAGAGAGAGAAAATCCCTCCAGCAGTCTATTTAATCCTCAGCCTCACTACTATATGTTATGGATCTGTACATATCTGTTGGAACACCCTCCCACTATGTAAGCCAGGATGCAAGGCAGTGTACATGTCGGCCTAGGCCTAAATATATATCTTAATGTTGTTTGTCCTTCTCTCCCCCTGTAGCCTGCCCCCCAGGGACGTTCAAGTCAACCCAGGGTCCAGGCCTGTGTCTGCAGTGCCCTTCCAACAGCCGCTCTGCAGCCGAGGCTGCCACTATCTGCATCTGCCGCAACGGCTACTATCGTGGTGACGTGGACCAGCCTGACATGCCCTGCACCAGTGAGTATCTTTATAGTACTGTTCCTACTCTAACTCTGTTAGACTTTGTTTACGACTTCAGTACTGTAGTGTGCAGTACATGAAAACATCTTCCGCTAGTGTAGCCCACAGTCCTCATTATACTGATAGACACAGCAGACACACCAACTAGCTTCCTAACATACAGTACACCGGAGAGCCAATAAGCCTGTTCACGGCCTCATACTTACCTTAATACATAAAAACAATATGCTAAGCTCGTCATTGAAACACAAGTATAGCAGAGAACACTAAATCCCCGAACGTGCACACACACACACACACACACACACACACACACACACACACACACACACACACACACACACACACACACACACACACACACACACACACACACACACACACACACACACACACAGAGACATGTACATGCACACACACACAGAGACATGTACATGCACACACACACACACACACACACACACACACACACACACACACACACACACACACACACACACACACAGACATGTACATGCACACACACACAGAGACATGTACATGCACACACACACACACACACACACACACACACAGACACACACATTGGCCCAATGGAGGATCTTATGAATGGTTCTCCATACTCCTCACTACTCCTCAACAGCAGCACTAGAGCTACATTATTTGTCTGTGAAGGTTTTTTTATTGTATCTTGATTTATTCATTGCGCCTAAGCTAATTGGCTCATAGATACGGCGTAGTGTCCAGTTCTGTTCCTCTGGTCTGGCTGGTGCTACCAGCACTGGCTATTTCGGTAGCAGCATATTGTAGCTGTATGTATGTCAACAACCCTCTGATCTACTGTGTTTCTTTTCGCCTTGAGACCTTGAACGTTGAATGCTCCTCCAAGTGAGGCAGCTCTCTCCACATCGATGCTTTGAATGCTCCCTCAAGAATAGAACCCATTTGCACCTTGAGACTTTGAACGCTCCCCAAGTGCAGCACCCTTGTCTGCCTTGAGGCTCTGAACGTTCCTCAAATTCACCGTAACTCTCCAGGTTTTTCACTACTCCCTCAAGAATAGCACCACTCTCCAACTCTACGAACGTTCCCTGTAGAACACTATAGCTTTCGGCTTTGAATCTTTGAACACTCCCAAAGAGCAGCCATTTCCACCTTAATGTTGTTGAAGGCACCCTTTCCACTATGATATCTGCTTACTCTCCTGGTGAGTCTCTTGTCTTAACGCTGCCTCGCCGCAGCATGTTGTTATTCCCATACTACGCCTAGTACAGTGGAGGCTGCTGAGGGGATACCAGCTCACAACAATGGCTGGAATGGACTCAATGGAGTGGTATCAACCACTAGCATTCTCTATTCAATGGTTCCCAACACTCACTGCAAGCTGCTCTGCATTTTTTTCCTAATCCTGGCAGCTGTAGTAATTGTTGTAGTACAGTCGTGGCCAAAAGTTTTGAGAATGACACAAGTATTGGTCTCCACAAAGTTTGCTGCTTCAGTGTTCTTATATCTTTATGTCAGTAGTTACTATGGTACACTGAAGAATAATTACAAGTATTCCATAAGTGTCAAAGGCTTTCATTGACAATGACATTCAGTTTATGCAAAGAGTCAATATTTGCAGTGTTGACCCTTCTTTTTCAAGACCTCTGCAATCCGCCCTGGCATGCTGTCAATTAACTTCTGGGCCACATCCTGACTGATGGCAGGCCATTCTTGCATAATCAATGCTTGGAGTTTGTCAGAAGTTGTGGGTTTTTGTTTGTCCACCCGCCTCTTGAGGATCAACCACAAGTTCTCAATGGGATTAAGGTCTGGGGAGTTTCCTGGCCATGTACCCAAAATGTTGATGTTTTGTTCCCCGAGCCACTTAGTTATCACTTTTGCCTTATGGCAAGGTGCTCCATCATGCTGGAAAAGGCATTGGTCATCACCAAACTTTGGTGAACATTTTTTATAAAAATATTGCAAGTTGATATAGATAAATAAGGAATATTTGCATGGTTAACTATACTATACAGGTCGATGGCAGAGAAATAGCTAAATGTGTGTATGATAAGTGAGGGTAATAATAGTTTACTTAATATACAGTCTAGTTAAATGAACAGGTAAGTGAATATTTGCATGGTTACATTAACTGTACAGGTAAATGACAGGAAGAGATACTTAAATAGCTAAATGTGTGTATGATATAATTTAGGGTAATAATAATAATTCCCTTAAAATACAGTCCTTAGTGCAGGGTTTAATTACAGAAAACACTAACAATAAAATTGGCTAACGAATAGCTTTGCTATTTAAATAATGACACTAGCCCTACATTAAATGTATGTTATTTTGAATTCCAAGCCTGACGAATTAAATAAATTGAACATAACCTAAATGAAGAAGCAATTAGGTCTAACGAATAAAATAAGTCTAGGCTAATAGGTCCTAGTCCCGCTTTAGTCAAATTCCAGTTTATTTGCGGTGCAACTTCATTGAATAGATGCGTACACTGCGCTCAGTGATGTCACTCAGAATTAATATGCTAATAGTGAATTAATTTGTTTATTTATTAAGCATATTTTCCTTCAGACGTTTTGCCGTTGATAGTATAGTTTACGCTGCATTAACACAACTCATGTTCATTCAAACTAACATTTCTTAGCATTCTAACCCACAAATTACAAGGACATTTAAGCCTACCTTTACTTGTAAATGAATTCCATTCTCCTCTCCTTCAGGGAAACAGTATAAACGGCTAGTCGCAACGCAGCTGCACAGCCAGTCTCAACGATCATACCACTCCCGCTTGAATGACCTGATTATTTTTTTTACCTTTTCGCTGATGAAGATCAGGCAGATCAGGTGTTGGTCTTCCTCTCTGAATAGTAGCAGCAGTACTAGTAGTACTAGTAGTAGTAATAGCAGTAGTAGTACTAGTAGTAATACTAGCAGCAGCAGTACTATTAGTACTAGCAGTAGTAGCAGTAGTAGTAATACTAGTAGTAGTAGTAGTAGTAGTAGTAGTAGTAGTAGTAGTAGTAGTAGTAGTAGTAGTAGTAGTAGTAGTAGTACTAGCATCAGCAGTACTATTAGTACTAGTAGCAGTAGTAGCAGTATTAGTACTAGTAGCAGTAGTAGTACTAGTAGTAGTACTTGCAGCAGCAGTACTAGTAGTAGTAGCAGTAGTAGTGGTAGTAGTAGCAGCATCAGAAGTAGTTGCATCAGCATGAGTATCAGCAGTAGCAGCAGCAGGTGTATTAGTACTAGCAGCAGCCATACTAGTAGTAATTGCGTCACCAGGAGCAGCATCAGACCCTGTACTGTACTATGCTCCAGATCTCTCTCTCTGATTAACAGGGTGATGGATTGGCCTTTGCCTGACAGTCTCAGCAGGGGTCCCAAATATCCCCCTCTCACCACCCCTTGATCCTCTGTGGGACTCGCAGAGCCGAGGCTCCACTTCAAACAAAGTCCATCTAGGGGGACCACCAAACTCTCTGTCACCCAGCACGGGGCCCACTCCCCTCGGCTCTTCTACCCGTCATCGCAGGCCTTTGGAACGGGCTCGCCCAGCTGCACTCCCCTCTACCACACCAACCCTCAGGCTTCCCCCAGCCTTTCCCCAGGTCCCTCGCCACGGGCTCGGTTCAGGGCTGCCTGCCTGCAGGGCCCACAGGCTTCTGTCTGTGTGGGGGAGAGAGGGAGACTGACAGATCTGGGTGTTAATTGGTGGGAGTGAGCCAGTGGAACTGTTGTTGATTCGTTTGTTTGGGGAGAAACGAGATACATGGTGTTTTTCTCAATATGCATACTACTGTACTCCAAGGACACAAATTGGAACATGGAACGGTCGGAGTATGAGTCCAAATTAACGTGCGCGAAACGGAGCACGTAGGGCAGATCTCAGATAGATGCAAGCTTCAACTAAAATATTATTATTTTAGTTGAAGTAATATTATTATTGTTGACGTAATATGATGCAACCACTAAAAAAACAACATAACATTTCTTGAAAATAATGTCTGCTGGTATTGAGCAGAAGCGAGAAAAAATTATCACCGACTTCAGAATGAAAAGTTTCCGACTCACATCTCATATGTTGCCTGGCTACAATATTTTATCTTGATACATGAATAAATACATCCTGTGTTAATTGTGGCATGTTTAACTGCCTAGAATATCCACTGCAGTGTGCATAGAATTCGTAGCTAACGTTGGCCATCTACCTTACATAACAACATTAGTTTTAGGTTGTTTTCTACATGTAAAACTATCTGGCTAGCTAGATTAATACAATTCACGTATAGCTAGCTGATAATTCTGAAGTTACAAGTTATATATTTTTTGTCTGTATTGGTCAAAGATAATGCAGTAACACCCGAGTGCGCAGTGCTTCTCAAATGTATATTTTTATGTGTTCTCCACACTCCTCACAACAACGTACTCAAGAGAAAGTCATCAGAGAAGGAACTCGGAGCATGAGTGTGTGGTAGTATGCATATTGAGAAACACCCACAGAAATGAAGGGGAGTGTGGCTTCACTGTAGGAAGAGGGAGGGAAATTGAGAAATGAAGTAGCAATGAGCCCTCTCTCACCAACCCCTCACCCCCCGTGGGACTCATCGAGCCGAGGCTCCACTTCAAACAACATCTATCTCCCTTTTCCTCTTCCACTAGGAGGGCCGCCAAACCCTCTGTCTACCAGCACGGGGCCCACTCCCCTTGGCTACTCTACCCACCGTCAGAGGCCTTTGGAAAGGGGTCGCTCGGCTCGGCGTTCACCTCTCTCTTCCACCCCCAGGCTTTCACCAGCCTTCCCCCAGTTCCTGAACCCACAAGCCTCTCTCTCTGTGGGACAGAGGCAGACTGACAGGCCTGGCTGTTAATAGGTGGGAGTAGATAGGGGAGAAGTGTGCTGTGGAAGGGAAATTGAGAAATTAAGATGCATGGTTGAGTTTATGGAGAGAGAACCTCAACTCATAACTGTGGCCAAGCTTACGGATGCTTCCTTGATCTCTGTCTGGACCTCAGGCCACAAATCCATAAACCTCCTAACATTCTGCACTCTAAGGACAGGCTGAGAGAGATGTTTTCTCAGGCTATTCTTCTTTCCTTTTCAACCTTTCTCCTGTTCCCCTGTCCTCGTTTTCACCAAATCTCCACTTAATTTCTGTTTGACTTGTCATGTTTTTTTTTGGCCATCTTCTCTCCTATCTTTCTCCTTCTCCTCCTCTTTCTCCTTGCTCATTTTCCTCCTTTCTCTCCTTAACTTCAATTTTCATTCTCTCCCTCTCTCATCTTCTCCATCTCTCCTTTCCTTTTTCTCCTCTTCCTCCTTCTCTCATCCTCTCCTTCTGCAGTGGTAGAGTAAGTAAGCTGCTGGTTCTGCCAGTAATGCACTAGTCAACAGAGCTAAGCCAGTGTAATTGCCTGGCCTGGGCTAATCCCTCTGCCTGCACTGCTGCCTGCCGAGAGAGATGGTGCTGTGCTTTAGACCTCAACTCACACAAGCATTCAGTCTTCTCTATCGATCTTTTTCACACACTGTGCTCTTTGTAAGGATCTGATATTTGAGCAGACCAGCTCCCCTGTGTGTGTGTTAGACTTTTCATGTTATGGCCTGGTGGTACATGTTCTCTCTAGTCACTAATATTTCTGAGGGAGATACTTTGGTGAAACAACTTCACTAGGCACGCCGCCATACCAGGAATGTGGTCATAGTCGCTAATAGCTCCAACTGTTCAAAAACCTGAGCCAAATCCATTGGATGTTTTTTTTTCCTCAAAGATACTCTAGAAACCGCTGTTACCGCTCCATTTGTCTCATGCGCTAATAGTGGATATCGAACGTTACTCACGTTATGGGCGGCAAGTAGCCTAGCGGTTAGAGTGTTGGGCCAGTAACCGAAAGGTCGCTGGTTTGAATACCCGAGCCGACAAATTGAAAAACCTGTCGATGTGTCCTTGAGCAAGGCACTTAACACTAATTTGCTCCAGGGACTGACCCTGTAGGTAGGCCGTCATTGTAAACAAGAATTTGTTCTTAACTGACTTGCTAGTTAAATAAAGGTAAAACAAATTAAATAATTTAGTTAACACGGATCTATTAACTAAGCGATACATTCAGCTGACTGAGGAAAACAATTTGCACAACACATTTGTTCATGTTATTGCTGTGAGCCACATGCATCTAGCTAGACAGGCAATGACTATGGCTGCTCTAGTCCAAGCTTAGAACTCATAGTATCTGCCCAGAGCATTGATGTGA
The DNA here is from genome assembly GCA_023634145.1 of Thymallus thymallus. Taxonomy (NCBI): domain Eukaryota; kingdom Metazoa; phylum Chordata; class Actinopteri; order Salmoniformes; family Salmonidae; genus Thymallus; species Thymallus thymallus. The sequence continues at coordinate 17,071,032 of CM042382.1, forward strand.
AATTATTCACATGATGGGTTTCTCTAGTGCAGATATTTCTGACATGACCTAATTGATGGGTAGTGTGTAGTATTTGTGAATTACACTTAATGCAGAAGAATTCAATGGGAGAATTAAGTTCTCCCTCTTAAACAAAGCAGCCAGCACCAACCCGCGTTTCTTTCCGTTTAGTTCTCCCTCTGAAACAAAGCAGCCAGCACCAATCTGCGTTTATTTTTCTCTTCCCCAAATTCCTTAGTCAGTCTGTGCTCCAGATTTTCTCACAGGGAGTTGTAGTGAGTCCCTGAGGAGCTGTTTCCCATTGAAATGACAAACAGCGTGAAGGAGGCCCAGCAAAGCACTGGGATTGGTTTAGAAGGCCAGGCTGGGTAAACAATGTGGTGGGCTGTTTGTATTTGGGGGGCTGAAGTGCTCTTGATATCAGGCAGCCCAGGGGGCAAACAGGGGTTGCAGACATTCTGGTCCCCCGACAATATGTGGGCTGTAGACATTACTCTCTATCCACCTGTTACACAGGATTCTCTATGCCTCATCAGTTAGTTGCCAATGGTGGGGATGAGTTTGACTGTGACACTATTGGGCATGCTCACATACATACAGTCGTATGCAAAAGTTTGGGCACCCCTCTGAGGCTGCATAATAATTTGCTATGTCGTCACAGAAAATGATCACAGTGGCATGCCATTCATTTTCTAATAAAAGCTGAGTACTGGGGTATTGTCCAGACAAATATTTTTAGTGTAGCAATATTAAGTTGTATGAAATTAAATCAGATGTGAAAAATAGGCTATGCAAAAATTTGGGCACCCTTGTCATTCTGTTGATTTGAATACCTGTAACTACGTAGCACTGATTAATTGGAACACACAATTGCTTATGTGAGCTCATTAAGCCTTGAACTTCATAGACAATTGCATCCAATCATGAGAAAAGGTATTTAAGGTGGCCAATTGCAAGTTGTTGTTCTCTTTGACTCTCCTCTGAAGAGTGGCAACATGGGGGCCTCAAAACAACTCTCAAATGACCTGAAAACAAAGATTGTTCAGCATTATGGTTTAGGGGAAGGCTACAAAAAGCTATCGCAGAGATGTAAGCTGTCAGTGTCCACTGTGAGGAACATAGTGAGGAAATGGAAGACCACAGGCACAGTTCTTGTTAAGGCCAGAAGTGGCAGGCCAAGTAAAATATCGGAGAGGCAAGGCGAAGGATGGTGAGAACGGTCAAAAACAGCCCACAGACCACCTCCAAAGACCTACAACATCATCTTGCTGCAGATGGTGTCACTGTGCATCGTTCAACAATTCAGCGCACTTTGCACAAGGAGAAGCTGTACGGGAGAGTGATGCGGAAGAAGCCTTTTCTGCACACACGCCAGAAACGCACATTTGGACAAGCCAGCTTCATTTTGGAATAAGGTGCTGTGGACTGATGAAACAAAGATTGAGTTATTTGGTCATAACAAGGGGCGTTATGCATGGCGGCAAAATAACACAGCGTTCCAAGAAAAACACTTGCTACCCACGGTAAAATTTGGTGGGGGTTCCATCATGCTGTGGGGCTGTGTGGCCAGTGCCGGTACTGGGAATCTTGTTAAAGTTGAGGGTCCCATGGATTCCACTTAATATCAGCAGATTCTTGGGAATAATGTTGAAGAATCAGTCACAAAGTTGAAGTTATGCCGGGGCTGGATATTTCAACAAGACAACGACCCAAAACACTGCTCAAAATCTACCCGGGCATTTATGCAGAGGAACAAGTACAATGTTCTGGAATGGCCATCCCAGTCCCCAGACCTGAATATCATTGAGAATCTGTGGGATGATTTGAAGCGGGCTGGATGTTTTGTAAGGAGGAATGGTCCAAAATACCTTCAACCAGAATCCAGACACTCATTAGAGGCTATAGGAAGCGTCTAGAGGCTGTTATTTTAGCAAAAGGAGGCTCTACTAAATATTGATGTGATTTTTCTGTTGGGGTGCCCAAATTTATGCACCTGTCTAATTTCGTTTTGATGCATATTGCACATTTTCCAATAAACCTCATTTCACTACTGAAATATATCTGTGTCCATCAGTTATTTGATAGATCAAAATGAAATTGCTGATCCAAACACCCAATTATTTATAAATGGAAATCATGGAAATTGCCAGGGGTGCCCAAACTTTTGCATACGACTGTACATACACTCATGCATGCATAGACACACACACAGACACACACACACACCCTACCCCAACCCAACCCACCCCACTGTCACAAACACTCCAACCATTCTAACACATTACTAGGAGTAAACAAAACACTTGATGATCATGCAGTCGTCTTAATTGTGGCGTGTGAGATGTAAGCAACAATCAAGGCTGACTAGTGCGTCTAAATGAATGCCAGGCGAGGAGCTCAGCAAGTAATGAACTCGACAAATTAAATCCCATGGCAAATTAAAACAGCTAAGGGCAGCCATAATAGCCTGCAAATCACCGGTTAAGTAGCAGTCACACTGGATTTCTCCATCCGTCACTGCATAGGAAAATCTATACAGCTAGCAACAGGGGCCCATAGATGAGATACACCGAACTAAACTCACACCTCTCCTCTCACAGCCATTTTGTTTTGTTGTATACATACATGAAAACAGACCGCACACAAGTATGTGAATAATGTACATGCAAACAGATGATTACAGTGTGATGCAAATAGTATGATTACATGTATTTGTTCCATGAGCAGCCGTGTATTATGTACCCTGACTGTCACATAACACATTTTATAACGCAATTTATATCAGCTCTTGCAGCAGTAGGCGTGTCATGGTGATTATATGGACTATATGTATGTACATGTATAGTGTATGAGCTCTGTGTGTGTGATACCCAAGGGACCTATTGGAAGTGCAGCTGTTCTTTTCATCGATGTCCTACATCTGCGAACACACACACTCTCTCCTCTCTATATTTACTCTCTCTCAACTCACTATCTAGCTCATCTTTCTCACTCTCTTAGGCTCTTGCCTCGTTCTATCTCTCTCGCTCTCATACACCAGATAGCTCCAATGAATATGGTGCTTGTTGGTCTTATTTTTGCATGGGAAACATCTGGTTATATGTTAACTGTAAGTGGCTTTGGGTAAAACTGTGGGCTATCCTCTTTCTGTCCTCTCTGTGGCAGACCATAATAACCTCACTGTGGAGGTCACGCCCTCCCTGTCACTGACCCCTTTGCCATGGCACTGAGCCGAGGTCGCTGCGGCAACACTGTCATTCCGTCACCTCTGTGTGTTCCGCTGCTTTGTCCAAGTGCCCCAGCGCTATCCCACGTGGCTTTGCAGCAACAATGATTTATTGTGGCTGTGTTGACAGAAGCAACTGCCTGCCCTCACCCCACGGCGACGGGAAACTAAGGGCTGTGTCCTAATACACTAATACAGCTTCCTTCTCTTGTCTCCTTCATTTTAAACTGCCTTCCCTAAACTTCTCTGTAATGGGAAACTCAAGGGATACGTCATACTACGCTTATATGGCTTCTTTGAATTAAATCCAGATATATTCAGACAATAGATTTTCACACACCTTTTTGTGTTGCCCATGTGCTTAAATAAGTCAAATTGAATAACTTTAACCCTTTTGACGCGTACGATCACATATTTGTGATCATTGTTGAATTGTCCCTGCAGTGTATGATCACAAATATGTACAGTTGAAGTCGGAGGTTTACATACACCTTAGCCAAATACATTTAAACTCAGTTTTTCACAATTCCTGACATTTAATCCTTGTAAAAATTCCCTGTCTTAGGTCAGTTAGGTCACCACTTTATTTTAAGAATGTGAAATGTCAGAATAATAGTAGAGAGAATTATTTATTTCAGCTTTTATTTCTTTCATCACATTACCAGTGGGTCAGAAGTTTAGATACACTCAATTAGTATTTTGTAGCATTGCCTTTAAATTATTTAACTTGGGTCAAACATTTCGGGTAGCCTTCCACAAGCTTCCCACAATAAGTTGGGTGAATTTTTGCCCATTCCTCCTGACAGAACTTGTGTAACTGAGTCAGGTTTGTAGGCTTCATTGCTCGCACACGCTTTTTCAGTTCTGCCCACAAATTTTCTATAGGATTGAGGTCAGGGCTTTGTGATGGCCACTCCAATACCTTGACTTTGTTGTCCTTAAGCCATTTTGCCACAACTTTGGAAGTATGCTTGGTGTCATTGTCCATTTGGAAGACCCATTTGCGACCAAGCTTTTACTTCCTGGCTGATGTCTTGAGATGTTGCTTCAATATAGCCACATCATTTTCCTTCCTCATCATGTCATCTATTTTGTGAAGTGCACCAGTCCCTCCTGCAGCAAAGCACCCCCACAACATGATGCTGCCACCCCCGTGCTTCACGGTTGGGATTTTGTTCTTCGGCTTGCAAGCCTCCCCCTTTTTCCTCCAAACATAACGATGGTCATTAGACCAGAGGACATTTCTCCAAAAAGTATGATCTTTGTCCCCATGTGCAGTTGCAAACCGTAGTCTGGCTTGCAAGCATTTTGGGGCGGCAGGTAGCCCAGTGGTTAAAGTGTTGGGCCCATAACTGAAAGGTTGCTGGATTGAATCCCCAAGCTGACAAGGTAAAATCTGTCGTTCTGCCCCTGAACAAGGCAGTTAACCCACTGTTCCTAGGCCGTCATTGAAAATAAGAATTTGTTCTTAACTGACTTGCCTAGTAAAATAAAAGTTAAAAAAAAAAAAATTAAAAAAAGATATGGCGGTTTTGGAGCAGTGGCTACTTCATTGCTGAGCAGCCTTTCAGGTTATGTCGATATAGGACTTGTTTTACTGTGGATATAGATACTTTTGTACCTGTTTCCTCCAGCATCTTCACAAGGTCCTTTGCTGTTGTTCTGGGATTGATTTGCAATTTTCGCACCAAAGTACATTCATCTCCAGGAGACAGAACGCGTCTCCTTCCTGAGTGGTATGATGGCTGCGTGGTCACATGGTGTTTATACTTGCGTATTATTGTTTGTACAGATGAACGTGGTACCTTCAGGCATTTGGAAATTGCTCCCAAGGATGAACCAGACTTGTGGAGGTCTACAATTTATTTTCTGAGGCATTGGCTGATTTCTTTAGATTTTCCCATGATGTCGAGCAAAAAGGCACTGAGTTTGAAGGTAGGCCTTGTTAACATGAAATCTGTGGAGTGGTTGAAAAATGAGTTTTAATGACTTTAACCTAAGTGTATGTAAACTTCCGACTTCAACTGTAGGACTTGGAACAAATGCATCTAAACAATATTGTTGTATGAAAAGCATCTAAACAATGTTTTTTACTGATGGGGAATAAATGTCTTTATAAAGGAACTTTATTCCTCAATTTCACCTTTTATTATAAAAGATAAATGCGAACTTCATCATCCAAACATAACACGGAACACATCCACAGCTAAACTCATTCCTTAAATAACAGGTTGCGCTGACAAAAAAACTAAACATAAAGTAGCAACCTAACAGCTAGACTTGTTTACAATGTACCACATCTCTGATGAGCACAATAGAGAAATATAATATTGTTTCGTTTTTGACAAATCACAAAGCAAATAAAATGTTATCACTTCACAGATCATCACACCAAATACAAGCCTACTGCATAGCCTAATCGTAGCACGAAAGCTAAACGGGGATTAAACCATTTTAGGGGGATTTGTGGGGGGGTTAATTTAATTTGTGGGGGGGGGTTTCAAGTCCTTTGGGGTTAGAAATAGGGGAAAGTATTGTGGGGCGATATGATGCAAGAAATATTACTGTGATGTGGGATTTCTCAATAAATGGAGGGCAAACACTTGAGAAGTTTATACGTTAAATAAAAATAAAACCCTTGGAAAGGGAGATCTGAGCTGGCAACCCCGGGGTACCAAAGTTACAATCTGATGCTGCGTTCAAAACAACTAGGTACTGGGAAATATCCAACTTCCGACTTCAGTGCGTTCAAAAAAACTAGGTACTGTGAAATCTCTGACTTCCGACTTCAGTGCGTTCAAGACAATCTCAGACTGGATGGTCATCCAACTCGGAATTCCAACTCAGGAACCCTGGCCTCTTTCTAGAGCTCCGACTTTTCGACCTGAAGATCACTGATGTCATGATTTGACCTAGTATTTTTCAGAGTTCACAGTTGTCTTGAAGGCACCATAAGTCAGTCAAGTGAACTATCCCTTGTTATAAAATGTTTGGTCTGACAGGCGCTTACATGATAACCATTATGCATTGTATGATGTCAACAAACATGGCGCCACAAATAGCGGGCAAATAGCTTAGCAATAGCTCATAATAATCAGTACAACCTTTAAAAAAGTATTTTACACACATCATTTGTGGCCATTACAATCGATGTAAGAATCGGAATGCATGATTTGTCACCAGTACTTGAAAACGTGAATAAAACAGTAAATAAAACTTGAAATTGACAAGTTGAAACGTAGCCTATAGATAATTAACAGGCAGTGTGCCTTGGTTTGAGGGCAGCACGGGTTCACTGTCCTGTTGCATAACAATCACATTTTAGATAGATAGATAGATAGATAGATAGATAGATAGGTACTTTATTGATCCCCCGGGGGGGAAATTTCATTGTCAAGCAGCTACAACAAAACACAGGGCAGGTGCAAAATGCCACAACGAAAGTACACAAAAGACAGATACACGGTACATGATACATAGAGCGGCAGTATGAAAAAGTATAGAAATACAAGATATCTGGAGTGCAAAAAAAAAAAAAAAAAAAAAGCTATAAAAAGGACATTGCATAGTATGGGTGGTTGGCTGAATATGTACACTATACGTTGGTGGATGTTGGATGGTTAACTATACTATACAGGTCGATGGCAGAGAAATACTTCAGTAGCTAAAAATGCGTATGATATGAGCGAGGGTAATAATAGTTTACTTAATAGACAGACTGGGTAAATGAACAGGTAAGTGAAAATCTTGCATGGTTAAATTAGCTGTACAGTTAGGTATACAGTTATATTTACAGATAAGTGAATACTTGCATGTTTACACAAACTGTACAGGTAAATGACAGGAAGAGATACTTTAATAGCTAAATGTGTGTATGATATCATTTGGGGTAATAATAGTAATTCCCTTAAAATACAGTCCTTAGTGCGCAGGGTTTAATTACAGACAACTGCACTTATTGCACATTCGATATACTAAAAGCAATGAGAAAAGGTGCAACTGGCAGGATACTAATATGCATTCCTGAGTGAATGCCTACGTCCAATAATTACTTACAATATTGCATGTGATATAATATAACAACTGTACATGAGTATGTATATACAGACCTGTATGAATAAATAGGTCCTGAGTGGATGAGTGCTGACGGACCAGAGTTACTCACGGATGGATGCATAATTGTTAAACTAGGTCCTAGCACCCCAACAGTTCCAGATCTATGTTGTCGACGGCACGGCACCCCGGTGAGGCATTATACAGTCTCATAGCCGCCGGCAGGAAGGACCTCCTGTAGCGCTCTCTGGCACACCGTGGTGGGATCAGTCTGTGACTGAAAGTGCTCCTCTGCGTCATAACCATAGCGTGCAGAGGGTGGGTGACGTTGTCCATGATGGCCAGCAGTTTGGCCAGGATCCGTCTCTCCGCCACCTCCTCTAGAGTGTCAAGGCTCATCCCCAGGACAGAGCTAGCCTTCCTGATCAGCTTATTTACCCGAGAAGCATCACCGGCTTTGATGTTTGCACCCCAGCACACCACTGCAAAAAAGATGGCACTGGCCACCACAGACTGGTAGAAGGTATGCAGTAGTTTACTGCACACGTTGAAGGACCTGAGCCTCCTCAGAAAGTAGAGTCGGCTCTGGCCCTTTTGGTACAGGGCCCCGGTGTTACCAGCCCATTCCAGTCTGTTGTCCATATGGACACCCAGGAACTTGTATGACTCAACCATTTCCACATCCATCCCCTTTATAGGGACTGCAGTCAGTTGTGCCTTGGTTCTCCTGAAGTCCACCACCATCTCCTTAGTTTTGCTGATGTTGAGCTGAAGGTGGTTCTGCTCACACCACAACACAAAGTCACTGATTGTGCTCCTGTACTCCTCCTCCTGCCCACCCCTGATGCACCCTACAATAGCAGAGTCATCCGAGAACTTCTGTAGGTGGCATGTTTCAGAGTTATATCTGAAGTCTGAGGTGTAGAGGGTGAACAGGAAGGGGGACAGGACCGTACCCTGGGGGGCCCCTGTGTTGCTAACTGCCCGTTCTGACACACAGCTCTGTAGTCGCACAAATTGTGGCCTACCGGTCAGGTAGTCCGTGACCCAGGAGACTAAGGGTGCTTCCACTTTCATCCTCCTCATCTTCTCACCCAGTAGCAGGGGCTGAATGGTATTGAAGGCACTGGAGAAGTCAAAAAACATGACCCTCACAGTGCAACCTGCATTGTCCAGGTGAGAGTAGGCCCTCTGCAGAAGGTAGATGATTGCATCATCCACCCTGATGTTGCGCTGGTATGCAAACTGCAGGGGGTCCATTGATGAACACACCAGGGGTCTGAGGTGAGCGAGGACTAACCTTTCCAGGGTCTTCATGATGTGGGATGTTAGCGCTACAGGTCTGAAGTCATTCAGGACAGTGGGGTGTGCCTTCTTGGGCACTGGGACGAGGCAGGATGTTTTCCACAGCACAGGGACCCTTTCTAGGCTCAGGCTAAGGTTGAAAAGACGCTGGAGTATTCCACACAGTTGGTCAGCACAGACCCTCAGCACCCTTGGGCTGATGCCATCAGGGCCCGCCGCTTTCCACTGGTGTAGTCTCTCCAGCTCTCTCTTCACTTGGTTGGTGGTGAAAGCCAGCCCAGGTGGGGAGGTGGGGGGAAGGGGGGTGTTGAGGATCAGTCCAGGGGGGGCAGGGGCGGAGGTGGGGTCACTGATTGTCTCAGCAGAGGTGCTGTGAGCAAAGTGGGGGTGGGATAGCCGTGAGGGTGTGTGGTCTGGGGAGCTGGAGGGGAGGTGGACAGGGCCAGTATCGAACCTGTTAAAAAATTGGTTCAGCTCATTGGCTCTGTCCTGGGTCCCCTCCGTCTGCCCACTGTTTGACTTTTTGAAGCCAGTGATATTTCTCATACCCTTCCACACCTCTCTCACCTGGCTCTGCCTCAGCTTGTCCTCCATCTTCTCCTTATACACTCTCTTCCCCTCCGCAATCCGCAACTTCAGCTCCCTCTGGACGCATTTCAATTTGTCCTTGTCCTTCTCCTTGAAGGCCCTCTTCTTCTCATTCAGCAGGGCCTTCAGGTCGCTGGTGACCCAGGGTTTATTGTTTGGGAAACAGCGTACCTTCCTGGTGGGTACAGTGTTGTCTACACAAAAATTAATATAGTCTGTTATGCAGTCAGTGAGTCCATCGATGTCCTCCCCATGAGCCTCACAGAGCACATCCCAGTCTGTTGTTTCAAAGCAGTCCTGTAGGGCCTCATTCGCCTCTGGGGACCATCTCCTAATAGTCCTGGTGGTTGCAGGCTGCTGTTGGACCATAGGCCTGTAGAGTGGGGTGAGGTGGACAAGGTTGTGATCCGATCTACCGAGGGGAGGGAGTGCAGTGGAGTTGTATGCATCCTTCACATTAGCATATAACAAGTCCAGAGTTTTATTATTCCTGGTTGGGCACTTCACGAACTGTTTGAACGTGGGCAGCGTTGAAGAGAGAGATGCATGGTTAAAATCCCCCGAAATTGCAAAAAAAGCACTGGGATGCGCTGTCTGTAACCTCGCGATAACAGAGTGGAAGACGTCACACGCTGCGTTTGCGTCAGCAGAGGGCGGGATGTAAACAATAACAGCAATGGCCGCCGTGAATTCCCTCGGCAAATAGTAGGGTCTCAGGCTAACGGCTAGCAGTTCAATGTCCGGGCTACAAAACTGTTCCTTAAGAGTAATATGTTTCGGATGACACCATCTGTTGTTAACTAATAAAGCCAGCCCACCACCCTTACTCTTACCGGAAGAGACGCGATCCCTGTCCGCTGTGATGGTCTGGAAACCGTCGATAGTGACGTTCTGTATGGGGATGTTACCGTTCAGCCAGGTCTCAGTAAAACACATTAGGCTCGTTTCCCGATAAATCCTTTGTCCTCGAACAAGTCCCGCCAACTCATCCATCTTGTTATGTAGACACCTAACATTGCCCATAATAACAGACGGTATAGCCGGCTTGTACTTGAACCTCCTCCGCTTTGCCTTACATTTCAATCCCGCCCTACATCCACGGCGTCGTCTTTTCAATTCGTCCGGAATATCAAACTTTTCCCTGGGGAGCAGCAGCGCTGCGTGGGCTAAATCCAGGAGCTGGGCTCTGCTGTAAACAATAACAGTTGACGACTCCTGTCGACGTTCAGCTGCGATAAAATCCATAAAATCCATAATCCTGAACTGTTATAGTTCGACTGTAGCAAAAAAAAAAAAAAAAACTAAAGAAAATAGACGAAAGAAACGAACTAAAACAACAATTAATGCACGAACAACGGGAGCTGCTTAACAGGCGACCACTCAGGGCGGCGCCAAAATGTTTTGGAACTGTGAGTTCATAAAAACCTCACGCTGTTGCGACAGATAGAGATATTTGGAACTCACAACTTAATTGCTGTAACACTAATACCATATGTGAAAAGACTGGATAGACTTGGATTCACCTTGATTTATAAAAGACCTCAACCCCTAGTCTAACTGCGAGCTTGCGGATTAGTACAGGATAGCCGGTAGCTACAGTCCTGTAAATCTCTCTCTCCTTAGACTATAGCCCATTCGCTGTAGTGATGGACTATAATTAGCATATAGAGTAGCTGCTCGCTCAGCGTTGGCATGTCCAGGAACATTCTTTAAGTTGAGCCGGACTCATAAAACTTTCCACTTATCACAGTTTATCCAAGCCTTTCCTGTCCTCTGGGTGGATATGGAATATGACCTGTTTTCATCTCCTTGGCAAGTTAGACTCAATAATGTTGAAAAACAAGTGTTTCTTATTCACATTATAGGGCTGACCTGTACTGTGATGGCTCTGATGTTTTCCTTTCACATTGCCCTTTCCAGCATGGTTCCAGAAACGGTGGTTGTGTAACCAGGCCAGCCAAGTACAGCTCGACTTGGGTCGGTTCTGTTTGGCTCAGTAGTGTGAAAAGGGTATTGCCTTGTCTATCCTATGAGGGGTCCAGAATTTGTGTTAGCTTACTATTGTTTCCATTAAAGCTACCCTCTTGGCCAGGTCTCTCTGGAAAGTGTTATTCTTTGAAATCTCAATGGGATCTCCTGGTTAAATAAAGGTTGAATAGAAACATAAAAACTGACAACCTTCTCAATGTATTTGTCAATCCCAAGGCCAGCTGGCAAGAGATTCACTGAGATGTCAATGGGATAACCTAGTTAAATAAAGGCTCCTCTCTGTGTCTGATTGTAGGCGTTCCCTCGGGCCCGCGGAACGTGATATCCGTTGTGAACGAGACCTCAGTGATCCTGGAGTGGCACGCGCCCAGGGAGACAGGTGGTCGTGAGGACGTGGTCTACAACATTGTGTGTAAGAAGTGTCGTGCGGACCGCCGTACCTGTTCACACTGTGACGACAACGTGGAGTTTGTGCCACGGCAGCTGGGCCTGACGGAGACCAGAGTGTTCATCAGTAACCTGTGGGCCCACACGCTCTACAGCTTCGAGATACAGGCCGTCAACGGGGTGACCAACAAGAGCCCCTACCCTGCCCAGCACGTGTCAATAGACATCACCACCAACCAGGCTGGTAAGAGAATAGTGTGGGTGTGTCTGTGGGGGGGTTCTCTGTGTGTGTTGTATAGTCTCACTAAGAGGGGATGGTGAGCATCATCATCATCATCATCATCATCATCTGTATTCATGTACAGTTGAAGTTGGAAGTTTACATACACCTTAGCCAAATACATTTAAACTCAGTTTTTCAGAACTCCTGACATTTTAATCCTAGTAAAAATGCCCTGTCTTAGGTCAGTTAGGATTTATTTTAAGAATGTGAAATGTCAGAATAATAGTAGAGAGAATTATTTATTTCAGCTTTTATTTCTTTTATCACATTCCCAGTGGGTCAGAAGTTTACATACACCCAATTAGTATTTGGTAGCATTGACTTTAAATTGTTTAACTTGGGTCAAACATTTCGGGTAGCCTTCCACAACCTTCCCACAATAAGTTGGGTGAATTTTGGCCCATTCCTCCTGACAGAACTGGTGTAACTATGTCAGGTTTGTAGGCCTCCTTGCTCGCCCACCAATTTTCTATAGGATTGAGGATAGGGCTTTGTGATGGCCACTCCAATACCTTAACATTTTGCTAAACTTTGGAAGTTCGCTTGGGGTCATTGTCCATTTGGAAGACCCATTTGCGACCAAGCTTTAACTTCTTGACTGATGTCTTGAGATGTTGCTTCAATATATCCACATAATTTTCATTCCTCATGATGATGAAGTGCACCAGTCCCTCCTGCAGCAAAGCACCCCCCACAACATGATCCAATTGACTCAAATTATGTCCATTAGCCTATCAGAAGCTTCTAAAGCCATGACATCATTTGCTGGAATTTTCCAAGCTGTTTAAAGGCACCGTCAACTCAGTGTATGTAAACTTCTGACCCACTGGAATTGTGATATAGTGAATTATAAGTGAATTAATCTGTCTATAAACAGATGTTGGAATAATTACTTGTGTCATGCACAATGTAGATGTCTTAACCGACTTGCCAAAACTATAGTTTGTTAACATGAAATCTGTGCAGAGGTTGAAAAATCTGTTTTAATGACTTCAACCTAAGTGTATGTACATTTCCGACTTCAACTGTACATTGTTGCCGTAGTCTGCTGTACCTGTGTCTCCTTTCTAGTGTTCAAAGAAACAATTTTGTATAGCGTTTCATTTATAGTTTTTATCATATTTCATTCCACATTGCTCAGCATTGGTAAACACAACATAATCTCTGCATGTCTTACTCCTGTCCTGTTGCTTCTCCTTCCACAATATGAACTGGAGAGAGGTCATTGTGCTGAACTGTGAATAATGACTTTAAGGATTTAGGTGAGGGGGGGGGCAGCTGACTCCAGCTATACGAGAACTCACAAAGTTAAATATCTTATTATCGCCCTCTTTCTCGTATGAAAGCAGAGGCCTGCTATATAATTGAGTGTGTTGAGGGATTGGGGATTTTTCCCTTTGAAAACATGGTGAAGTTCAAAACCCCAACCCATGGCATGTTAGGATCTGTGGCGAGACCAGCACATCCATGCCTTCACCCTATTTCTGCACCCTTTGTAAATTCCCCAGTTTTATTTATACATCAAACCCTTTGAAACTTCAAAAAATATGAAAATGCTGGTTTGCATTTTGCTCCAAGACAACATTACAGAAATGCTTGCTTCTTAAGCTTCAGTAAAAAGCCTAAAGTAAATCAATCTTACTACGACAAACAGCAAATAAGATTTTTATATAACATCCTTTCTACTTGATATTCTGAAGGTTGAGACAGCATTGAGACAGCGTCATGGCTTGTCAGATATCTTTGCTGATTGCGGTCTTCTTTTCGAATGAGTCTTTGTTTTCGGTTCGGCGAGAAGTAACTCGACTTGCCTCGGCCTCTCCCTTCATGGCAGACTGAGAACAGTCTATAAGGCCACAGCCTAAAACACTGACGCAGTATTGAACATATAGCTGAAAATAAACCCTACCAAACACAATCCTTGGCTAAATAGCTGGAGGTTGTTTTTATAGGGCTGAACAGGGCCAATATTGAAAAAGCATCGAAGAGAGTAGAAGTGTGATCTAGAATCAAGTCCCTTCTCTTATTCGTTATGATTTAAAAGGCAAAACTGATCTGAGATCAGCACTCATGTTCTGTGGTTCTTTGTAAATACCTGCCCATGCCAGTTTCTCTAGTGTTCACTGTCTTTGCAGCAGTGCTGAACCTGTTACAGAACAGGCAGTGAGACAAGAAGGGTTTGGGTGTTTAGTACTACATGGTGATTATGCAGACAACTCCTCTGTCTAAGACATTAGCCCACGATTAGGGCAGGGTGAACCAAGCCTCCTCATCTCTCTCCTTCACGCTCTCTTTCTATCTCCTTTTCTTAAGTTAGAAGGCTCTTGACTCTCTTGCTCTCTCCAACTCCCTTGCTCTCTTTCTCCTTTTCTCTCTCTCCTGTTCATCCTTTCTCTTGCATCCCTTCCTCCCTCCCTTCTATTTCTCTGGCCTTGTGATGGAATGTGAATTCAGCCACTGGAAATGACAGCTTTGGGATATTTTGTCTGCCTGGTCCTTTTCCTACAGTGTTCTTCATGGTTCTGTGGAGTTCCATCATGTACATAGTGGCACTTATCAAGGGACCTAGAGCAAGTCTTGACCAAGTGGAAAATTTAAATGAGACCCATTTCATGTGTCTGCTCGTATGAGAGAGACCTCAAGAGTGTAGTGTCTGCCAAATATGTGGAGTGTAGTTGTGTATTGAGTGTAGTTCTGTACTCGGTTTTCGAGTGGTCATTTCATCAGTGTGTACCATTACAGTTTTCAGTGTATACAGCAACTTTTCTGTGTTATAAATGTTGGACATTTCTGGTACTTGTTACTCCACCGTAATAGCACGATTGAAAGCAGAGCTCTGGCGCTATGTGAAAGCCGTGAACCCTCCAGTTTATGCATGAGTTTATGCATTTTGATGAGCGTAGGTGAATACGTTTTTTTTATATATATATACACAAACCTAACTCATTGTATATTTTTCCCTACTAGACATTCTCAAACTATACAACATCCCCATTCCCTGTTTCTGGAATCGAAACTCCAGTATTTAATCACAACAACCTCCAAGAAAATAACGACAGAGAGCAAAGAAGGAAACGGTCTCTCTCTCTCTGGCTCATGGCCCTTTGAGTCGTGGTGGCTGACAGCGAAGAAGAAGGAAATGAGGAGGTAAATAGCTCTGATTATTAGGCTAACCTAATGGCTTCAGACTGTCACATTTTTGAAAGGCTAAATAGGCCCTACATGACAGATAGATGTAGGTAAGTATTGTGCGAGCCCTGCTCTGGGTAAAGAGGTGACTGCCTGTAATTGGCTCTGCCCATGCCCAGCCCTTGGGGACTCTTTGTGGCTAGGTAATTGCGGTGCTGCTGCTTCTGACAAGAGGGTTTTCATAGGCAGGCAGGAAGCTAGACTGACTAGGCCGGACGTGGATATGAACTTTCGGTGATGAGACGGATGGAAGGATCTGAGGATAATTTGGGGAGAAAACTTTGAAGGCAGTGTGAGAGTGGAAGTCTGGGGAAAGTTATTCTCAGCCACACTAACCATGTGCAAACTGGACTGAACTCCAAAAACAGTTCAAAAGGACACAAACATGTTGGCAATCTGTTAATCCTCTCAAAGTTCTCATTGGACTCTCGAAACTGCAGTATTCTTTGCTTTCCTGAAATATGGCTCTCGGACAAGATACCCATCCACGTCGACGGGGTCGCATTGGAGCAGGTCAAGAGCTTCAAGTTCCTCAGTGTCGAAATCACTAAAGACTTATAATGGTCCAAATAGCGCCTCTTCCCCCTCAGGAGGTTGAAACAGTTTGTCATGGGCCCTCAAATCCTCAACAGGTTTTACAGCTGTACCATTGAGAGCATTTTGACTAGCTGTATCACTGCCTGGGATGGCAATAGCATCGCCCTCGATTGCATGGTGCTACAGAGGGTGGTACGGACAGCCCAGTACATTATTGGGGCCGAGCTCCCTGTATATCAGGCGGTGTGAAAGGAAGGCCCGGAAAATCGTTAAAGACTCCAACCACCCAAGCCATAGACTATTCTCTCTGCTTCCACATGGCAAGCGGTACCAGTGTATCAAGTCGGATACCAACAGGCTCCTGAACAGCTTCTATCCCCAAGCAATAAGACTGATAAATAGCTAACAAAATAGCTACACAGACTATCTGAGTTAACATTGTATCCTCATTGACCTTTTTATTTTTGTCTCTATGCAGACTCCCAAGGCCCTACACACTCACACACACTCCATCTGCTCACACATAATATGCACATACAGTACATTTATACTGGCTCTACTCACACGCACACCCACTCATATACAAGCTGCTGCTGCTACTGTTTATCTTATATCCTAATGCCTAGTCACCTTAACCCTATACATACTGTATCTACCTCCATCACTCCAGTATCCCTGCACATTGTAAATATGGTTTTGGAACTGACCCTGTATTTAGTATACTTACTTAGTTTTCTTCATATTTCTTATTTCTCTTTTTCTAGTATTACATTGTTGTTATTGCATTGTTGGGTTTTGAGTTTGCAAGAATGGCGTTTCACTGAACTTATGCATGTGACATTAAAACTTGAAACTTGTATTTTACACGGAAGATTGTAGGGTTGATGGAGAAATTGAGGAGAGGTAGAGGTGAAGATGAGCGAGTGGGACAACATACTGTAAGTGAAAGAGAGTTGGAGAAGAGATGTGTAGAAGAGAGCGAGTTAGACGAAAGAAGGATATCAGGGGAGCTAAAGGTAGTGGAGATGAGGACAGTCAGAGATGATTCAGTGTGAATCAGTGCCGAGGTCATTAAACTGTCCTAGATCCCTGTGTGTGTATGGGATGAAGGCCTGATCAATACTCTGATTCACAGCCTACACTAAACTGGACACACACACACAATTCTCAGGTTATTTACTATCCTCTCTCTACAGCCCAGGTTTAGTCATCTTGATCTCTGTATAGTCAAAAGCTGCCATCTCCCATTTGATGTCTTTTTGGGGAACATTATACTTTAATTCACTTAGCAGCACACCGTGTGCAGACCTGAGGGTTGTGAGGTAAATGTTAAACGTCCATTAAGATAGGTTAATGCATACTAGGGTCATTACAGTCAAGGACCAGACGATGTTTAAAAACCTCCAGAAAACGAAGGAAATGTTCTCTGAGGTAACACTATGTCCTCCACAGCATCCTTCTCTCCCTCCAACCCTCCATCCTGGACACTTAACCCACATGAACAGCTGAATGACACCACTCAGAGAGGAACTTTTAATTTATTTTCTTTTCTTTTACTGCTTTTCACTGCGTCTATCTTTTTCTCCTGACTTTGTAAGGGTTATTGTCTTTTTAGCGACAATATTCAAACTAAAAATGACTTACTAAAATGACCTACTAAATATAGTAGAATGTCAACATGGCTACTTGATTATTTTTATTGACAGTTTAGACCCAAAACAGACACTTACGTTTTCCGCACACTACCTTCTCAGAGTGTTAACTATTGTTAGCTAGCTGTAGCGGCTAGCTCTTTCCCATGTTGAAAGCACCTCTAGATTCTGTGCCAACTGCCAAACCAGTCCAACCTGAGAATCCTCCATATCTCCTCCCATTCCAATCCACTGCAACTGTTTTTAGATGTACTCCCAAAATCCAAACATCTCCATCTATTCCATCTTGCTGCCTTCTTTGGGCATGTGGAAACCAGCGAAACCCAGCAAGTTCATGAAAACTGTCTGTGGCTCAGCGGGATTTTAGATACAAAGCGAGATACACATTTATTTTATTTTATTTCTTTCACCTTTATTTAACCAGGTAGGCCAGTTGAGAACAAGTTCTCAATTACAACTGCGACCTGGACGTGGTTGAAGCCAAATCCAAACAACCAAAATATACCAAAGCGATTTGAGCCTTTGACATTACTAAAACCAGAGGGATGTGAGGCCTGTTTGGATCCCTATTATGTTTTGTGTTTATGTGCTTTGAATGCCTTGAGTATTTCCATCTGTTGTTGGTGGACATGGGATGGTTTAGAGTAAGAACAGATGAAGACCCAATTATACTTTAAGGTAAAAAATTAAAAATTAAATATAAAAAGCATTCTCCCTTGTATGTATTGAATAGATTGCTCAATAATTTGTTAGTTTGATTATTAGTACGTCCATTGGTTATTTAATTCATCCATTCATTCATTCAATCTTTCATAAATAATTGGAGTATGATAGTGTGCAACTTTCTTCATAGTTTTTTTTTTGCATGGGTTGTTGCTTTGTGTCCAACCATTTCATCATCCTCTTCAGTGCTGGCTCAGGGTGTCATTCTGCTTCATAAATGTTGTAGCTTGTCCCTTGAATCCAGAAACTGGCAGCTAGCTGCAGGCAATCGGAGGAGAATGGCTCTGAATGCTATGGAACTCCTCAAACCTTAAAACGTCTTCCTCTAGTGTCTGAAGTACAACAGAGAAAGAGAAACCGCGTAAACCAAAAGACAAGTTGTCTTCCTTCATTACTTTCAGTCTTCGCCACTAAATCGCTCCTCTGGCCACAGTACAATATGTGATTGTGAGAAGGTTCTAAGCAAACCCACCACACTATGCTCTAGTTAACTCTAGAAATGCCAGGACTTGGCGCTTTCAAGAAGGAACCAATAATGCCTGTTTTACATCTACATTTCAAGAGTGGTGTCACTACTGGCATTACTGGAGTGTGGTTAATTGGTTCCCTTAAAGAAACTCATAGAAATAGAAACAGAACACAGAAAGGGACTGGACAGAACAGATCAGATCAGAGCAGAATGGAGCAGAACGGATCAGAGCAGAACTGCCACATCCCTATAATCTGTGCGATGGGTCCATTACCATGTAGTCACGACTGGGCAGCCCCTCTGAGCTATTGCTAATGGGGAGGCAGTGGCTAACCAGCATGCCTAGGAGGGAGAAAGAGTGAGAGAGGTTGAGAGAGGGAGAGCGAGGCTGTGGTGCTGTAGTAAGTCTCAGTCTTAAAGGAAAAACCCGGAATTAGATTGTTCTGTGTGATGAAATGGGCCTTGGTCCTTTGGTCTGCTTACCAATTATCGGGACTTTTCCGACCAATCTTAAAACTGGGAATCAGTCAAGCACATCAGAAACGTCCAGCTGGGAATTGAGGGATGAAAGCCCTGCGGAATGTGGATTGTGGAATGTGAAATGTATTAAGCTTATCCCGGGAAAATCACAATGAGGGAGTTGATGCAGAGGGAGAATGGGAAGAGGTCACCTGAAACTATTCAAGTTATATTCTGGGGGTTTGGTGAAAATGAATGAGCTTTCGATCCCTTTTGTAAAATATGTGTAAAGGCCCTGTGCTATAGTGTGTAGGTATAGAGTGGTAAGATGTGTAAAGGCCCTGTGCTATAGTGTGTAGGTATAGAGTGGTAAGATGTGTAAAGGCCCTGTGCTATAGTGTGTAGGTATAGAGTGGTAAGATGTGTAAAGGCCCTGTGCTATAGTGTGTAGGTATAGAGTGGTAAGATGTGTAAAGGCCCTGTGCTATAGTGTGTAGGTATAGAGTGGTAAAATGTGTAAAGGCCCTGTGCTATAGTGTGTAGGTATAGAGTGGTAAGATGTGTAATGTGATGGCCTTGTGTTAGAGTAGCAGTTTGCAGGTAAAACGCCCCCCCCTCTCTCTCTCCCTCCCTTCCTTCCTTCCCTCCCTCCCTCCCTCCCTCCCTCCCTCCCTCCCTGGCTAGCAGCACTGGGAGGCTTGACATTGATTAATGTTAAGCCGAGTGCTGCATCAAAAGCTGGGGACAGCCAGTTGGGCCAGATAAAAGTAGAACAGAGGAGCGAGGCAAGGGGGGAGGGATGGGGGGAGGGAAGGGGGAGGAGAGAAGTGTAGGGCACAGCCACCAATCGCTGTCAGCGCTGGTGTCCCCTGGTAATGGTGGGGACACGCTTTGAGTGGACAGCATGGCTTCAACGGGCCTGACCCTTGACCTCCAGCCAGGTACAAACGCAGCAGTCCTTATAGAAACACAGGCTCATTACATACAGGGCACTAACACACATCTGTGTTCGCAAACACACATGCAAACGCACAACCAAACACAGGCCTTTTATTTTTTTATTGGGAGTTTTAGGCAGGGGGTACAGTATATTGTACTTCTGTGTGTGGAGATTTTCAAATGGGAATATTTAACGCAACAGCACACAACCAATCATTGAGACGTGATGTGAAACCATGTAGAATCAGAAAAGCCTGCCTGGTCTTAATATAATTGGCCAAACTGTGCCTGTCTGGCTGAATATAGTCTGGGTCTTAATCTCCGTCCCAAATGGCACCCTATTCTCTATAAAGTGTCCTATTTTTTTTTTTACCAGAGCCTATGGGCCGTGGCCAACAGTAGTGCACCACATAGGGATAGGGAGCCATTTGGGACTCAACCTTAGTCTGTTAGACTGGGGTCTGGTTTTGGATCACACACTCCCCTATGCTACCCCCTTTCGACTGTAAGCTCAGAATGCAGGGAAGGCAGCAGCAGCATAGTGGCCTACTGGGGCTGTCAGTAACAGTGCTGTTCTCAGGGCCGGTAATTGATAATGCGGCCCAGCAGAGCTCTGTGCACTGGAGCGTGAGGCAGCCAGAGAGGAGAGAGGAGAGAGGAGGCTTAGCCACACCAAGGTGAGGCCTGGATAGGATGAGAGTGCGTGGGCTGGAACGAGAGCAGGAAGCAGGTGGGGTGGAGGTGAGTGTCTGGGGGTTACTTGGGGATTTTGGGAGCTGAAGTGTAAGGAAAGTTTGGTGTGTTTTAGAAAAGTCTGCATGTGTTTGTGTGTATGGGAGGCTGGGGCACAAGATGTGTGTATAGTAGTGTGGGTGGTAGAATGAGATGGCGGAAGGGTTTATTTTGACAAAAGTGAGTGTGTGTAGACATATCTGTTTGTGTCTCAGTATGTTTGGGGGTAATAATACATGAGCCTCTATCTCCCAGCCTTCCACATCTCTGGAATGGATACTGTAAAAGATAAGCAAAGAGAGATGGAAACCATTCCCTTCCCATTTACTGGGGGTAATGTATTATTCCTGTTCAATCACTGCTAAACGCTGGCCTTTACCATTCCCCCCCTTGCCAGTCCAGGAAGACAGGAAAGAGGGATGATGATAGAGGGATGATAGCGCGGAGGACAATAGCTAGGCAATGAGTTGGAAATTGATGGGGTGTTGGGTTAATTCACAGCCCATATGTGTGCGCTCAGGTGTGCTGTGTCTGAATGGCAGAAAGAGCAGAGAGAGGAGAGGAGAGAGAGCAGAGGAGAGGAGAGAGAGCAGAGGAGAGAGAGCAGAGGAGAGGAGAGAGAGCAGAGAGAGAGAGCAGAGGAGATAGAGCAGAGGAGAGCGGAGAGAGAGAGAGAGCAGAGAGAGAGAGCAGAGAGAGAGAGCAGAGAGAGCGAGCAGAGAGAGAGAGCGAGCAGAGAGAGAGAGCAGAGAGAGAGAGAGCAGAGAGAGAGAGAGCAGGGCAAAAGCATCACAAAGAGATGGGATGGAGTTTTCTTCCTTTGTGCCTCATTAGGTAGTGATTTTATTCAGACCCAGCACAGATTATTACCTTGTTGTGTCGGAGACGGAGACCTACACAGAGAGAGAGAAATGGGGACCTTGAAGAGTGAGAATGTTTTAAAAGATGTGCTAGCTGCCCCACAACAGCTCTGACTGGTGATTCTTACCAGCATGACATTTGTCTGAGAATTGTGAATGTGTTACATTGTGTTTTTGTAACTTTCAATGATACTTCGTTCAGGCTGTTACAAGGCAATTTTGTTCAACAATTTTGTCCTGTTTACTGTTTGCAGCCCCCTCCATCGTACCCATCATGCACCAGGTGAGCTCCACCATGAAGAGCTTCACATTGTCATGGCCACAGCCTGAACAGCCCAACGGAATAATCCTGGACTACGAGCTACGTTTCTACGAGAAGGTAGGCTGGGTGTGCGTGAGTGTGAGTGTGTGTGTACGTGTGTGCATGTGTGTAAGCACACGTCTGCTCAAGAGCATGTTTATCTGCTTACACAATGTGTGTGTGTGTGTGTAGCTGTGCGTGTATCGACTTAAAATAAACCCAACAGAAGTTTCTCTTGTTTTCTGAAGCAAAACCCCCGAACTCCCATGGCTGATAATATGTCATTTCAGTTCCACCTCCAGTCCATCTCTCCTTCCCCACTGTTGTGCTGTTGTTTGGTTTCCCTGCCTTCCCTGTCTGATGAAGTGAATACCTTGACCTGCCCGCTCCCCTCACCAGTCCCACTGCGGTAATGCTATGCGTCTGGTTGGGCTTGCATCGATCCGTCTGCTACCATCTGCTCCTACACAGTAGAACCTTCTTTAATAACCTATGAGAGTTGCCCAGAGTATCTATGGAGCAGGCATTATTGACCTGTAGGCTTTTCCCAAGGCCTCGGTGTACAGGAATAATGAAATAGAGCCCATAATAGACTAGAGTCTATAGGACACTTATGGTTGTCCATAGAATAGACTAGAGTATAGAGGACACTTAAGGTGGTCCATAGAATAGACTAGAGTCTAGAGGACACTTAAGGTGGTCCAAAGAATAGACTAGAGTCTAGAGGACACTTAAGGTGGTCCAAAGAATAGACTAGAGTCTAGAGGACACTTAAGGTGGTCCAAAGAATAGACTAGAGTCTAGAGGACACTTAATGTGGTCCGTGGATTAGTGGGTTGGTTGGATGCACATTATAGCCTTCGAAATATGTTCGCTTGTCTTCCATTTCTTAGATAAAATATTTTAATCTGTATGTTGATGGTTTTCAAAGCAGATAGAATCCATCTATCCTGTATTTATTTACAAAGGTACAGTATGTCATTGCAAACAAGAACCCTTCACAATAATAACCTAGAATTCTCTACATTCCTTGTTATGCCAGACTTGAAGTCATGGTCACATACAATTTTGTTAATAAACAAAATTGTATGTGACCATGACTTCAAGTCTGGCCCTTGGAAAATGTTCTACCCAACATTTTAGAAAATACTCTCTAGCTCCACTTTGCTGCCTTTGTCATGAACCAGAATCGAATATGGCCCCTGTGAAACCTTATCGCTTCACAGCTTAGTGTCATGCAAATACCGCTCATACAACCTGCTGTTTGCTCATAAATATTGATGTCATAATCCTACTGATATCTTTGTAGCGTGTCCTTCCAGATAAATAGACCTGGGCTGCATTATTCACATATTGATTAATTAATGAAGATAAGGTTTCTAATTGCATAGGGGAAAGCAGGTGAGGGTTACTTAGAGGGCACTTTCTCCTTTCTCTCTCACTCTCTCACTCTCTTGTTTCTCTCTCTCTCTCTCTCTCTCTCTCTCTCTCTCTCTCTCTCTCTCTCTCTCTCTCTCTCTCTCTCTCTCTCTCTCTCTCTCTCTCTCTCTCTCTTTCTCTCCCCCCCCTAGGAATATGATCAGGTGAGAGATGCACCTTATGACCCTGTGTGTGACAGTGTGCTTACTTGGTCACATACTGTGTGCATGGATGCGTGTGAGGGTGCGTTTGTGTGTATGATTGCCTGGTGACATACTGTGCTACAGAGATTAAATTCCCTCTCTCTGTGATACACTGTATTTTAGATGTTTTCATCCTGACAGGGCCCAAATACAGTCATCCTCCACCAGTAGGACTGCAAATAACTGCCTTTCTCACGGTAATTGACCGTTAATTAACATACAAACGTTTAGCATCTCCAGGCTTCCACGCATAGACTACAATCCACTGATGCAGACCTTTGGAACATCTCCATTCTATTTAATATAGCCTACACCTTTACAATAAATCCATTATTTATTTTAGGCAGGTCTAAAGAAACATGATATGAAGAAAATGAAGCCTATTTTAGAAAACCATAATAGCATATTCTGAGTTGTCCTTATGTTAGGCCCTGATCTGACTACACTAGTTCTAACTCTGTTCCAGGGGTCCTAGGACTATAGGCTACACTTAGAGTTATTTGGCCACTTTAGTTGCGATACAAACCTTATTGTTGTGTCTTGACTATCATTAAAAGTGAAGACTGTTACTCAGACTCACTAAACAAAACAACAAACGCACTAAACAGAAAACAGCACCGAGAGCTGGGGTAGCGTAACACAAGGCAAGCACTACACATACAATGATCCACACGCAGGTGGACGCAATGGGAACATACATATAATCCCCAATTAGAGACAACTCAAGACAGCTGCATCTAATTGGGGATTGACAAAAACCACCCAAGACTCCCTGTTCTATTGTCAGGTCCTGACTGTGGCCATAACACTCCCACTAGAGGGAGTCAGAGACCTGACCTCAGTCAGGCCCTGTCAATCATAACAGTCGCTTATTAATGAATTTTACCTTGATCAGTCTCGTTCTTGAATGTCTTAATTTCTAGTAGTCTGCACAAACTGCAACTTTATGAATCATCCATATACAAATTGGCTCAATTATTTATTTACGGGAAAAGATCCATAGTTCACTAAGAGACATCCTCTGACTCTCTCTTACTTCATGTCCAGCGAGAGAGAGACTCTGCCAGGAATTTATGACCTGTCGTAAAGTCATAAAACATAAAGTCATAAAACTGTTCACGTCTCTGCCTAGCAGATCCACTAAAAGGGAAGCTAGCGTCATGACATTATCAAAACATGCAGTGCATTCGTAAGTATTCAGACCCCTTGACCTTTTCCACATTTTGTTAGCCTTATTCTAAAATGGATTAAATAGTTTTTTTCCCCCTTATCAATCTACACACACTACCCCATAATGACAAAGCAAAAACACCTATCCACTAGGTAATCCACCATGGAAGTTGATATTGTGTGTGTGTGTGTGTGTGTGTGTGTGTGTGTGTGTGTGTGTGTGTGTGTGTGTGTGTGTGTGTGTGTGTGTGTGTGTGTGTGTGTGTGTGTGTGTGTGTGTGTGTGTGTGTGTGTGTGTGTGTGTGTGTGTGTGTGTGTGTGTGTGTGTGTGTGTGTGTGGTTCTTCTATCCTTGTGGGGACCTTAAAACAAGGAAAACTCTCCCTTGTGGGGACTTTGCCCACCTCCCCATGAGGACAAAGGCTATTTTAAGCTTAGGGTTAAGGTAAGGGTTAGGGTTAGAAAATAAGATTTTTGAACAGAAATAGATAGAAGAACATAACGTGTGTGTGTATTCACAGGAATAGTAAACCAAGGAAAATTGAGAACATTTTGCAGGTCCTCACTTGTAAAACAGCTATTTTAGGGTTAGGGTTAGAATTAGGGTTAGGGTTAGGGGTTAGGAAAATTGGATTTTGAATGGGATTCAATTGTTGGTCCCCAAAAAGTCATCACAAGTATAGTAAGACATAGTTGTGTGTGTGTGTGTGTGTGTGTGTGTGTGTGTGTGAGCTTACATGTGTGTGTGAGCCTGCATGCATCTGAATGCGTGCGCGCAAGTGTGCATTAAACTTGACATACTCTCAATGGAGAAATCCATGCAATTCTGCATAACATCAACTT
This sequence comes from Thymallus thymallus, assembly GCA_023634145.1. NCBI lineage: Eukaryota > Metazoa > Chordata > Actinopteri > Salmoniformes > Salmonidae > Thymallus > Thymallus thymallus. The sequence goes on from CM042382.1 coordinate 17,096,358, forward strand.
ACTCCACCATGAATCCTCTCAATAATAATAATAATAATAATAATAATAATTGATTATTATTCACCACACATCAGCTATCAGGTGGAGAGGTGAGGAGTGATACAGTATATGCCTGCTATAGCAGGAGGGACTTCTGTACAGTCATAAAGTGATGATGTGGTCCTTTAGAGATAAAAACCAATTATGGAGGGGTGTCTAGCTACTGGCTTTGTGTCTATAACACACTCCCCTGCACATGGCTGCTCTCGCTCTCTTGCTCTCACCGCGGGAAACTTATAGCCTAGATAATGCAGCCATTAAAACCTGGGGTTTTTGATCGAATTTATCAAAATGGCCTCATGGGCCGTCCCTCCTGGTCTCTCAGATCGTCTCTTTATGTGCCTAAGAGCCGGTGATATTAGTATTTTATGTGTCATGCAGTTATGGAGAGGTGGATGATTGTTTCAATGGACTTTCAAGCTACGCTAGTTGCACAGTCAGCTCGTCTTCAAATGCAGGGGAGAGAAGAATTTCACAACGTAAGTCATATGCACGTCGTCTTCCCACACAGATAAGTAATGTGTTGTTTTACTAGAGTAATAGTGGAGTTCATAGTTGCACTTTTTTGTTGGAAGGACACTAATGTGCTCATTGTACAATCTAAAGGACACCAAAGTGCTCATTGTACAATCTAAAGGACACCAAAGTGCTCATTGTACAATCTAAAGGACACCAAAGTGCTCATTGTACAATCTAAAGGACACCAAAGTGCTCATTGTACAATCTAAAGGACACCAAAGTGCTCATTGTACCATCTAAAGGACACTAAAGTGCTCATTGTACAAGCTAAAGGACACTAAAGTGCTCATTGTACAATCTAAAGGACACCAAAGTGTCCATTGTACAAGTTAAAGAGATACCATACAGAACTTGAACCCACAACCTAACGAGTTGTAAATGTGTCTCAAACTAGTCCAGGTGTTTGTGAGAGAGGAGAGGGGGAATTTGGACACAAAGAGACAATTAGGACAAAGGGAACTGAAAAGAGGTATCCGGTACTTGAAAGGCTTTCTACCAAACAGACCACTACCCTCCTCTCACTCCAGAGTAAGTGGTCCTGGAATCGTGTAGTTTTGCAAGCAAGTAGAAATTAATTAAAGGTCTATAGAGAAGAAGTGGAATATCATTCCCTCTCTTTCGTTTCTCGTTCTTTTCTCTTTTTTTCCTAAAGTTTGGTGCGGTAGGAACTAAATTGGAGTAGTGAAGGTCAGGGCCTCCATTAAGACTAGAGTGACGAGCAGGGACGCCCTTAAGCTGGCTCCGGTTACTGGGTTACTGAGGTGTCTGTGTCTGTGTGTACAGTGCATTCGGAAAGTATTCAGAGCTGACTTGGACTTTTTCCACATTTAGTAATGTTACAGCCTTATTATAAAATGTATTCAATTGTATTTTTTCCTCATCAATCTACACACAATATCCCACAATGACAAAGCAAAAACGTTTTTTTTGTGTTTTTTTTTCAAATGTATTAAAAATGAAAAATGTAAATATCACATTTACAAAAGTATTCAGACCCTTTACTCAGTACTTTGTTGAAGCACCTTTGGCAGCGATTACAGCCTCAAGTCTTCTTGGGTATAATGTTACAAGCTTGGCACACATGTATTTTGGGAGTTTCTCCCATTCTTCTCTGCAGATCCTCTCAAGCTCTGTCAGGTTGGATGGGGAGCATCGCTGCACAGCTATTTTCAGGTCTCCAGAGATGTTCAATCGGGTTAAAGTCCGGGCTCTGGCCGGGCCACTGAAGGACATTCAGAGACTTGTCCCGAAGCCACCCCTGACCAAGGCCCTTCTCCCCCGATTGCTCAGTTTGGCCGGGCAGCCAGCTCTAGGAAGAGTCTTGGTGGTTCCAAACTTCTTTCATTTAAGAATGATGGAGGCCACTGTGTTCTTGGGGACCTTCAATGCTACAGACATTTTTGTGTACCCTTCCCCCAGATCTGTGCCTCGACACAATCCTGTATCGGAGCTTTACAGATAATTCCTTCGACCTCATGACTTGGTTTTTGCTCTGACATGCACTGTCAACTGTGGGACCTTATATAGACCGGTGTGTGCCTTTCCAAATCATGTCCAATCAATTGAATTGACCACAGGTGGATTCCAACCAAGTTGTAGAAACATCTCACGGATGATCAATGGAAACAGGATGCACCTGAGCTCAATTTTGAGTCTCATAGCAGGTAGCCTGGCGGTTAGAGCATTGGACCAGTACCTGAAAGGTCGCTGGTTTGAATACCCAAGCCAACAAGGTGAAAAACCTGTCTGTGTCCTTGAGCAAGGCAGTTAACCCTAATTTGCTTCAGGGGCTGACCCTGTAGGTAGGTTGTCATTGTAAATAACAATTTGTTCTTAACTGACTTGCCTAGATAAATAAAGGTTAAATAAAATAAATAAATAGCAAAGGGTCAGAATAAATAAGGTATTTCTGTTTTTTAGTTTCAATACATTTCTAAAAACCTGTTTTTCGCTTTGTCATTATGGTGTATTGTGTGTAGATTGATGAGGAAATTATTTTAATTAATCCATTTTAGTATAAGGCTGTAACTTAACAAAATGTTGAAAAGGTGAAGGGGTCTGAATACTTTCCAAATGCAGTGTGCGTGGTGTGTGTGTGTGTGTGTGTGTGTGTGTGTGTGTGTGTGTGTGTGTGTGTGCGTGGTGTGTGTGTGTGTGTGTGTGTGTGTGTGTGTGTGTGTGTGTGTGTGTGTGTGCAAAGTCCATTGCAAACATCACTCTTGCCCACTGTGCTTTTGCCCACTGTAATTCCCATTGCACTCAAAGCACAATCAGTTTAAAAACAATACCAACTCTAAGTTTACATCATTAATAAATTCTCTCCGTTGTCCTTCAGTGAAGTCTCCTAGTATTATCCCAGCTCAGTATGCACAGAGACACGTCATGATTTATAATGGGAACTTTTGAAAAGCTGGATTTTGATTCAACTCTCTGGCTCCCTTAGCTGTGTATTATATTTTTCCCTTTCAGACTTTTTTGTATTTCTTTCTTCTCCCTTTCTCTCTTTTAGCAGCTTTCCTTCTTCTCTTCTATCTATGTCTTTTGTCTGTGCTCCACCCAGCTCTTCTGAGCCCAGGCTGTATTCTCATGTGAGCTGTAGAGACGTAGCTAAGCCCTCCGAGTGTTTGCTGATGTCAGAAAGAAAAATAGGGGAAAGAAACTAAACAAGTCAAGGTTGTGTGTGTGTGTGTGTGTGTGTGTGTGTGTGTGTGTGTGTGTGTGTGTGTGTGTTCGTGTGTGTGTGTGTGTGTGTGTGTGTGTGTGTGTGTGTGTGTGTGTGTGTGTGTGTGTGTGTGTGTGTGTGTGTGTGTGTGTTCGTGTGTGTGTGTGTGTGTTTGAGCATATGCGTGTTTGTGCGCATGTGTGTGTGCATGTTTGCCATGCATTTGTATGTGTCTGCTTGCATGTAGGCTACACTAGGTGAGATAAGTGTTTCATGCTGCTAATGGTTAGCTAGCAATACTGTGATCATGGTAGTCTATGTTTTCCCTTTCAAGAGTGGCGTTTGCTTGTGTCTTTATAGTGGGCGTGTGTAAGCAGCTGTACAGCCACTCTCCCACAGTTAATATGCACTGTAAGTGGCTTATCTTTGATGAAGTCAATGGAAAGGTTGAAAGGAGATAGCATGCATAGTAAAACTTTTTAACAGTAGGCCCTATAGTACCATTATGCTATGCTTAAGGGAATAATTTTTTAAAGGACTCACAGTTAGGCTGTTTTAAAATTGCATTTGCTCTATGTAATAATGGAGATACTTAATATGATTTAAAATGGCCTTTAATATCAGCTTCTAGAGGGTTATTTGAATTCATAATGAACATGGTAATTACTTGCTTATGGTTTAGTAATGGTGGTGCCTCAATGAATGAAATTGCTTATTGATGGTATTGTTTCTTTACGCTTTTCATTCACATCAGTAGCATTACAATTAATAAATGCATATATTATCTCTAGAAATAAATGTTTTTGTTGTAAAGGAAATTATGTACCCCTATCGTTACCAATATTATACCTTCTATGTGTCAATAACCATGTAGTTAGTATGTGGGGGCGCCGTGTGTGTGTGTGTGTGTGTGTGTGTGTGTGTGTGTGTGTGTGTGTGTGTGTGTGTGTGTGTGTGTGTGTGTGTGTGTGTGTGTGTGTGTGTGTGTGTGTGCGTTATATGTGAAGTGGACACATGGTACCACACCAGGTCTGTCTCTCTGCCGGGTGACCATACTGTCCTTTTGTTAGGAGGTTGGCACATGCCACCAGGGTGGGGTTTGTGGGGAGGTCCACACACACATGGGCATACACACACACACGTATGCCATGGTCCATAGTTTAAACAGGCGCCAGAAGCTGGCTCAGCTTATCTGGTAGTAGGCAGCAGTAGTAGAGATTCACTTTGGGAGTTGGGGCTGTTCTGTCCATTGGAGTGTGCGTAAACGTGCTGATGCAGTCCACTGCAGTTGTATTGCTCTGACAGTCTATAGGGCATAGATTCCCCTTGTATTGTTTCATTCCAAGGCAGTGCACAAAGGCTACAATCATCAACCACGACAGCAGAACTGCAGCCTTCAGCCAAGAGAAAACTACAGAGACCATACGACATGCAGTGTTCCCTGTCTGTCACTGTTGGCCAGCCTCACCATTGGCTGCCCTCCCATCTGCCCTCCCACCTGCTGCTCTGTCTTTATATAGCAAGTTGGGTGCATCTCCTCTAATCCGCATTTGACTGACGGCATGTGAGGGCCATTCACGGTGGGCAGTCTCTCCTGGCAAAGCCTTTCATTGGCTGTTATCAAGCTGCCATCCCACCACCTGCTACTTCACTTTAAATATGGCAGATGTAGGTGTGTGTGTCAAATATAATCCCCATTTGACTGACAGCATGAAAGGGCCACTGCCTGTTGGCGGTCTCTCCAGGGATGGTTCCCCATCGGCCGTCCGGTTGGCAGAGAAGGTCATCAGCTGTCACCTGCCCTCCATCGAGGACCTGCACGCCTCCATGATATGGAAGTGTGCAGGTCAGATCATCGCCGACCCTGCCTACCCCAGACACCCCATATTTCAAAGACTCCACTCTGGCAGACGGTTTAGGTCAATCATGACCAAAACCACCCGCCACTTGAACAGTTTCTTCCCCCATGCCGTGGCCCTCATCAACCGGCCATCAGCTCATAGGGATTAAGTGACTCTGCATTGGGCCGATTACGGCACCTTGTCATCAATGACCTCAAATACTAATCTGCACTATGCACACCTCTGCACAACACTGTATATATTTGCCACGGCAACATCCCTCCCTCTGCTTAGATACTGTGGCTTCAGAAATGATTCACACCCCTTGACGTTTTCCACATTTTGTTGTGTTACAGCCTTACAGACATTTAAAATTGATTACATTGAGATTTTGTGTTACTGATATACACACAATACCACATAATGTCAAAGTGGAATTATGTCTTTAGAAATGTCTTGAGTCAAAAAGTATTCAACCCTTTTGGCAAGCCTAAATAAGTGACAATAGTTTTTAAATGAATACCCCGTCTCTGTAGTCCACACATACAATTATCTGTAAGGTCCCTCATTCAAGCAGTGAATTTCAAGCACAGATCCAATGCCTCGCAAAGAAAGGCACCAATTGGTAGATGGGTAAAAAATACAAGCAGACATTGAATATCTCTTTGAACATGGTGCAGTTATTTATTAAACTGGAAAGATACAGGCAATTATCTAAAACTGTCACGAACAGGGATAAATGCAGACCAAAGCGCAGCGCAGTTGTAGTTCGACATACTTTTTATTTACGCAAACTTTAACAAAACCAACAAAGAGACCACGACCGTAACTGCAGGTTGGCACACAGGCACAAACACAAAATAATAAACCACAGGTGGAAAAAGTTACAACATAAATTGTTGTTCCCCAATTAGAGAAAAGTATGTAATTGGGGACCAAACACCAAACACCATAAACTTAGCTAGAACACCCCTGTCAGGCCCTGACCATTACAACATAGAAATAAGCCAGAGGCCTCCTTATGGTCAGAGCCTGACAAAAACACAACGCCAAATATACATTGGAGTTGCTTACCAAGATGACATTGAATGTTCCTGAGTGGCCTAGTTTCAGTTTTGACTTAAATCGGCTTGAAAATCTATGGCAAGACTTGAAAATGGCTGTCTAGCAATGATCAACAACCAACTTGACAGAGCTTGAATTGTTTTCAGAATGATGTGCAAAATATACCATCCAGGTATGCAAAGTGTAACAAATGCCCCGCGTAGAGCTGCGGGACCTCTTCCTCTCCAGCGCTCCTCCTCGCCGGTGTTCTAACCGAGCTGTACTTGGGCGATCAGCCGGTGCCGTACTCGGAGTAGGTATCTATAATGATCACTCTCCTCACGGGGCGTGCTCTTGAATGGGCAACGGCACTGTGGGAGGGCAGTGCTGAGGAATTAGGATCGGTTTCCCGGTTCGAGGGGCGAGATGGGGGCAAGCGGCTTATACTCCTGACTCAGGGTCAGGGCATGGCTTCGGAGTATGCTCTGTCTTTCCGGATGCTGGCGGCATCCTGTGGGTGGAATGAGCCGGCTCTGAGGACCGCTTTCCGCAGGGGTCTGCGGACTGAGGTCCAAATGGAGCTGGCTTGTTTAAGTCAGTCTATGACGCTGGACACCTACATCGCCTGGGCTATTGCCATCGACGGGCAGCTCCGGGGCCGTGACCGGCTGGCGCGCCGTTCTCATCTTCCTCTCCACAGGGCAGAGCCGGGAACGGAGCCGATGGAGCTGGAGATCATGAGACTCTCCGCATAGGAGAGAGAATGGCAGAGTTGTCAAGGCATGTGTATGTACTGTGGGGAGAGGAGACATTTCCGGAAGAAGTGTCCCTCGGCCCAGGCGAGACACGGGAAGGGGATAAGTGGCCAGATGGCGCAGGTGGGCACAGTAGGTGCTTTGCATGCCGACAGTATAGCCAGCCCCTTCTGTTGTTCAGTTGTGCTGTCTGGTGACATCCCCAACCTTGATCGACTCCGGAGCTGCAGAGAGTTTCATTGACCGGTCCTTGGTAGACGCTCTCCAACTTCCGTTGCGCCGTTTGTGGTCCTCTATGCCCATCCAAGCCCTGGAGGACTGGCCAGTGGGGTCCGGGTAAATTACTCACGTGACCCGTCTGATTTCTCTCACCATCCACGGCTGCCATCGAGAGAGACTGGAACTGTTGGTGATCTCATCCTCCATACATCCGGTCATCCTGGGACTTCCATGGCTCCAGCAACATGACCCCAACATCGTCTGGAGTGCACAAAGGATCCTAGGGTGCTCGGACAGATGTCGGAGGACCTGCTTGACCACTGCGTGTGGAGCCATGTTGGTGGAGAGTCCAGAGAGTACCCTCACGGGGAGCATTCCGCCAGAATACGAAGATCTGAGCGGGGGGTTTTCTTGACAAAAGGCCAGGTGTCTCCCTCCTCACAGCCCCTGGGACTGCGCCATAGACCTCATACAAGACGCCACGCCCCCCCGAAGAAGAATATATCCGCTCTCTATGGCTGAGACTTACATCAAAGAGACGCTGAGCTGGGGCACATCCGCCATTCCACCTCCCCTTCTTCAGCCAGCTTCTTCTTCGTCAAAAAAAGGGACGGGGGTCTGAGGCCGTGCATTGACTAACGAGGACTAAATGAGGTAACGATGAAGTTCCTGCATCCAATACCGCTTGTTCCTGCAGTCATAGAGCAGCTGAGGGGGGCACGCTTCTTTACCAAACTGGACCTCCGGAGCGCATACAACCTTGTGCGTATCCGGGAAGGAGATGAGTAGAAGACCGCATTCAGCACGGCGTCGGGTCACTATGAATACCTTGTGATGCCATATGGACTCGCCAATGCCCCAGCTGTATTCCAGTCATTTCTGAATGATGTATTTTGGGAACATGTTGGGGAGGTATGTGGTAGTCTATATTGATGACATTTGGTCTATTACCCAACATTCCCAGAACACGTGGCCCACGTTCGTGCTGTCCTCCAACGTTTACTACAGAACCATCTGTATGTCAAGGAGGAAAAATGCGCCTTCCACCAAACGGCCGTTTCCTTCCTTTGGTACCGCATTGCTCCGGAGGGGGTCAAGATGGAGGAACTGAAGGTGGAGGTGGTGAGGTCATGGCCGGTCCCGAAGACCATCAAGGCACTACAAATCTTTCTCGGGTTTGCCAACTTTTACCATCGATTCATCAAGGGTTCACCGCCTTAACTTCCGGTTCACCCTGACCTATCGCCCGGGGACAACGAATGGCAGGGCTGACGCACTCTCCCATATCCACGATCGGGGGGCTGATCTGGCTAAAGACACGCCCATCCTACCACCATCCTGCATCGTGGGTTCCTTGATGCAGGATGGTGGTAGGATGGGCGCCTTGGTCCCACATCGCGGTCCTACCGCAAGCAGAGGGGAAAATTACCATCGCCGTAGTAGTGGACAGGTTCTCGAAGATGCGATTCCTGCCACTGCCTGGCCTCCCCTCTGCGCTCCAGTTCGCTGAGGTGCTGTTTCAGCAGGTCTTCGTTTGTATGGACGTCCGGAGGACATAGTGTCTGACCGGGGCTCCCAAGGCTGTCAAGACTGGGGGTCGTGGTCAGCCTCACATCTGAGTACCACCCACAGTCTAACGGGCAGGCGGAACGCACAAACCAGGAGCTCTGGAGGTTCCTCCGATCCTATTGTATGGATTCAGCCAAGTGAGTGGACCCGCTTTCTCCCCTGGGCGGAGTACGCTCAGGACTCCCTATGCCATTCCTCCACAGGTCTAACCCCTTTCCAGGTGGTACTCGGTTTCCAGCCTGCAGTGGCTCCTCCACTCCCAACGGAGGTAGCCTGGGGTCTGGCTTACCTGGTGGAGAAAGTGCTGGACTCCCGGTTACGGCGAGGCCGGATCCAGTACCTAGTGGACTGGGCAGGTTAGTGCGGTGGCTCGGGGCGCCGGCGAGAGGCAACATCAGGAACCGCACCTAGAGAGGGGGGTAATGTAACAAATGCCCCGCATAGAGCTGCGGAACCTCCTCCTCTCCGGCGCTCCTCCTCGCCGGCGTTATAACCGGTGGCAGTAGTACGATGGCAACAACACCCTTATCATCCACAACTGTGTTGTGTTAGCTCACTATGTTCTCTTTAAGTTCTGTGTGTTTGTGATACGCCTCACGGGTTATTGTTTTCACGCCATGCTTTCGTTCATTAAAGAAGCTTTTGTTTTTTATTTCGCTATTTTTTGCCTCCTTTTTTCGCCATCACCACCCGCATCGTCACACAAAGCTCTTAGTGACTCACAGCTGTAATCGCTACCAACGGTGATTCTAACATGTATTAATTCAGGGGGTTGAATACTTATCTAATCAAGATATATTTGTGTTTTATTTTCCATCAATACAAACATTTTATACATTTCTTCCACTTTGACATTACAGAATATTTTGTGTAGATCATTGACAAAAGTAAATTGTATATTCCCACTGCAATCAGCCTATACTCTTGTGTTTTATGGTTACTGTTCCAATATTGTATATTCTGTATGAGGACTTGTGTCTGTATTCTGTTTGGATATTGTCTATTGCTGGCAGCACCTTCTCCCTAAGGCAAATTCTGGGTATGTGTAAATGTGTTGGCCATTCTGATTCTGATCTGTTTGCCCACCTGCCTCACAGAATTAGTAAGACAGGTGGGCAAAGGACTCTGTGTGACTGACAGCGGGAATGGGCCAATCCTAACCACAGGTGGTCAGTGCTCAACCAACCATTACCTTGCTTATGAATATGAGAGTGATGTCCCAATACTGTAATGTAGTTGCCTGGCTTCCCTTTCCATGAAATATCACTTTTACACAGTGTGATTATACAACAGGTAATGCAGACACTCTGTGGCTAATTCTAGGAATGTATGTGACTATTCACCTTCATGGTACATTACCAATAAACAAATAAATACCACAAATCTAATTATCCAATGATAAAACTCATAGTTAATGTTAATATCATGTTTTCGTCTCTTTACTCTAACGACATTACATTTAGGAGTAGCATTTTCCTATTAGGGCACAAGCTAACATTTGTCTTCATCACAGGAGTGAGTGTCCAATAAAGCCTAATGTGATTGGAGAGATCATTATGTGTGGGCCAAATTTCATAGCAGTGTTTACCTCATCTGGCCAATGATGGAGCTTCCTCCGTGATCTAATTACACTGATCTGATTGGGTAACGATGTGGTTCTCTTTGCTCTCTTCAGACTTTTTTATCCTCCTCTTTCCTATATCTCATTAAAAGTTGATAAGCATATGTTTAGAGATTTTGCTCCGTAATGAGCAGTGTTGTGGTACTCGAGACAGATGTCTCGTTCTCGGTGTCGGATACATTTGTACTCGGTCTTGACTCAGTCTCGGATAGTGAGGAGTCTTAATTTTGCCCTAATACAGTTGAAAAGTAGAATACTTTATCTAGCTTCTGATGGCCTGGCCAATGGCTGACTAATTGAAAATAATTATATAATTATCATTATTATAATCATTATTTGATAAATCCTTAGCCCTTCTCTGAAGGCATAGAAGGCCTGTTGTTCTCCACTGTGGTTGGGTTAGTCAACATTTTGTAGAGTGGCTCTATTTTCCCTCAGCATAATTTTTTTTCACTATTCTGAATGTCTAAAGAATCCACATGTTGTTCTGAAATATGAACACAGAAATACTGGACATTTTGAACTCTTATTTTGGTGGTGATTTGACAAAATTACAATCATGGTCTTGAATTTTTCTGGTCTCGGTCTTGACTCTAGGTGGCCTAAAACACAACACTGATGATGATGTATAGTAAGTAGTCTCTTCAGTACTTGCATACCTGAGAAACTGCAGTCAATCTGATGCTATATGGTTATGTAGCTCTATTTATGTCCCCTCCCTCTCTGCTCTTAGCGTAGGTTATAGCATGGATTTTGAGAACAGAAGCGCAGCCTATCCAGCCGTGATGCACAGTGCCCATATGCACCTGGAACAAGAGAGATGTGCTTTTAGTGCCCGTAAACCTCATAGTTTGATTAAAAACCAAGCATAGCCTCCCCTCCTTTCAATGAAGGCTGTTTTTTTTGTCATGCCCAATGCATTCGCCAAGTAGTCAAGCCTATCGATAAAGGGTTTGGCTTATGAGACCACTGAAATAAATGTTAATCACCAAAGGTTTATTAAAATATCAAGTTTGGCTGCAACAGTAACCTAGAGAGGAACAAGGCTCTGAGGGGTGGCCAGTCCTCTTCTGGATGTGCCGTCTGATTAAAAGACAAGCCCTTATAGGCTACCCTTACCCTAATATAACGAAAGCTGATTCAACAGCAATGCGTCTGAATGCGGTCTTCTATGATATCCATTTATAAATAATTGGGTGTTTAGATCAGCAATTTCATTTTGATCTATCAAATAACTGATGGACACAGTAGTATTGCAGTAGTGAAATGAGGTTTATTGGATTAACAGACAATGTGCAATATGCATCAAAATGAAATTAGACAGGTGCATAAATTTGGGCACCCCAACAGAAAAATCACATCAATATTTAGTAGAGCCTCCTTTTGCTAAAAGAACAGCCTCTAGACGCTTCCTATAGCCTCTAATGAGTGTCTGGATTCTGGATGAAGGTATTTTGGACAATTCCTCCTTACAAAACATCTCCATTTCAGTTAGGTTTGATGGTTGCCGAGCATGGACAGCCCGCTTCAAATCATCCCACAGATTCTCAATGATATTCAGGTCTGGGGACTGGGTTGGCCATTCCAGAACATTGTACTTTCTTGGAACGCTGTGTTCTTTTGCTGCCATGCATAACGCCCCTTGTTATGACCAAATAACTCAATCTTTGTTTCATCAGTCCACAGCACCTTATTCCAAAATGAAGCTGGCTTGTCCAAATGTGCGTTTGCATACCACAAGCGACTCTGTTTGTGGCGTGTGTGCAGAAAAGGCTTCTTCCGCATCACTCTCCCGTACAGCTTCTCCTTGTGCAAAGTGCTCTGAATTGTTGAACGATGCACAGTGACACCATCTGCAGCAAGATGATGTTGTAGGTCTTTGGAGGTGGTCTGTGGGCTGTTTTTGACCGTTCTCACCATCCTTCGCCTTTGCCTCTCCGATATTTTACTTGGCCTGCCACTTCTGGCCTTAACAAGAACTGTGCCTGTGGTCTTCCATTTCCTCACTATGTTCCTCACAGTGGGCACTGACAGCTTACATCTCTGTGATAGCTTTTTGTAGCCTTCCCCTAAACCATAATGTTGAACAATCTTTGTTTTCAGGACATTTGAGAGTTGTTTTGAGGCCCCCATGTTGCCACTCTTCAGAGGAGAGTCAAAGAGAACAACAACGTGCAATTGGCCACCTTAAATACCTTTTCTCATGATTGGATGCACTTGTCTATGAAGTTCAAGGCTTAATGACCTCACCAAACCAATTGTGTGTTCCAATTAATCAGTGCTAAGTAGTTACAGGTATTCAAATCAACAGAATGACAAGGGTGCCCAAATTTTAGCATAGCCTATTTTTCACATCTGATTTAATTTCATACAACTTAATATTGCTACACTAAAAATCTTTGTCTGGACAATACCCCAGTACTCAGCTTTTATTAGAAAATGAATGGCATGCCACTGTGATCATTTTCTGTGACGACAGAGTAAATTATTATGCAGCCTCAGAGGGGTGCCCAAACATTTTCATACGACTGTATGCTATTCACATTTTTCACTATTTTCACTATAACGCAGTAGCGGCTTGTCAATAGAGGGCGCTGGGGCGCCGCCCTCATCAAAATTCCAGAAATGTACATGTATACAAAAATGATATAAAAATGAAATAAAAAATAAAATAGATTACTCATACGATGTGCCGGCAGGTAGTAAGAGCCTCAGCATTTAATAAAAACTGTCTTTAATCGGTTAACTATTTAGTATTTTATATGTTTTTCAATATGTTTCATGCTGTTTCATGGGCGAGGGACGCCGGACAAATGGATGTCTATCTGAGTCCATAAATCTTCGGGCAGCATGTGACCTGAAGCTGGTCTCTAATTGGTTTCTTAAAGATCCTCCCCCGGGCGCAGGTCGCTGCGTCCCTGGCGAATCAGAATTGGATACATGTTATTTTATCCAATCTGATTAGTTCTCGTCACCTGTCATTCAACTTTACGCTCTTGGCCACTACTGAGAGTGCGCGGGCGACACCGACACACCGTCACTCCGAGTCCGCCAAAACCTTGCTAGGCTGATCACTTTCGTAGAGATAAATGTCAGCAGTTAAACCAAAGTGTCGGCACTGAAGTTTTGTGGACAACAACGGGGGTAAGAGACCTCAAACATCTATCTGAAAAATGCAAACGTCATGACAGTAGCCGCAGCCATCTTTATAATAGCATGAAACTAACGTTTTTGGGCAGAGTTATCATTGCTGAACAACTAGATGAAGGCTACAGTATTGGCATTAGAAGGCACAACGAAGAGGTGACAAAAAGTTCTCATTACCACACCCATGACCACAGCTGAAGCTGAGAGGTGCTTCTCAACCTTGAAAAGAATCAAAACTTTTCTCAGAAACACCATGACCCAGGAGAAGCTGAATGTACTGGCATTGCTGTCCATGGAAAAGAGACTTGTTACTGAGATGACTGACTTTAATCAGAGAGTCATTGAGAAATTTGCTGGCCAGAAAGAAAGGAGAGCAAAATGTATGTTCAAGTAGTCAACATGCTGTTGCTGTTTTTTTTTTTTTGTTTTTTTCTCATTCAGTTATATGTGGGAAAGGAATGTGTAAAAAGATAAAAGTGCAGACACTGTTTTCTCTTTAATGATTAAATTTATACTTTTATTTGTCTGTATAATAAAAATTTGTTATAAAAAAATAAAAAAGTAGTCAACATGGTTTTTGGTACTTCATGCGCCCCCCCCAAAAAAATAATTATCACCAGCCGTCACTGCTATAACGCCATATCAACGGTAGGCCTAGGCTATACCTTGCTTATTAAGAATGTGCCTCATACGTGCAATACAAGCCTGGTATGTTTTATTTGAGGAGAAGTGCATTGCGTAAAGACCTATACTAGTTGAAGCCAATTACAATGTTGACTGTCAACACTCCAAACATATTGAGCAATTTTTTTTTTACACTTGCTGTCACGCCTTACTATAGCCTATGCTATTTAATAAACTGTAGAAATTAATCCACAGTGGACTAGGACGAGAATATTCCTTGCCCCCAGCCGGATTGGAGTTGATGACAATGCAAAGACCATCAATAAACAACAGAATTTGAGACAAACCCATGCATTACTAAGCCATGGAATGCCTTGATTGGCCAGTAAGTGGTCAAACTCTTGTCACACCTACAAGTTGCTTATTCATTAGTTAAAATATAGCTCTCTGGGTCTAAAAAGTCTTATTGGATTTATTTATAAACTTTTGTTGATCCATTTAATCCAAACTTTGACCAATAAAAAAAAAAAAGTATCCTTTGAACTCCCACTCTTACACAAACAAAACAAAACAGAACAAGAAAATGTCACATGAAACAATTCTCTACAAAAAGGAATTTGTAAGCGTTGCTTTGTTCCATTAAGTGAAAACAAGCACATTCCGTGGGTGAAATTAGTCCTCTGACATAATTAGCAGCGCGCAACTTCAGACACCACAGAACGAGAGACAATGTTCATCACTTCCTTTACTAATTAAACTCTCTCTCTCTTTCTAAACACTTCTGATGCCAGCAGTAAATACAGCAGGAACAATTTTACAATGTGACTCACAGACTAATGGGCCTAATGGGCAGTGTGTGTGTGTGTGTGCGCACTAAAGCACTCCCTCTAACAATACATACTGTCATTCAACCTCGGCACTAAAGTTTCCATCTGTGGTAGTAACAGTTATGTAAGCCTGTCAAGGGCGGCGTAATAACAAACTAACCAGTCTCTCGTAGAAAGAGAACAACAACAGCTAGAGAACACTTTAGTGCCATGCTGTTGAATAGGCTTGTTACAGCATCAAAATGCCATATGACTCATCTGAACTTTAGGTTTCTATGGACAAGGAGAGTGTAGGCACATATGCCCCATCTGTCAACTTTTCTGCTTTTTGTTGCTCTGACTAAGTAATGGTTTCTCTGGATTTCAATTCTCTTTCCTGTCTTTCCAGGTTGTGTGCTAAATAAAAATGTTAATAAAAATGCCATTGTTGCCTCTGTTGTGGCCAATGTTGCTCGCTGTTGGTTGCTGCAGCATAGGGGAGACACACATGATAGTGAGGAATATGCCAACGGCTTTTGGACATATTATGATACCTACCTCCTTGACAATGATTTCCTTAAAGGTTCATCTTGCTCCGTATGTACTGGATCAAGTGTCTCAGAGTAAGGAAGTACCTGATCTCTTCCTGTCTTATTCATTGTGGTCTACAAGGCAACACTGATCCTAAATCAGCACTCCTACTCTGAAGGTTGATACAGTACATACGTTCCAGATTTCATGGTTAATGAAACCATTGCATGAGACAAACGGCCACTGGTCTCTTCCTCTCTGTCTCTCCCCCATTGTGTCCAGTCCTGGATTATACACATACTCTTCTCTGTCTCTCTGCAACATTAACCTGGTATCCCCTTCTCCTCTGTTCCTCCAGGACCATTCAGAAATTAACTCCACCATGGTGCGCAGCGAGATCAACACAGCCAGGGTGGAGGGCCTCCGGGCGGGCACGGTCTACGTTGTGCAGGTGCGGGCCAGGACCGTGGCTGGCTTTGGCAAATACAGTGGCAAGATGTGCTTCCAAACCCTCACAGATGGTAAGGACCAAGGGGAGGAGGGGAGGCGAGGGAAGATGGTGAGGGGTGGTGGTGGGTAGTTGTGCGTGTGTTGTGTGTCTTTGTGAGAGAGAAACTCTAAATGAGAAAGAGAGAGACACAGAATAGGAGTGGATATAGAGCAGAGAGGAAGAAGGATTGTGAATTTGATATCGGATCATATGATTGTGGATCACTGTGTGACAATATGTTTATGGATGTTTTATGAATATTGTATTTCCAAAATCCACTGTCTTAACGATCATGTATGAGATTGTTAAGAACGATATATTGAGTTAAGAATGGTGGTTTTGAGCGTTTGTCTTTTCTTGTGTGTAACTGACTATGCTTGGTTCTTCATTGAGCCCGTCTGTTGCTGAGGAGCTATCCCAGAATGCTTAGCTGTGATTAGTGGCTGATGTGATTAATTATTTGCCACCGGGGGTTGGATTTTTCAGGAAGGCGCAACACCTGCTACACTAGCACACGGTGGGCGGTGGGGGGATGTGCGGACGTGTGACAGTATGAGAGCATGTGTCCAGGTGTTTGTGCATGAGTAAACGCAACATTTCCTGTCTTCTTTCTTATGCAATATGCTGCCAGATGACTCTACATGTTCCGGGTAGAAGATGCCCTTTGAAGCACAGGTCTAGGATCAGTTTGCCCTCTCAGAATCCTAACCCTAATCCCTGGGGGGGTAAAACACTAAACAGACCTTATCTATCTATGATCCAAATCTCGGTTTGACATCACAAATGCCACAACTCCCCCTAATCCTCCCTCCATCCCTCCCCATAGCCCTTCCCTCCCTGTCAGATAGTCCAGAGGTGGAGAAGTGTAGTATTCTTGACACACACTCTAATACACTACATCAGCGACCCACCTGTTAATTGTGTAGAAGTATTTCATTGACTACTGGAATTGATTTGGCCAAAAGCACCTGCACTCTTGGTTCAGTGCGCTCTCTGCTTATCAGCGGTCTTTGCTCAGTTTGGCAGCTGTGCAAGTCGGAGAGGAAGATGCCCCTGTGCTTCACGGTTTACCGGATCTTTTTTCTGCAGTTTTCTTTAAGATCACTCCACAACCCACACGCTGCAGCGCTGTTGTTCAGCAGCAGATAATGTGCTGTCAGCCACTGATTTGTCATTACCACAAGCCATCACTCACCACTGTCATCAAATGGACTCAAGCTAGCCACAAGTTCTGACTGAGCTCAATCGTCATGAAACGCAAATACAGTGATGAGTTTCTCTCTCTTGGTTTCATACAAACTTTGAGAA
This sequence comes from Thymallus thymallus, assembly GCA_023634145.1. Classification (NCBI taxonomy): domain Eukaryota; kingdom Metazoa; phylum Chordata; class Actinopteri; order Salmoniformes; family Salmonidae; genus Thymallus; species Thymallus thymallus. Next base: position 17,113,533 of record CM042382.1, read on the forward strand.
ATAAAGAGCAGGCCCACAATGTGTTTTGTGCAGGGAAGTGCTTAGTAATGAGTCTCTCAGAACGAACAAATGAATAAAACGACACGTCCTGACCAAACATCCACAGCATGACGGTAAACCCATAGAGTTATTTCAGAAGAGGGCAGAATGCTTCAGCAAACAGTGCTTCAACAGTGGAAAAGTAAGTCCGCTAGCAAGGCATTGTTGTAATTTTATAGAAATAATGGAGTACTATCTCTCATAGTAGTAGCTGTGAGTTTCTCGTTCATACAATTCCATGGCCTTGTATACAACTAATAGCTAACATTAGGCAAACAAGCTAGCTAGCTACTGATGCAAACCTAAGTAACAGTACAGATGATCAGGCCTACTGTACATCTTACTGTAGAAATTATTGTTGAAAACAAGTCTAGATTGGAACTGTTGCTGTTAAAATACAAGTAATCATTCTTATTCTGAACTGGAATAAACTGATTGAAGCAAGATGCTTTTAGAGGCAAACACACTCACACAGTTCTGGGTTGCTTATCTATAGCAGGAAGCGGTCTCCTGCCTGACTGATAAAGTATGTTCTTTTCAGGGGTTCTCAACTCTGGCATACTTAAACAACAAGTACAAAAACAGACTCAATGCTGAATATGACCTGAATAGACATGCTTGTTGAAAACTTAAACCTGTGTAATTTGATCAATCAGTTTATTCCAGTTCAGAAGATGTACAGTAGGCCTGATCATTTTTCATCTGTACAATAAGGGTTGCACTATAAAACATTTAGCCTGTGTGTGTTCTGTTATACATCTGTGTGAGGTGGTCAATTAGTTTATTCCAGTTCAGAATGAAAATTATTTATTGTATCTTAACAGCAACAGTTCAAACCTAGACAGATAAGTAAGAGTGTTTTTAATGGAGAAAAATAAAATGATGACTTATTTAAATGGGTATTTCATTTCATTGTTATTTGTTTTTGTTTATTTCATTTATTTTAGTCATAAGGGCAATGACATGTACCAATATTTACTTATAGTTGCATATTTTCATAAGCTTGGGTCCCAAGAAAACACAGAATTTCTACTTTGGTTCCCAGGCTGAAAAAGTGTAAGAACCCCTGCACTACATGACCAAAGGTTTTTGCCACAAGAGCATTAGTGAGGTCGGGCACTGATGTTGGGCGATTAGGCCTGGCTCGCAGTCGGCGTTCCAATTCATCCCAAAGGTGTTTGATGGGGTTGAGGTCAGGGATCTGTGCAGGCGAGTAAAGTTCTTCCACAACAATCTCAACAAACCATTCGTCTAGAATGTCATTGTATGCTGTAGCATTATGATTTCCCTTCACTGGAACTAAGACCCAGACCATTATTCCTCATCCAACAAGCGTTCTCCTGGCATCCACCAAACCCAGATTTGTCAGTCGGATTGCCAGATGGTAAAGTGTGATTCATCACTCCAGAGAATGCATTTCCTCTGCTCCAGAGTCCAATGGCTGTGAGCTTTACACCACTCCAGCTGACGCTTGGAATAGAGGATGGTGATCTTAGGCTTGTGTACAGCTGCTCGGCCATGGAAACTGAGTTCATGAAGCTCTCGATGAACTGTTCTTGTGCTTACGTTGCTTCCAGAGGCAGTTTGGAACTCGTTAGTGAGCGTTGCAACATAGGACAGACTATTTTTACAAGCTACGCAATTCAGCACTCGGCAGTCACGTTCTGTGAGCTTGTGTGGCCTACCACTTTATGAACTGACTTGTTGGAAAGGTGGCATCCTATGTCGGTGCCACGTTGAAAGTCTCTGAGCTCTTCAGCAAAGCCATTCTACTGCCAATGTTTGTCTATGGCAATTGCATGGCTGTGTATTCAATTGCATACACCTGGCATAAATAGCCAAATCCACACATTTCAAGGGGTGTGCAAATAATTTTGTATATATAGTGTACCAGTCAGGTCGCTCAGGATCCAAGGCGAAATTCGATGTCCGTCCAGGTACCAAGGACCTTGGATTACTATCAAGTAGTCTTGTGGTTTGCTAGGGCGTAGTTGACGGGGATGGCTCCAAGGGTCGCGTGTTCAATCCCAGTTCTAAAAAATAAAATTGTTTAACCTTATCCCAAACCTTAACCCTTACCTTAACCATTTGGAATTAATGCCTAAACTTAACTTGATGATAAGCTACCTGACTGTAGGGCAGGGCGATATATTGAATTAATTTGAATGTATGTTTTTGGTTTTAGGTTTTGTTATTTGGATTTTTTATGAGCGTTCATTCTGCTTGTTCTCATTTTGTATATTTGGTCTTGTCTTCTTTGCTCCTTCTGTGCTGTGTTCATCTTCCCATTTACACCAGAGATCTGTATATAATGACGAGATGCACGTCTACGCCATAACAATGGGAGTCATTGTCCCAAAGACGGAAAGGCAGGCGACAAGCTTAGGTCCAAAATAAGCCCATAGAAATGCATTGGGTTTATTTTAGACAGCTTTTGGCAAGATTGAAACCTCTCGCTTCGCCTCTTCCTCTATGATTTACACACACACACACGCCAAGCCCCTGCCTCTCACGCCAACAAAGTTGAGAGATCACAGCTTCCTCTCTGACATGCAGTTTCAACTCGCTATTTGCATTTGAGGTTTGGTCCAACAGAATCGGTCACATGGACATTGAAACACATTGAGACATTATTTTACTGTAATAGAGGAGAATTTAACTTTTCTAACGATACCCTTTTTATGTCTCAACTACTAAAATTGCGCGCAGAGCAGACATTACTAAAACAGGAGAATCAATGAACATTGAGTCTAGAAAATTGCATTAGGGTACCGCTAGCAGCATTTTAGCCAAAGACTGTTATACTAGCTGTCTAGTCTGTGTTTTATTAATGTGCAGTAAGCATAGAACACAAGTATATAAGGAATTGGCAACTCGTTCTCATTCTGAGAAATAAGGTAGGCCACTTGATTTAAACATCTGAACAAAGTGGACAGGCTAGCATGCTGTTCAAACAGATGGAGACGGACAGAAGGATGTGTTCATAACAATTCAACTGTTCAACCTTGTTAGCTAGCAAATAGATCCAAGTTGGCTAAACGTGGAATATAAAGATTAGCTGGCTAATCACTAGCAGGTGGGCTTGAGAGATGAAGAGACCTGTGTTAATTTTCTATTGCTACAAAAAGAAAAATAATATCAAGACACAACTGACTTTACCCAGGTGTTGTCTGGCAAAAGTCAGTTGTGTCTTGAAATTATTTTTTGAGAGCAGAGGCTTCTTCCTTCCTGACCTCCCATGTAGGCCAAGTTTGTGCAGTCTCTTTCTGACAGTGTACACATGCAATTCGACATTGATTGTGGCAAAAGAGGCCTGTAGATCCCTTGATGTTACCCTGGGGTTCTTAGAGACTTCTCTAATGTTTTCTAATCATTTGCACTTGTTTTGGTACACCTAATTCAAATTTTAGACATTTTATGTGATGGTAAAGGTCGGGGTGTAGTAACATTTTCCCCATAAGGAAAGGCATTTTTGTTTATTTTAATTGCATAACAATTTCAAAGTTTTTTTTTTTTTTTTGTGTGTGATTTGTTAAATTGGGTAACCTTTATCTGTCAATAGTGTTGAAGTGAAGAATACATATCCATCTGTCCAAATAAAATACAAAAAAAAAAAAAAAAACTTTTTCACATGACTGTATATGATTTTTTTTAGGCCATATCGCACAGACCTACCTGACTAATTGTAATGTGCTGTTATTTACTGTTAGCTAGCACTCAGACAGTTGATTTCTGCTCAAACCAATCATAATTATCATCTGTCTGAGTTTAGGAAACTCCTTCAGCAGCATAATACCAGAATACATCTTCACAGAGAAATAGCACACTCACTTTACAGGAAACAAAAGAGTAGGCCTATAATTCACACTATCAAGTGTACTTTTAGTTTCTTATTTTATAGATATTTCAGATACTATATCACCGCTCTAAAGACTTCTCCTTACTTCTCCTTTTGTCCCATTGCTGTAAAGCGAATTTCATTTGGAAGCTGTCAGTTTGCCCGCAGCATGCTAAATCTTGCTAAAGAAACATTAATACAGTGGCCCTAAGGCCCTAAGACAGCCACACAAAGACACGAGATAGGACTGAGGCAGTTTAGTGTGTCTTTAGAAGTAATTTAGGCTACCCTCTGAATTCCAGTGCCATTCTTCCTCCTTTCGCTGCTAACGTTTAGCAAACGTTTAGTTGATATTTAGCTGTCTAAGAGCAGCTTGTGTCTGAATATCCCCGGTAAAAATTCCAAGGTGGTCTTTTATGTCTGTCAGACTGTGACCGGAGGAATTGGGAATGGCGACAGAAACACTCTCTCTATCGATCATTCTCCCTCTCTCTACCTCTCTCACAGCATCCTCTCTCTCTCCCTCTCTCTCACTTGAGCTCTCTTTAGCTCGCTCTTCTATGGAAATGTACAGGTGACAGTCAGCACGGCTTAACTATATATATAGGCTTTTACCAAACCATGGTGAAGCTCAATGTGTTGATCTTAACATCTCAGTGCTGAGGAACCTATACTCCCCTCCGTATTTCCTTGGACAGTGAAGCTAAAACGTTTAATTTGGCTCCATAAACAGGTGGGTTGTTTAGCAACAAAACCAATGCGTAAACGGTGGAGCAAAACAGGCGGGTTGACTTAGAATCAACGGATAGTTGACAATATGTAAACTATATATTTTTTATTGAAAACATAAATATATTTGCACAATGAGCACTTGTTGTCTCTCAAATCCATTGTTACAGTTGTTGGTTAGCTAGCTTGTGAATTTTAGCCATATTACCATAGAAGTGAGAAGAATCAAAACACCTCAAAACAAGACATGGTATCAAGAACAAGATACAACAAGCTGAAACAAGCAACCAACGATTCCCCACATGGCAGCTTCTTGTCATTGTTGCTAGCTATTATAACAACACAGAGACTTCTGCCTCATTGACGTGCAAGCATTGTTTTCATGACATTGTCAGCTAACTCGTCTATACTGCAGCATTTTGGATTTGAGATCAAATGTTTTATGTACAGAATGTCACCTTTTATTTGAGGGTATTTTCATACATATCTGCTTTACTGTTTGGAAATGAAAGCACTTTATGTATCTAGTCCCCCCATTTTAAGTATTTGGACAAATTCACTTATAGCCACAGTTTAGTATTTGGTCCCATATTCCATGCAATGACTACATCCAGCTTTTGACTCTACAAACTTGTTGGATGCATTTGCAGTTTGTTTTAGTTGTGTTTCTGCTGTCAAGTGGCGCAGTGGTCTAAGACACTGCATCTCAGTGCTAGAGCCATCACTACAGAGAACCTGGTTCAAAACTGGCCATAATTGGGAGTCCCATAGGATGGCTCACAATTGTCCCAGCGTCGTCCGAGTTTGACTGCTGTAGGCTGTCATTGTAAATAAGAATTTGTTCTTAACGGACTTGCATAGTTAAATAAAGGTAAAAACTTTTTTTTTTTTTTTTTTTTTTTTTTTTGTGCTCAATACGTAGGGGAGTGTATGTGTTCTCGTTATCCTCAGGTACACCTGGACTAACCATGATGTTCTTTCTGTCCCGCCCCTTTTTATTTTAAATTTACATTCTCTCCATACCCCTCCCACCACCCCCTCCTACTCTCTCTGTCCCCCTTTCACACTCTTCTCCGCCTGTCTTCACACTATAACCCCCCCTCTCTGTTTCTCTTTTTTTTTACCTCTCTATCTGTCTCTCTTCCTCTCTCTCTCTTTCTACCTGTCTCTCTTTCCCTTTCTCTGTCTATCTCTCTTTCTCTCTCCCCTCCCCTCTCGCTGTCTCTGTAGATGACTATAAGTCAGAGTTGAGAGAGCAACTTCCTCTGATCGCAGGGTCGGCTGCAGCAGGAGTGGTGTTCATCGTCTCTCTAGTGGCCATCTCCATCGTCTGCAGCAGGTACTGTACGGTCAACATGGCCATCTTGGTTGTGTTTGTGATAGACATGTCCAACAGTTGTGCCACACACACACACACACACACACACACACACACACAAAGACACAACTTACACGCACACACACAAAGACATGCCCAACAGGTCTGCCTCACCTACCACCACACCACATCACAGATATACACACAGACATTACAATAGGTCCACCAGGTGTGTCACACACACAGTCTTGTGCAGCTAACCTTGTAGGGACACACAATTCAGTCCCAAACCTAAACCTAACCCTAAGCCTGACCTGTATTCTTACCCTAACCCTAACACTAACCTTAACCCTAACACATACTCTTAACCCAAAAAACCTAACCTTAATCCTAAACCTAACCCTAACCCTTAATGTAACCCTTACACTAATTCTAACCTTAACCCTAAACCCCCTAGCATTTGACCTCATGGGGACCAACACAATGTTTCCACACACACACACACACACACACACACACACACACACACACACACACACACACACACACACACACACACACACACACACACACACACACACACACACACATACAAAGACACACACACACACACACACACAAAGACATGTCCAACAGGTCTGGCTCACCTACCACCAGACCGCATCACAGACAAAGGGTATACACACAGACATTACAATAGGTCCACCAGGTTTGCCACATAAACACGCACACACATACGCACACAAACATCCGCACACACACACGCACACAAACACACACACACACACACACACACACACACACACAAACACACACACACACACACACAAACTCACAAACACACAAACATACACGCACACAAACTCACACACACACACACACACACACACACACAAAATACAAACACACAAACACACACACACACACACACAAACACACACAACTATGTCTTACTATACTTGTGAGGACTTTTTGTGGACCAACAATTGAATCCCATTCAAAATCCTATTTTCTTAACCCCTAACCCTAACATTCACCCTAACCCTAATCCCTAACCCTAACCATAACCCCAACTCCTAACCCTAATTCTAACCCTGACCCTAATTCTAACCCTAAACCTAACCCCTAAGCCTAAAATAGCTGTTTTACAAGTGAGGACCTGCAAAATGTTCTCACTTCTCTGAATTTTCCTTGGTTTAATATTCCTGTGAAAACGTTTGGTACTCACAAGCATAGTAAGACAGTTACAAACACACACGCACACAAACACACACATACACACACACGCGCGCACACAAACACACACGCACACAAACTCACAAACACACACGCACACAAACACACACACACACACACACACACACACACACACACACACTCACACACACACACTTAGCCAGCAGGAAGTGAAATAAGTTGAAATGAAAAACAAGTTCCATATCTGCATTATTAGTATACTTCTCTATGAATTATCCATTTTACACGCTGCATTGATCTGAGTTAATTGACTGAAGCTAGTTTGTTACAGCACAACGCTACCTTCCCCTTTCCTCTCTCTTTAAAGAAATGAAAGTTGAATTTAGAATTTGCAGCAGCGCCATGTGTCACTAGTAGCAAAGCGACCATCAGACACGAAACGGTCTTTGATGACGGAGGGAGCAGACGAGAGACGGAGGGAAACAGATGAAAAGCTACAGAGATGCTATCACATCTCTAATTAAAAACCAGCTCATTCTCATCAGACTTCAATTGGGGCGGTGCAGCTACTGCTAACCGCTAGCCATTGATTCAATTTCAGACCGGGTTGCTTTCAGGCCTCATTTAGTGAGACTCCGAGACAGATGTAATGATTCCTCTTTACTCCTCCTTTAATCCTGTCTTTTCTGAACTTTTCTATCTCTGTCTTTCGTTCAGGAAACGGGTGTACACCAAGGAAGCGGTGTACAGCGACAAGTTGCAGCATTACAGCACAGGAAGAGGTGAGTCCACTACTGCAGCACCATGCCGGACAACACACGTCTGTTACTGTTCTGACATTCACGGCAAAAATTGCCTTTACACTTTCTAAATGACATTGACTGACACTCATCTCTCAGGGTTGTAACCATGATTGACACCCAGGGGCGGCCCTGGACGCATGCACACCCTAGGCAACACAAAAATATACCGCCGTCGGCATCCCTTCCTGATCCAACATAGAGGGCAAAAAGTCATCCCTTTCGAGCTCTAAGTAACATTGACTGACACGCATCTGGGCTGTTGTGTAATCTAACCAGGATTGAGCCAGGGTCCTATCACACTTTGGCCGTTGATTGACACTGTAAAGTTGCATCAGAGCAAGGCAAGCAAGAGCCTGCGTGAGAAACAGTACGCCAGGCAAAACCGAGCCTGTCTGAAGGCCGACCTAGCTGTCTAAAAGAGGGCTCACTCAAGGGAATAGAGTTTTGTCGAGATTGACACAGAAATCTTTGCTACGCGGCTCGGTTTTGTCACGGTTAAAGCAGACGCAGCCCAGAGCTTATTAAAGAGACAGAGAGAGGGGGGATATAAAATGGCTGCTCCTTTTTCCTCCCCCGGTAAAACTCTTAGAGGAGTCAGCGCTCATATTTGGTTCTGTCAGAGCTATCTTAGGGCGAGTGAATGCAATTAACATAAGTGGAGAAATAAACAAAATATGTGAGAGAGACGCTAACAGCGGTTACAGCGCTAATCATCAATTGAGCAGTTTTGGAGTGGAGGGAAAAAAAACTAGAAGTGTTCCTGTTCATCTTGTGTTTGTTCCTTCCACTCTCTCCCGCTGACTAATACTAATACTTAGGAATAGATTGTGTCCCGTCTTTTCTCTTCCTGATTTGAGGGACGTTTTTGTAATTACTGTTCATTGGAAGAAAAATAGCCACTTTGGATGAAACTACGCTACTTTGTGTTTCTGGTTTTCACCCTGGCTGTTGGGAATGGAGTCTAAAGCTGTTGATGCCTGGTGCAGTGGGTGGGGAATTAACATGCAAACCCTAATACATTAAAGGGATAGTTTGGGGATTTTAGTAAATGTGTAAAATCGCTGAACTATCCCCTAAAAGAGGTGCAGACTTACAGATAATGAACCTGAAAAACTAGAGGTCTATAGCTGTAGTTGTCAGTGTTGACGTTATGGGGGCTACGCGACATCCTCTCTCCGGAATACCCCTCCCTCCCTCCCACACACATACACACACACACCCTAGTTGGCAGGCTACCAGACTGTCTCTATCCCTATGCCCAGATGGCTCTACCCTCCCTCCCTCCATTCCTCCTTCCCTCCCTCCCTCCCTCCCTCCCTCCCTCCCTCCCTCCCTCCCTCCCTCCCTCCCTCCCTTTCTCTTTGACATCACCTCTCGCTTGGCTGGATAGGTAAATACTCCAGTGCTGTTCACACACATCCACACACTGTACTGTGTACTCAAGAGACACACAGTAGTTATCAACAGCCATCCATAAACATTACACACACCCACACACTTCCACACGCGTCACACACACACTAATGGAGCCACACACATCTGCTTGCCTCCATATATGTAGGACTACGGCACACACACACACAAATTCAGAAACGCACACACACTCACACACGCATGCACGCCCACACACACCACGAGCACCTGTCACTATTTATCAACACGCATTCACTGACATTCACAAACTCACACGCAATATATATTTAGTACATTCCCACATACATCAATACGCATGTATCCATATGTCACCCACATGCATACACACACACACACACACACACGTTTCCCTTATCCATCAACCAGTTGTCTCAGCTGTGTTGTTTGTGCTCCTGGTCTGTACATGAATAGACAGACAGCCGACTGTCTGCCCACCATCTCACATAGACAGACAGCCGTCTGTCTGCCCACCATCTCACATAGACAGACAGCCGACTGTCTGCCCACCATCTCACATAGACAGACAGCCGACTGTCTGCCCACCATCTCACATAGACAGACAGCCAACTGTCTACCTACCATCTCACACAGACAGACAGCCGACTGTCTGCCCACCATCTCACATAGACAGACAGCCGATTGTCTGCCCACCATCTCACATAGTCAGACAGCCGATTGTCTGCCCACCATCTCACATAGACAGACAGCCGACTGTCTGCCCACCATCTCACATAGACAGACAGCCGACTGTCTGCCCACCATCTCACATAGACAGATAGCCGACTGTCTGCCCACCATCTCACATAGACAGACAGCCGACTGTCTGCCCACCATCTCACATAGACAGACAGCCGACTGTCTGCCCACCATCTCACATAGACAGACAGCCGACTGTCTGCCCACCATCTCACACAGACAGACAGCCGACTGTCTGCCCACCATCTCACATAGACAGACAGCCGATTGTCTGCCCACCATCTCACATAGACAGACAGCCGACTGTCTGCCCACCATCTCACATAGACAGACAGCCGACTGTCTGCCCACCATCTCACATAGACAGATAGCCGACTGTCTGCCCACCATCTCACATAGACAGACAGCCGACTGTCTGCCCACCATCTCACATAGACAGACAACCGACTGTCTGCCCACCATCTCACATAGACACTGGGTGACAAGGGCCCAGACTCTTCTGACAGCAAGGTCTATCATTGGGAAAAAAACTACAAATGACAGATTCTTTGACGAACTGCCGTATATTTCACTAAGAAGGTAATTCCCGGCTTGATGGAGTTAGATTTACATTTACGATCCAGGCCAGCGGCGTGTTGATCCCTTATGACGTGCCGATTGCAGACTGTTGTGGATTTTCTCTCTATGATTTCTGCCTTAATAAGTCGCAGTGTGTGTCTGATGAATGATTTTCTCACATCAGACAGCAGCTAATTAACTGTGTTTATGAACAGAACTGAACTCGTAATGAGGAGAACGCAAGAAGGAATGTTAGTTTATATGTGTTGCCTGTAGAGAGTGTACATTATGGAGCTCTGAGGTACATTAGTTTAGATGCACTTTCGAGCCACATATGTGTCATGAGCTGTTAGTTATAGTTGTTCTCTCGCTCTCTCTCTCGTGCTCTCTCGCTCAATCTCTCTCTCACTCTCTCTCCCTCATTCTCTCTCTCGCTCTCTCTCCCTCCTCCCCCCACCGCCCCCCTCCCAATTGGCCTTGTTGTTTTATAACTGGGTAAAAATAAACCTGGAGGTTTGGATGCACTTTGGCCCGCACGCACAGATCAAGGAGCCATGACATTTTAAGGCTTGAATCTACGTTTTATCTGTGAGCCATGAAAAGATGCGTCCGAGTTTAACAGGGCTTTACAAGAGAGAGGGAGGTGGGCTCGGTTCTGTGGAATATGGAAAAAGACAATGGATGCAAGTTTGTGTGTGTGTGTGCGCGCGTGCATATGTTCGCATGTGTATACCAGTGGAGGCTGCTGAGGGGAGGACGCCTCAAAATAATGGCTGGAACTGAGCGAATGGAATGGCATCAAACACATGGAAATTTGATCTCATTCCACTCCAGCCATTACCATGAACCCATCCTCCCCAATGAAGGTGCCACCAACCTCTTAGGGTGTATACATGTGTGTGTGCCTACCTATTTGCTTGTGTGTCTACCAGGCTTCAGATTCCTGAGCTGTGTCTATCAGTATTACTGCCCTCATTTCAGTCACACACATGTCCAGAACGTCATAATAGAATGCAGAGCTCTAAACCCTCTCATTGATTATCTGTAATCCAATCTCTTTGGAGTCTCTAATAAGCAATTCCACAGAGGCAGGGTTCAAGGTAATGAGTGTACTAACAAGATAGGGTTTCCAGGTAAAGTACCTTCATCCCCCTCCTTGACTAGATCCTGTCCCTTCTATCCTCCCTCTCAGCCAGTCCTCCGCCACTTGAGACTCCGCTGAGCCTATGTGCTGCATGTCATGTAGATGAGGAGAAGATGGGTTTATTTCAATCATGGTTGCCATATTGCAAAACCAGTCTGAGTGTCAGTCAATGTCTTTGAGAGAATCAGCTCTCTGAAGTGGGGTCTGTCTTTAGTTGCATCTCAAATGACACCATATTCCCTATATAGTGACATCACTTTTGACCAGAGCCCTACTATGTAGCTGTCCCATGCAGCTCTAGTCAAATATAGTGCAAGATATAGCATTATATGTTGGCATTTCAAACACTTACTCCATGTTGTCATTGCATGTGTTGAATATGATTCTCAGTATTCCTCCATTATCAGACATCCCCAGACAATGAACTGTACTCACCTATCTGAACCGCTTATAGCAAGGCGGATTTATCAGTTTATGAGCTCCTATTAAAGGGCAAAGAGGAACAGAGTGAGGGAGAGAGAAGGGAAAAAATGTCTGCATTTTTCTCTATCGCTCATTCTTTTGTTCTCTCTAGCGTTATCTCTCTCGATTTGTCTGTGTGCGTCTCTCTGTTTCTCGGTCTCTCTAGCTCTCTAACTTCTATAGGGAACAAACAGTATAGCCTTAATGGACTTCTGTCATTCAAATCCATTCACACATACTTGCTTATTCGCCTCCACATCGTTCAGTTTACTAATGCATTTGAACCTTTTGAGAGGTTGTATTAATATGACGCACAAGTACTTTTTTTTCATTGCTGTCATATGCGTCATGGACATATCAACATATCACATACTGTGTGGACATTTGGACATATTTCAACATTCATCCATTTCCCATTTCACCACCAAAAACTCCCCTTATGTACAAAGCCTGTAATCTACTCTGGATTGTTCACTGGCCACTCTGATTGGTTCTAGAGCTCTCCCTGAGAGCCGACATGTCTAACTGCCCCTCCCCACTGGGCTGCCCGACCCACTTCTCAGGCTCTCCGGGGATGAAGATCTACATCGACCCATTTACCTACGAGGACCCCAACGAGGCCGTCCGGGAGTTCGCCAAGGAGATCGACGTGTCAACCGTAAAGATCGAAGAGGTCATTGGTGCAGGTAAATGTGGATGAATATGTGTGTGTGTGTGTGTGAGTGGGTGGGTAGGGGTGTGTGGAGAGGGGGGTGCAGTTGTGTGTGGAATATCTACACTACCGTTCAAACGTTTGGGGTCAATTAGAAATGTCCTTGTTTTTTAAATAAATTATTACTTTTTGTCCATTTAAAATAACATACAATTGATCAGAAATACAGTGTAGACATTGTTAATGTTGTAAATGACTATTGTAGCTGCAAAACGGCTTTTGCAATTATGTTAGCACACCTGAAAATGTTTGTGCTGATTAAAGAAGCAATAAAACTGGCCTTCTTTAGACTAGTTGAGTATCTGGAGCATCAGCATTTGTGGGTTCGATTACAGGCTCAAAATGACCAGAAACAAAGAACTTTCTTCTGAAACTGGTCAGTCTACTCTTGTTCTGAGAAATTAAGGCTATTCCATGCGAGAAATTTCCAAGAAACTGAAGATCTCATACAATGCTGTGTACTTCTCCCTTCACAGAACAGCGCAAGCTGTTTCTGGACATTTTGAGCCTGTAACAGAACCCACAAATGCTGATGCTCCAGATACCCAACCAGTCTAAAGAATGCCAGTTGTATTGCTTCTTTAATCAGCACAACAGTTCAGCTGTGCTAACATAATTGCCAAAGGGTTTTCTAATGATCAATTAGCCTTTTAAAATGATCAACTTGGATTAGCTAACACAACGTGCCATTGGAACACAGGAGTGATGATTGCTGATAATGGGCCTCTGTAAACCTATGTAGATATATATAAAATCAGCCGTTTCCAGCTACAATATTCATTTACAACATTAACAATGTCTACGTTGTATTTCTGATCAATTTGATGTTAATCTAATGGACAAAAAAATTGCTTTTCTTTCAAAAACAGGGACACTTTTGAACGGTAGTGTATGTGCGTCAATATTTATTTATGTGTGCAAATGTACAGTATATTGCCACTGACCTCTTCCAACCTCCTTACCCATGTTACATTGCAGGCATTTGACATGCTCGCTTCTGATGTGCCCTGTGATGCACTAGTAGCATATACTGTAGGTCAGCTGCTGTCCACTAGCTACTGTAGATAGTACCAGAAATAGCTTTAGCCAATAGCATTCTAGTCCTTGTACCAAGCTCGCTCTCGCTCTCTCTCTCTTTCGGGACATGTCCTCCCTCGGTGAGCCAGGCCAGACCTTGTTGACTGTATGGGTGACATACTGATGTGTGTTGATTCATACAGAGACTAAAATAACACTGTGCAGGCTAATGAGACAAGGACTGGAATAGACTCCCAGGGTCTGGCTGGGACACACTGCATGATAGGAAACACCATGTGAGGAAACAAGGAAGGATAGGGGGAGATGGAGGAGGGGAAGGAAAGAGGGACGGGGATTTGCTAATTACACATTTTAGTTTTTTGTTTATGCGTGGTGTGAGATCGCCGCAGGATGCCTGGAGGAGGATGAGTAATCAAGAAATGGAAATAGTAGATATTCACTGTGAATTTGTTGGGTTGTTACTCTTTTAATTTCTATTGCTGAATTTCCTCCCCAGATTCTAAGCTGCTGTGGAAAAAGATAGCCCCACTGTTGATCAGTATCACAAATGAGACAATTACCGTAGTTTTGATTATTGAAAACCCTGCTTGTGACCAACATACAAGTTGTGTAGGGTCTGTGGTCAATGATAGTTTCTTGAGCCAGATTCAAGGTCTTGTACTAGCGCAATTGAATGGATTCATATTTACCGATTTCTTAAGGTCTAATATTGACTTGATCTCTCTAGACTGTTGATCTAGCGCTATAACCACGTACTCTCCCCCAGGTGAGTTTGGTGAGGTTTACAAGGGACGTCTGAAGCTCCCAGGCAAGAGGGAGATCTTCGTGGCCATTAAGACCCTGAAGGCAGGATACGTGGAGAAGCAAAGGCGGGACTTCCTGTCCGAGGCATCAATCATGGGACAGTTCGACCACCCCAACATCATCAGACTTGAGGGTGTGGTCACCAAGAGTCGGCCAGTCATGATCGTCACAGAGTTTATGGAGAACGGGGCCCTTGATTCCTTCCTGAGGGTGAGTTATGAATGTATCAAGCATCTTAGACTCGGAGAGCTGCTCTAGGATCAGCTGGTCGCCCTGTACATGTAGGGAAAGGGAAAGGGTTGATACTAGTCAGTTGTACAACTGAATGCATTCAAATGAAATGTGTCTTCCGCATTTAACCCAACCCCTCTGAATCAGAGGTGCGGGGGGCTATTTGTTAACTGCTTTGTTCGGGGGAAGAACAACAGATTTTTACCTTGTCAGCTCGGGGATTCGATCCATCAACCTACCGGTTACTGACCCAACGCTCAGAACCTCCAGGCTACCTGATTTAAAAGGCAAAACTGATCTTAGATCAGCATTCCCACTATGATACACTTTATGAATATAGCCCCAGGAATATGGAGGGTTTTCACTCCACTATGCCTTATTAATAATGTATTAACACAGTTTACAATCTCTGTTTTATGGTATCTTATTGTAAATGTTATACTGTGGTAATCGTTTATTTACATTATTGGCTATTCACATACATGATGATATATGTTGCACTAAGACTGCACTGGTGCATTTTAGCTTGTTTGTGGATTGACAAAACACACATGAGTTAGAGCTGATATAATGCAGAATATTTGTGACTGCAATACACATGCAAGGACACAGAACAGCAGTTCATGGGTCATGGCAATGTACTGTATATGGAGTTCTGCAGCCCAGGATAGGGCTGAGCTCTATATTAACTAGCTTAACGCAATGGTAAATCTAAGCCAGGGATCATCAACTAGATTCAGCTGCGTGCCAATTATTTCTGGAGTGGATTGTAGGGGGGCCAGAACATAATTACAAATTGACCGCAAGAATCCCTAAGAGATATGTTTGACTAAAACATAATCATTTCAAACCTTGCTTACATGTGTATATGTTCACGTGTCTCTCTATTATGTGTGGAAATAATTGGGAACAGATTTCTTAAATTAAAATCACTTGGAGCTGATTTCCTGGTGTTTTTACAGTCTTTTATGTCCAACTATGAAAATTCTACAGAAAACTTGGGGGGGCAAATAAAACCACCCGCGGGCTTCCAGTTGGGGAACCATGATCTAAGTGCTGGCGGTAGCGCTATAGGTGTGAGGGTGTGCCAGAAATATTTGTGAAATTTCTGAATTACTGTATGAGCGCAATAGCTGGCTGTGGCACAAAAGGGCTGGGTTTCGATGAGTAAACACGTTGTAGGTGTGAAGAGGGCTTGGCCATTCACTGGCCAATCAACGCGTTCCATGGCTTAATACTGCATGTGTTTGTCTCAAGTTCTGTAGGCTACTGGCGGTCTTTGCGTTGTCATCAACTCCAATCCGGCTGCGGGCACAGAATATTCTTGTCCTGGTCCATTGTGGATCAATACTACAGTTATTTAATAGCATAGGCTATAGTAATGAGTAATAGCAACAGTAAAAAAATTAACATCCAGTGTTTTCTCAATAGCCTATGCTTGAAATGTTGGCAGTCAACATTGTTGTAATTTACTTCAAAAGCCTAAATGTCTTTACACATCGCACCTCTCCTCAAATACAAATACTAGGCTACCGTTAATTGTATTATATGTGTGAGACACATTCTCAATAAGATATAGCCTAGGCCTACCATTGTTACTGTATTATAGGACTGAATCATTTCAAAACGTTTGAAGTGTGTCTTTTGTAATCAGATGAGATGCGCTCTTTTGAGATGGGGATGGATATTTGAACAAGCGAAATGAAGTATGCAGGTAGGCATATGTGTGTATGATTTAGGATGTGCAGTATATTCAAGACACTGACGAATAGACCATTTAAACACCTTTTATGGATAGGCAACGTTGCAAGGCCAGGGGCTCCCAAGTGGTGCAGTGGTCTAAGACACTGTATCTCAGTGCTAATGGTGTCACTGCAGACAACCTGGTTTGAATCCAGACTGTATCACAACCGGCTGTGATTGGGAGTCCCATAGGGCAGTGCGCAATTGGCCCAGGGTCGTCCGAGTTTGGCAGGTAGGACATCATTGTAAATAAGAATTTGTTCTTAACTGACTTGCCTAGTTAAATAAAGGTTAAATAATAAAAAAAATAAGTATTGCTGTTGAACCAGCCTTAGTAGCCTTGGCCTACGGTATGGGAGGGGCATCCTATGGAGGGCTTGATATGAAAAGGAAAATAAGCAATCTGTTTTTTAAAACAACAACAATATTTCTGAATAGGATGGGGTCAGAAGCATGATATCATAAATCACATCTCTTGTTCCAATGGCACTGTGTGCGCACAGGGCTAAATGTCTTTACGCAGGAACCTATGTGCCAGGCAGATTCTCAGAAAATCTGATGTTGAATAGTTATAGGAGGATTGAATAGTTTGGAGGAGCATATCTTTGGTAATCAGACGAGGGGCGCTCTTTAAAAATGGGGATGAACAGCCTACTCAAACAGGTGAAAGGAAGTATGCAGGTATGTGAATTGTGAATAATGAAAAAGCAGGAGGGCAAAAACCTCCAAAATATTTCATACTCTCAGTAGACCAGTAGCTCTCGGTAGCTCTCGGTAGCACCAATATAATTCTCAGTAGACCCCTTTATTCATTGGCTACTTGGATAATGGCCAGCATAAAAAGACACACCTATGCAAAACTGCTAAACCAGCCTTGATTAAGGGGAAGGTAGGCTATGCTTGGTTTTTAATCAAATTAAGTTAAATGGGGGGGGGACCAATTGTTTTTTTTATGTTTCAAAACTACGAGATTCACCGGCGCAAAAGCCACATCTCTCTGCGTCATGGCTGGATAGGCTGCGCTTCTGCTCTCAAAATCCATGCCATTATCCATGCCATTATCAACTGCGTTACCGTTAAGACCTGCTTTTTGTGGGTCTTAACATTTCCCTTTAGCGATGCATGAAATTGTCACTTGTTTAAGGACACACCTCAAATATTGCCACCCCTCCCACCTCAGTGCAAGCAAGCTGATGTTAGACAGGTAAATTGCCGAACCTGGCGTAAGGGCTGGAAAAGCTGCAACAATAGAGACCTCTGTGTAACTCCAGAAGATTTGAAAATGAACCCGAACACAATTCTATCTTCTCCTCATCAAAGACTTCCTGAAATAGCCAACTTACATCCTCATCTAATTTCTCCACTCATGCCCCTCACTCTTAATGAACTATCCCCTCACTCTTTTGTAGCTGGTAAGGAACGAGCGAGTCTACAGCTTAATCAATATTCAACCCTTTTGTTTCCAGTTCTTCCCTTCTTCCTCCATCTCATGGATTGGTTTTCCAATTCACTTTGATCTACTGCTGGTTTAAAGGGACCCTTTGAAGTTGGCTTTGCTAGCCGCCACATCTGACTTGTGTTCCCATCGATCTTACCTTACCTTCTTATTTGTTAGTGTGTGTCGGGTTCAAAGCTCCTCTGAGAATTGGAGACGCAGGGAGGAACTAGGAAAGGGTTTGGGGAGAGAGCTCCTCCATGTGTGTGTTACACAGAGTGATGGACGATGTGCAATTTTTACTACATCCTCTAACAACTAGTTTTGATAGGATCGTGTTTGAAGAGTCCAATTTGGGAATCAAAAAGAATACCCCCTCCTTTCGATGTAAAATAGGAGATGAAATGCAAGACAAGGGCTGTCTGGGACTGTGTCGATAGCTGATAAAAAAAGAATAATCTAAAGAACAAACCACTTTAAACATAAGGCTTCAAGATTCAGTCACATAATCAGACACCGAAATAACCAGTTTTCTGTCTTGTAGAAGTAGGTTGCGCTCAGATAGGTAGCAGGTTAGGCTGTTTGTCACACTGTGTGCGTATGGAACATTGTACGTATGTCTGCCGGCAGATCTTGTACCCTTGTACACAAGTTTGCCCTTACTTCCTGGCTGTGGTGTCATGGATGCATCCGCAGGTTTTTCTAATCTGGGAACGAGATCCCAGAGGACTCGAAGGGAATTTTCAGCACAGACTCACTCCGTGGCAGGACAATGTTGGCTAGGCATGGCCTTTATATAATATGACACAGAATCTTAACATGCAGAATGTTCCTGTGTTAGTGTCATGACGTTGTGGTTGTCAAATCAATTGCATTGCAATCAAACAGAACCATGCAATCCAATAAAACCGTGTCTGGTCGACACATGTCAATGCCTAATACTGTCAAATAGTGTAGGAAGTGAAGTATTGCATCTAGCTGAAAGGCCTGCAAATTAATACATTTTATTTTAATATGGCCATCGTCTTCTCCTGTCTCTGCAGCAAGAGAAAATGGCGGCAATTGCAATGATAATAACACTAACGATCCCCATTTATCTCTTTCTATCTATCGCTCTCCATCTCTTCTCTCCTGCAGCAAAACGACGGTCAGTTCACCGTTATTCAGCTGGTGGGCATGATGAGGGGCATCGCAGCGGGCATGAAGTACCTCTCTGAGATGAATTATGTCCATAGAGACCTGGCTGCTCGCAACATCCTGGTCAACAGCAACCTGGTCTGCAAAGTGTCAGACTTCGGCCTGTCGCGCTACCTCCAGGACGATACCTCTGACCCCTCCTATACAAGCTCTCTGGTGAGTCCTACTACTGTAGCTACTCTCCGAGCGAAATATAATGTGTTTTGTTCCGAGGTTTTCCTATCTTACCGCTTTGAAATGGATAGGCAGGTCGGCATCAACGGTCTTAGTATCTCGCTGAAAACAAGCAATATAGAACAGGGACACTAATGTGTCTCCTTTTTGATGTGTGTGTGTGTGTTTGTGTGGAGGCTAAGATTGGATTGTCTATATGCTTGAGTACAATAGGGGTAAATGGTACATTTAAACAACTACAACACTTCTGTCCGACCATTTCTCAGGCATTTCCCTTCAGTCCCCCTGACCACTCTCCCTTACCTCAACTCAGCCTCTATCTCTTCTCTTTAACATTCCACAAGCATTCTTTCCTCCTTCTCCTCAGTCTTTCCGCTGGTCACGGAGCAGTACTGTCACATCTTCATTAGTGCAGAGACATGCAGACTTTGGGGAAGGCCCCTCTCTTATTGGCATGCGTAGGATGCAGGCAAACTAAAAGGGCATCCCATCCCCTTAAACTGACAGCTTCTATTATTACTCGGGCATCATGGAAGGGTTTGGGCCCTAATTAACACCACAGAGGTACAGATCTGTAATTATTAGTCGGCAATGCTAGCGCAGACGGCTCTCTTGGTTTTCGATGTAGTTCACAATACACTCCCACTCTCGTATTTGAATGCATTGCAGGGTTATTAGATATATTTCCACTCTACACACTCTTAGAAAAAAGGGTTCCAAAAGGGTTCTTCAACTGTCCCCATAGGAGAACCCTTTTTGGTTCCATGTAGAACCCTCTGTGGAAAGGGTTGTTCATGGGACCCAAAAGGGTTCTACCTGGAACCAAAAAGCTTTTTTTCCAAAGAGTGTATGAGTCATCAATGATCAAACACAAACATTTTCTAAATATAGAGGTTCTAAGGCATCAGTCAAGTATCAATGTAGTACAAAAATATGAGAATGAAATGTGTTCTTATGTATCTAAACATAGGTGTTCTTTTGTGAAATCAAGGACATGACAACAACAGTACAAACCCACGCCTTCCTTCAGTCAGAAGATTATTATTATTAGAACTCAACAGTGTGTGTGGGTGTGGGTGTGTGGGTGTGGGTGCTCAGTGTTTGCTCGCATATGTGTGACTGCGCTTGTGTGTGTCTGAGTCTGTATGTGTGTGTGTTCCTGACTGTGTGTGTGTCTCTGTCTGTTAGTGAACACTGAGATACCCGGAAAGGCTGTTGATTGACAGGTTGTGTTAGGTGTGAACAGGAAGTGTGACATTGGTTTAGGAGGTTAATTGCCCACTAGGAAGGAAGACCTACCTGGGTCTCTGTAACCCCTGTGGTTAAGCCCTGCTAAAACAACAAAGACAAGCACACCTCCTGTTGTCAGCTGTCAATCTCGCTGATACCACGAAGGTGGTTAGATGTTGGGATTGGATTATGGACTATTGTTTAGTGTTCTTGATGTTTGGTTGTTTCATGTACAGTATAGAAAATGAGATGATGCATCTCAATGGTTTTATAATGTCAACAAGGGTCACAAAATAGATAGATAGATATAGATAGATAGAGATAGATAGAGATAGATAGAGATATAGATAGATAGAGGTTTTAGAGGTTTTAGATAGAGATAGGCTTTAGGATCTACCTTATTATCCTCACAGGGAAATTTGTCTTGGACATTAGAAAGGTGCTGTACCATGACAATGCATTGCTTTTTACACCAACTGTTTTTGTGCATAAACGTTATGCAACCCAGGTGTTCCTAATGATAGGACCTATATGTCATGAGAATTCTGCCATATAACACATACACAGGAATTGCTATTTGCATTCCATCCATAAGCACACCAGAGTAACACAAGTCTCTCCAAGCATTCCACTTGACCTTATTGTGTCTTGTCACTAGCTGGGTCCTGACCCTCCATTCTAATCCACTCTCCTGGGGAACGTTCTGGGAATATTCTCTATCCACAGGGGAGACGTTGGGGAGAGAGTCTGGGTCTTTGGGTCCCTCACATTTTCCTTTAATTAAGCCATGCTTGCTGCCAATCCTCCACGCCGCCACGGCAGCGCCCTTCACTCGCCGACCTCCCTCCGCCAGTTACGAGGTGAACGCAGAATGCCAAAGCAATCACGGAGCGAGGCCAGCGCAGCTTGTGAAGGCCGATGGAATCAGGGAAATTCAATTCTGCCAACGCCCTGTGATGTACGTCGCCATCGACCTCGTACTCCTGCAAATGAATCACCTAATTTTCCTTCCTCTCCTTCCTTTGTGATGTTTTCCCACCATTTCGGAGGGCACCAATTACCTGGCCTCCAGAGCGGTGCTGGGGAAGGTGCTGGCGGACATGCTGTTAATTGCATAGTGTTAACGGTTGGCGCTCACACTGGGACCAGAGTGGATATAGGAGCAGGGGGCAGAGAAACAAGGTAAATGGCCCCTCAAATGTTTGCTGCATGGTCGCAAAAAGGTCATCTCTTTATTTAGTCTTTGGTGATACAGTAATGTTTTGACCAGCACATGGTTTAAGACAAAATTGCTAACTTGACTTGGTTGAACCATGTCAGTCAAACGGTATAACCGTTGTTAGTATATCACTAAAGCTCTTTTAAAGATCACGTTGACGAGCATCAAACAAAACATTGAGTACAGACGTTTACAGACGTTTACAGACGTTTACAGACGTTTACAGACGTAGACTTTTGCCTTCTTTCTTTTCTCTTTCTCTTCTTTCTATTGTCCCACTTCAGCACTATGTTTGGTTGTGTGTAATTACTCCCAGCATGTCCCACTTCAGGATGCTCCCCTCACTGCAAGCTGAGAGGGATGACCTGTGTGACCTTACAGAGGACAGAATTGATTTTTAGACGCTCCGCGGGCCATGAATTTCACATCAGTCCATCTATCTCTCCTTCTATCCATCCATCCATCTATCTTTTCACTTATTTTTTCATCACATCTTTCCCTGGGGGACTCAAAGGAAGGACAGGCAGAGTGTCTGCGTGATGTATGATGTGTTTGTGTGTGTGTGTGTGTGTGTGTGTGTGTGTGTGTGTGTGTGTGTGTGTGTGTGTGTGTGTGTGTGTGGTTTACTATCCTTGTGGGGACCAGAAGTCCCCCTAAAATGTGGGCAAATGGGGATATTCCGCCGGCCCTAAACATCTCACGGCCCTCACAAAACAAATACAGGCCAAACCAGTAATAATTTTAAAAGATAAAGATAATGTTAATTAGAAACAACATGATTAATGACAATTTAAAAGCTTCTATCAATATGTATATAAATCAGAATTAAACAACAGTTGGATGGATCCTACAGCCTTATTAGACTCAACAACTGAAGCAATTATCAGCAGACAAAAACCCCCCACTAAAAACAGAGATCACCCAAAAATAAATATTTGACACTGTTGAAACATTCACGTGGAGTATAGAACCACGAATGGACGGCTTTCCCATAGAATTCTATTTAACATTTTGGTACAAAGTAGCACCGTTATTTACAAAAATGACAACACACGTCACTCAATTAAGCGCTTCCTAGTTCCATGTATCAAACAGTTATTTCAGTTATATTAAAACCAGGAAAATGTTGAATCCCCTGCTGATTACAGACCTATAAGTTAAATAAATTGTGACAATAAAATAAGCTCATAAGCAATAGAATGGCAAAAGTCTTACCAGACTTGATGTATACTGTATCAATCAAACAGGGCTTATTAAAAATAGACACAAAAAAATACAAGCACATGTTTCAGTGTAATACAAAAAATATTTTCAGAATACTAAAAAATCTCAGGATATAAAATGAACGTGGAAAAAAACCACAATAATAATATAACAAATTAAAATAATAACTCATGATCTACAGTAATCCTTTAAGTGGACCACAAAAAATATCAAATACTTAGGATGCTTAAGTGACAACAAACAACACATATATAAAGATAACTTTATCCTATTACTTAACAATATAAAAGGCTTATGGTTAGGGTTAGGGTTATCCAGAATAGACAAGTTTCTTTGCAACTCTGCTTAGAAGGCCAGCATCCCGGAGTCACCTCTTCACTGTTGACGTTGAGACTGGGTACTATTTAATGAAGCTGCCAGTTAAGGACTTGTGAGGCTTCTGTTTCTTTAACTAGACAATCTAATGTACTAGTTCTCAAGCTCACTCTTCTTTCTATTCTGGTTAGAGCCAGTTTGCACTGTTCTGTGAAGGGAGTAGTACACAGTATTGTACGAGATCTTCAGTTTCTTGGCAATTTCTCGCACGGAATAGCCTTCATTTCCCAGAACAAGAATAGACTGACGAGTTTCAGAAGAAAGTTCTTTGTTTCTGGCCATTTGTATTTTTTTTTACCCAATTTTTCTCCCCAATTGGTAGTTACAGTCTTGTCCAATCGCTACAACTCCCGTACGGACTCGCGGGAGGCGAAGGTCGAGAGCCGTGCGTCCTCTGAAACACAACTCACCAAGCCGCACTGCTTCTTGACACAATGAACGCTTAACCCGGAAGCCAGCCGCACCAATGTGTCGGAGGAACCACCGTAAACCTGGCGACTGAGTCAATGTGCATGCGCCCGGCCCGTCACAGGAGATGCTAGAGCGCGATGGGACAAGGACAACCCGGCCGGCCAAACCCTCCCCTAACCCGGACGACGCTGGGCCAATTGTGCGTCGCCTCATGGGTCTCCCGGTCACGGCCGGCTGCGACACAGACGGGGCTCGAACCCGCATCTGTAGTAATGCAGCTTGCACTGCGATGCAGTGCTTAGACCACTGCACCACTCGGGAGGCCCGTTTCTGGCCATTTTGAGCCTGTAATCGAACCCACTGATGCTGATGCACCAGATACTCAACTAGTCTTAAAAGGCCAGTTGTATTGCTTCTTTAATCAGCACAACAGTTTTCAGCTGTGCTAACATAATTGCAAAAGGGTTTTCTAATGATCAATTAGCCTTTTAAAATGATAAACTTGATATTAGCTAACACAATGTGCCATTGGAACACAGGAGTGATGGTTGCTGATAATAGGCCTCTGTACGCCTATGTAGATATTCCATAAAAAATGTGCCATTTACAACATTAACAATGTCTACACTGTATTTCTGATCAGTTTTTTTTTTTTTTTAAAAACAAGGATATTTCTAAGTGACCCCAAACTTTTGAAGGGTAGTGTATGTGGGACAGATTGCTTTCCATTTCACACAATGCATGTTGAGACTGAGAGGGTTGTTTGTGTGTGTGTGTGTGTGTGTGTGTGTGTGTGTGTGTGTGTGTGTGTGTGTGTGTGTGTGTGTGTGTGTTTGTGGCGGTTAAGAGAGGATTGTCTAAATGCTTCCGTGTGTGTGCTTCCATGTGTCTTCATGTCTATATGCTTACATGTGTCTTTACGCACTCTGTGTGTGTGTGTGTGTGTCTTTGAGGCTGCATCAAGGTGTTGAGAGGCAAGGTCACCCACAGCCGGGTAACATATGTCATCCATCAAACCCCTGCGACCTGACTGACATTCTCGCTCTCTCCGCTCACTACCTTCTATCCACCCTCTTGTTCGTTGTTTCCTATTTGCATTCTTTCCACCTTCCCATCTCTCCCTTTGGCATATCGCCCAAAGCCTTTTGTGTTGTTTGTCACTCGTGTGAAATACTGATGTGGCAAAAGTTACAGGGGACTTTCGGGGAACGCATCCTTGAGTAAAGAAGTGAAAAGAAGTGGAAAAACTTGGAGAAATGCTGCCATTCGGTCCACCCAGACTCTTTTATCAAAGCGTGAACATGGCTTCTAGGGAAACCATGTGTTTTCATGCTTGATTTATACCTCCTGTCATGTGTGACAGATCAAGCTGCTATCTATGACTGAGGTGGGCATTCTGTGCCTGTGTGGATTCACTGGACCTGTATGGATGCACTATGGATGCAGAGCATGATTCAGACATGGTGATCCTCTACATAGCACACTGAAGGGGGGACCACATTTAATGTGAGAGACAGATTTTGTCAGCTAGCGAGCTACTACAGATTAAATTAGTTTTTGTTTAATGGGTCCTCAAAGAGAGAGAGAGACAAAGGGTCACAGCATGCTAGTTCCTGGGAGGAGAAAACGCTGCGATTGGGTGACATGCTCTACAATTGAGCAGACACTCTTATCCAGAGCGACTTACAGTAGCAATTAGGGTTAAGTGCCTTGCTCAAGGGCACATCGGCAGATTGTTCACCTAGTCGGCTCGGGATTTGAACGAATGACATTTTGGTTACTGGGCCAATGCTCTTAGCCACTAGAATACCTGCTGCCCAATGACACAAGTAGAGACACATCAGTTCTTGTTTAAACAACCCAGGCAATCTGTTATGTGATTAGTCTGTGTGCTGTGAGCTGTAATTGCCTATTTTCCAACTTCTCAAGAGTCATCTCAAGGGGACAGAATAAAGATGTCACCCGGTTACACAAGCCAAGGTCGTAGTCTAATATTAAACCTCTTAAAAAGCCTAACAAGGATGTGCAAAAATACATAATAACGTAGGATTCACGCTGGGTTTAATTTGAGGGGCCCCTGGTGGCCTCTGAGTCATTGGGGGCCCAGATAGAGGTTGCACAAGGGGAGGGGGCATTTCTATTAACTAGAAGTGGTGTCATCAAGTTGAAGATCTGACCGAATATGTTAACTGCAAAAGACTACACAGACAACGTTTATCAAAGGTCGGATTTCATACCACTTTGAGACCTGAGAAATGTGTGTTACTACAACTTTGCCTTAAGGTAGAAGACCATAGACTCCTATGACTCCTACACTAAACTACATAATTGAAATAAATAGCAGTAGAATAATGTATGTGGGCACTTTGTGAAATGATGCCTGAAATAGTTCCATAGAGTCAAATATAACTTCCCTTGACGTTTTAAGTGGGAACCTATTCTCCATTGCGCTTTAGACAGTGGAACTGTAGAAGGGCCCGCCTCTCCCAGACAGTCCCTGGGGTGTCTGCTCTCTCTCTTTCTCGCTCTCCATCCTATCTTCTCTCTCTCGCTCTCTCTCTCTCCCCCTCTCTCTCTCTCGTTCTCTCCACCTCTGCCTCTTTCTCTCCCTCTCTCTCTCGTTCTCTCCACCTCTGCCTCTTTCTCTCCCTCTCTCTCTCGTTCTCTCCACCTCTGCCTATTTCTCTCCCTCTCTCTACTCTCTGTATTTGGGCAGACTGCCAGTGCCAGCAATCGTTGCTTTCGGGACATAAATGGCAGTTGATGGAGCACTTTGCCTAGCCTAAGTAAATGTGCTCGGGACCATTTGAGTGTTCATTGTTTAGGAATGGCTTACAGAGAAGTTGGGCCAGAGTGCTGTGTGTCTGCTGCATTACTGGGAGTTCACAGATTTGTCTTCCACCGGAGGGGAATTAATCTGCATTTGGGGACAGCTGCTACTTTAGCAACAACATGATGGTACTCGTTGATATCTCTTGGAGAGATTGAGTGGCAGAGGTTGCATGCATCAGCAATGAAAAACAAAACACAGCGAGTTAGAGGATCGAGGAGTTTAGATTCCCCTTCAGTCTATAGATCGTACATACATGAATTGCTGGACACATACTGCATCAATCATAGTACATGGCACTGTAGCAATGGCAGGTGTCCCATGTTTCCTGCATGCCATGTGTGTGTTGTGTGTGTGTAAGGGAGCTCCTAACACACACACGCCGCACCGGTCTGTCACAAAACGCCACACCATCCGCCACGTCCCATGATCCTCCTTAACCCTGACAGCACTCCGCCCGCTCTGCTCCCAGCAGGTCTACCCCAGATGTGCCACTACACCTGTCACTTTACCCGTCACAACGGGTCACGATCTGTTACAAGCTGTCAAATCTAGTCAGAACCAATCACTTTGTCTCAGCTAATCTTGTTGACTTGAAGGTGATCTGGAGGTTACTTGTCTGTTTGAAGTGAGAATCATTGCGATACTCCTTTTCTAAGTATGTCAGATCTGTCACTGTTGTTTTTATTGTTGTTCTGTGGAGTCCCTTTGTTTATATAATGTAGTTTCCAAAGGGTTGTGAGAGAACAACAATTATGCTCTCATGATGACATTAAGATGGCTTAATGAAATGCATTATGCATGTTCTTTATGTTATGAGCAGCTAGCTGAAGAGATTGATGGAGCTTGGCTGGAGGTTGTTGGTTTAGTTTGTGTAGTAGTTTTACATGAAGGCATGCCTCTGTCTGTGCTCTGTAAGACTCAAGGCCACCACAGAGAACAGCATCTTCCTTTTTTACTGGCTTGTACTTTCTGACTTGTGAATGAAATGGTATTAGATTTCTGGCTCAGACACTCACACATTCTCTCTCCTTTCTCCTAGGCTCCACAGAGCTTCTGTTTGACTGTGTTGACACTAGGCCTGTTTTAATTCCCATCTCCCCTCCCCCTCTCCTTCTCTCTTCCCCCCTCCCTCTCTCCTTCCCTGGGGTATTCTCTCTCTTTTCTCCTCCTGAGTTAATAAAGAAAACAACACCAAATCACAGGAGGTTGGTGGCACCTTAATTGGGGAGGATGGGCTCGTGGTTATGGCTGGAGTGGAATCAGTGGAATGGTATCAAATACATCAAACACATGGTTTACATGGTTTCCATGTGTTTGATGCCATTCCATTTACTCCGTTCCAGACATTATTATGAGCCGTCCTCCCCTCAGCAGCCTCCACTGCATCCAATGCTTTTATTATATATTTGCCTTCTTCTTCTGTCTGTTTGCCTGTCCGGCCTGTTCTGTTCTGCAGCACTTTGTGTTATTAAAGTGTCGTTTTGACACGGGTGCTAGCAGATAGCTAGCCCACAGCGATAATTACTAATGATCTGCATAGCTGCCTCGCGAATGCGGCAGCCGTGAAAATGTTATTACTGTGGCCTTTCTGCTAGGACCTGTGCAAAGTGAAGCAGGGCGAGCATCTTTACCTAGGCCACGGTGACAACAGAGCTCATATCCCCCCAGGGTCCCGGGGCGAGAGAGTGAGAGAACAGACGCATAGAGAGAGAGAGAGAGAGAGAGAGAGAGGAGGAGGAGGGGGAAAGAGGGAGATGATCGAGAGAGGCTGTAATACAAAGTGTTGAGATCACAGCTCTGAGAGAGGAACATGGAAGAGGCAGTGTTTTTTTTCTTCATACTTTGTTATATTTCTTGTTGTTCTTTTCATCTGGTTTACGTGTCCAAGTTTAAATAGTTGAAGCATGGCTCTGAAGAAGTTAGAGATGAGAGCCGGGTCTTTATTTTCATTGATGTGGATGGAGCTTCGTGTATTTTTCTATAGCCTTGAGACAGAACTGAGACAGACCTTAGACAAGAGAAAGCCGTGTCTGGGATCAGATACTTTAAGAAGAGATATGAGAAAAGCAGAAAAGTTATCAGAGCTTAGATTGAGTGATATCTGTCTTCTTTTTCACAAAGAAACACAAATATACACTTACTTCCATATGAACACTCCAGAACCCTCTCTCAGATAAAATACTGTTTTCCTTTCTTAGGCACTCTCTCTCTCTCTCTCTCTCTCGCTCTCTACCTCTTTACCTCTCTCTACCTCTACCTCTCTACCTCTCTCTACCTCTACCTCTCTCTACCTCTACCTCTCTCTACCTCTCTCTACTGTACCTCCCTGTTCTGTAACAGCTCAGGTCTGTGTTCCCGGGCCATGCACCCTGACACCAGCCTTCACTGAGGTCAGAGGTTAACATCATGTTCAGGGTCAGGAGCTCCCAGAGGTCAAACGCTCTGAGCTGGGCTTTAATGAGCTGAGTTTGAGTCCTCTGGACCTCTACACACACATGCACACACACATGCACATACACACATGCAGTATACACACCCACACATACAGTACACACAAAAAACCCATCTACACACACACACACACACACAAAACACACCTCCCGGTCCTGAGGGAGAAAGCCAGGAGAGCAGGGTGGGCCTTGTCTCGCTCTCCCGTCTCTCCTTTAAAACCCGACTTATCTGCACATTCACAGGTTGAACTAATTGGCATTATTAAGCTGGCCTAGCCTGGCCGGATACAATGGAAACCCCCAAGTGGTCCACAACCAGGTGAGTGTTTGTGGAGGGAATCTTAAACAAGCCACCCGGCAATTTCAATCAGAGCCATACATGACTCGCCCCAGGCCCAGATAGTCCAATTACAAACCGACACGCTCGACAGGCGCTCTCAAACCCCAACCAAATCCCTCTTTATTCAAACTCAGGGGTACCGGGAGAGACGGCCAGGGAGACCAGAGAAGAGAGACGTGCTGTGGGTCGATGTGTGAAGGGCAGATCATATTAAGAGGGGGGTGGAGCAGAGGTACAATCCTTTGCTGCTGGATCGATAGGGAGATGGGGGAAGAGGAGTGGAGGGATGGAGGGGTTGAAGTTGTCTTGGAATTACGATTGTTTTTATTTTATTGGACTAATCATGTCTTTCTCTCTCTCTCTCTCCCTTCCACTCCCTATACCTCCCCCTTTCTCCCCCTCTCTCTCAGGGGGGTAAGATCCCAGTGAGGTGGACAGCTCCAGAGGCCATCGCCTACAGGAAGTTCACCTCAGCTAGTGACGTTTGGAGCTACGGTATCGTCATGTGGGAGGTGATGTCATTCGGAGAGAGACCCTACTGGGAGATGTCCAATCAGGATGTGAGTATTATTGTCAAGTTGAACTTTTGAACTTTATTGTTTTAAGTATAGAGAAATATTCAGATCAATCAAATTTCAATCAATCAAATGAATTTACAAAGCCCTATTTACAATGAATAAGCATTCAGATAAAAGGTGAACCTTCTAGTTTTCTATGTTGTGTCAGAAAGGGGCCCTCTCAAACATAAAACAAATGAGACGAGAATTCCCACTGGAAATGTCCTTGACAATGAGAAGATTCCCCCCCCCCCCCCCAATACAAACACACACCAATGAGCTCCATATCCCCAGCCGGCCAACTGTCTCTCTGAAACCTGGTCCACCAGGGCTAGCCAACCCAGCAGATGTTCCCTCTCTGGGCCAGCATGCAGGCAGCGACTGGTGGGACACACACAGGGAGGAGGCCTGGCACTGCTCACAGCATGGCCTGCTGTTCTCTTCAGTCAGAACACACACACACACACACACACAAGTACTTGTATACGTACCTTTGTACATACAGTATAAATACTCAAGATGCATATTTTAGTATTGGAGGGGAGAAATAGGTTAGTGCCAAATGGCTGATTTCTGTCGACTTGTCATACATCTGCAGTTGTTTTGTTTACTTTCCTGATTAAATATTAGGTTATTGATTATTTATAGTAATCAGAATGTACCACTTGTATAGCCTACATGATTAATTGACAGCACTGTACTTTGAAGGAAACATCTTGTTCTGATCATGTCCATCCACATTCTGAAGGAACTGAAAAACACAATAACACATTCAAATGCAAAGGACAGGTGAATTACTTTTTATTTTCATTCAAGCGCTTGTCTTGTTTTATTCTGTATCTGTTTTTTTCCGGTCTCTGGGATTGAAATGTGAAATGTTTGAAGCTTAAAAGATTGTAAGATTTGGGGTCACTTAGAAATGTCCTTGTTTTCCATGAAAACATACATGAAATGAGTTGCAAAATGAATAGGAAATATAGTCAAGACGTTGACAAGTTATAAATAATGATTTTTAATTTAAATTACAATTGTGTCCATCAAACTTTGCTTTCGTCAGAGAATCCTCAATTTGCAGCAATTACAGCCTTGCAGACCTTTGGCATTGTCAGTTTGTTGAGGTAATCTGAAGAGATTTCACCCCATGCTTCCTGAAGCACCTCCCACAAGTTGGATTGGCTTGATGGGCATTTCTTACGTACCATACGGTCAAGCTGCTCCCACAACAGCTCAATAGGATTGAGATCCGGTGACTGTGCTGGCCACTCCATTATAGACAGAATACCAGCTGACTGCTTCTTCCCTAAATAGTTCTTGCATAGTTTGGAGATGTGCTTTGGGTCATTGTCCTGTTGTAGGAGGAAATGTGCTACAATTAAGCGCCGTCCACAGGGTATTGCACGGCGTTGCAAAATGAAGTGATAGGCTTCCTTCTTCAAGATCCCTTTAACCCTGTACAAATCTCCCACCACCATCAAAGCACCCCCAGACCATCACATTGCCTCCACCAAAGATGGCGTCAAACACTCCTCCAGCATCTTTTCATTTGGTCTGCATCTCACAAATATTCTTTGTGATCCGAATACCTCAAACTTAGATTTGTCTGTCCATAACACTTTTTTCCAATCTTCATCTATCCAGTGTCTGTGTTATTTTGCCCATCTTAATCTTTTATTTTTATTGGCCAGAGATATGGCTTTTTCTTTGCAACTCTGCCTAGAAGGCCAGCATCCCAGAGTTGCCTATTCACTCTTGACGTTGAGACTGGTGTTTTGCAGGTACTATTTAAGGAAGCTGCCAGTTGAGGACTTGTGATACGTCTGTTTCTCAAACTAAACACTCTAATGTACATGTCTTCTTGCTCAGTTGTGCACCGGGGCCTCCCACTCCTCTTTCTATTCTGGTTAGAGCCCGTTTGCGCTGTTCTATGAAGGGAGTAGTACACAGCGTTGTACGAGATCTTCAGTTTCTTGGCAATTTCTTGCATGGAATAGCCTTCATTTCTCAGAACAAGAATAGACTGACGAGTTTCAGAAGAAAGTTATTTGTTTCTGGCCATTTTAAGCCTGTAATCAAACCCACAGATGCTGATGCTCCAGATACTCAACTAGTCTAAAGAAGGCCAGATTTCAGCTGTGCTAACATAATTGCAAAAGGGTTTTCTAATGATAAACTTGGATTAGCTAACACAACGTGCCTTTGGAACACAGGAGTCATGGTTGCTGATAATGGGCCTCTAAGCCTATGTAGATATTCCATAAAAAATCTGCCAGTTCCACCTACAATAATCATTTACAACGTTAACAATGTCTACACTGTATTTTTGATCATTTTGATGTTATTTTATTTTCAAAAACAAGGACATTTCTAAGTGACCCCAAATTTTTGAAAGGTACTGTATATCTGTGTACCAGGGTTTCGGTTAACCGGTAATAGCCAGCTTTTTTCCATTAAAAAAATAAAATTGCCGCTGACCATTGCGAAATAATGCTTTTTAGCCTATTCACTGATATAAATACATTTGACTGGTCATACTTATCGGTCTATAGATTAATTTGCATAATTTAGAGGAATTAAATTGCTTCATGTACAATATATTCATAATGTAGGCAATCCTATTTATCACATGAGTACAGCATATAGATACAGAGCCTTTGAGTGGAAAATCTGTCAGACAGCGCAAGAGCTGCTGCTGCAGCATCTTGTGGTGCTTTCAAGACAACTGGGAACTCTGAAAAATACGAGGTCAAATCATGACGTCAGTGATCTTCAAGTTGGAAAGTCGGCACTCTAGAAAGAGGCCAGAGTTCCCGAGTTAGATTTTCGAGTTGGATGACCGTTCAAAAAGTTTTTTCCCCAGTTGTCTTGAACGCACTGAAGTCAGAAGTCTGAGATGTCCCAGTTGTTTTGAACTCGGCATCAAACAAAAACGGAAGGCAGGCTTCATCAGCGTGTCAGACACCACTTTGCAATGAGGCAGAATGCATTTTGAAAACATATACTTAATTGTTTGAAACCTGAACGTTTTAATACATATTATAAGGCATGTCTTACCTGGCTTGAAAGTAGCCTATTAGATCTCCTCTCTTTCTAAATTTCTAACGGATATTGTCATCTCTGTCCCATGATACCGCAGTGTCTTTATGACAACGGTGTTTTCCCGGTAATTGCATTATAGAACGAACATTCGCACATAGCCTATATAATGTTAATACAATAATAGTTTATCAACATTTTAATCTAAAAGTTCTGATCTTTTGCATCACTCATTGATTTTTAACCTTTTTTATGTAGCCTAGGCTTACTGGTTGTATTAATTTGGGATCTATCATCCCACAACTGTCCCAGTCTGTTTGGAATATGCTATTTTTCTCGATAAGCTGACTAATAGAATAGGTAGCCTAAACTGTTCTTTACTCATCTTGTTGGCTGAGGAAAAGTACATATGGACAGTTATTCTAACATCTTCAAAGTGCACATCAGAATTCTGTAAGAAGGACCGTACATCGTTGCATCCTCCACATGCATGTTATATTAATATGAGTTAGCATATTCTAAATGTTATTTCTGTCATTCTGAGTGTAACCAACTTCACATAGCCCCCCAGAAGAAAGGCACTCGGACACCCACACTTCAGGTTGACTCGGTTTTTATCTGCAGTATAAGCTATCAAACAGTGATGACAGGTATTGACAGGACGGTCACAGCCACACGTTCATTGCTCTCAGAATATCTCTCTCAGACTCAGTCCACAAAGTGATTGTATACTATACATGCGTTGTGTTTAGAAAATAACAAAAATACAGAAAAGCATATCTGCAGTAAAAGATATCAAACAGTGATGACAGGCATTGACTGGACGGTCACAGCCACAAGATATCTTTTAGATAGGAGCAACAGTAGTAATACATACCCTCAATGTGAAGTGATATTAACCCATAAATACAGAGCACAAGTACAACCCTTTTTATATAAACCTTTTAAGGTAGTAAGAAAATAAACATTAACTTAATATTTCAATAAATCACCTGCTAGCAATAGTGTGACATTGTAGTGCGGTGACCAATGTTGCTAGTTAGCTCGTCATCAACATGGCTAGCTAAGCCAGCAGCTTGCTGAAATAGGTCTTCAATACGTTAACGGCAAAAAAATATACATATTCACATTCGCTATTGACTTTAAGATATATGAACCCGTTTTCCAAAAACACTATTGTGTTATACAGTTTTAAACAGTTTTTTATATACAGAAGAAGGAGACACAAACCTGCTCTCAGAATAACTCTCTCGGACTGAGGAGCAGGCAGACCAACTTCCCAAATAGGGGAGAAGCACTCAAAACCCACTAGTTGTTCTTTCAAAGAAAACATTACAAAAATGTTAAGTCCGACAACCTCTCGTATTACTAACCTTACCACAATGGCAGCAAATATTCTTATGAATTCAGTAACACATAATGAAAGGAAACTTTAGTTATATCACCCCTTTTTCTGAAGTGAATGATTTCACCCACTACAATACCGCGAACTGCGGCGTTCTTTGATATCTACATTGCACGCGAGGTTGATGGAAACTCTACATTTTCACTTTGTCACATGAGCACCGTGGGTGGACCCCCTAATCAGGTTACACACCCAATGCATAAGGGTCCGGTACATTTCTCAAATGTCCAGTAAATTAAAATGTTGCCGGTCAAATTTCCGGAACCACATTTTCCTAACGGAAACCCTGTGTACATTAATAACACACACACACACACATTCACTTGCTCGCACATGCAGTACGCAAACAAAAGCACACACATGCTCACGCACAAATGATGCACTGACATACACACAAATACACACGTCTGTGTGCTCATACACATACACGTGAGAATTCATTTTCACACTCTAGAATCTCTATCCCATATCGGCTTTTCCTGACTGCCCTGATTCAACCGTTTCATTTGAGAGATTGCATCTACATACAAGGGTTAACAATCCATCATATGGTATACCATCTGAATACACTACAATTTAGAGAGCGAGACAGCACTTGTCTTTCAATAGTTACTGTATATGCAATCAGCCTATTCCCAAGGCACTGTGTCAGAGTATATGGTCACGTCCAAAATCAAGATGAGCAAAAAAGACTGTATAAAATGCATAATACAAATACTGAGCCTATATAATATATAATATATAAATACTATATTGTATGGTAATATTTGTATTATTATATTATGTTCTACTAATACAATTGCTCAGAGAAGGAGATTTTGTTTAACAAGTGCATCATATATTTAAAAGATAGGGGTCAAAACTATGCCTGTCAATACCTCACCTTGCGAGGATAAAGGCACTGAGCCTTTTTCTAAACAGTTTTATGAGATTGGAGAACACATTGGGAGGGATCTTAGACCTTAAACCACATTGGAACAATTTGAAAAATGTACATGTGAAACTTCACGTGTCCGAAAACCACATTTTTTCACATTTTTAAAAAAAAAATTATATAAAGGACCCACTGGCTCCAGGTCATCTATAAGTCTTTATTAGGTAAATCCCCGCCCTATCTCAGCTCACTGGTCACTATAGCAACACCCACCCGTAGCATGCGCTCCAGCAGGTATATCTCACTGGTCACCCCCAAAGCCAACACCTCCTTTGGCCGCCATTCCTTCCAGTTCGCTGCTGCCAATGACTGGAACGAATTGCAAAAATCATTGAAGCTAGAGGTTCCTATCTCCCTCAATAACTTTAAGCATCAGTTGTCAAAGCTGCTTATCGATCACTGCACCTGTATATAGCCCTTCTGTAAATAGCCCACACTACTACCTCATCCCCATATTTATTTTTGTTATTTTCACAAATCTTGCACTCCAGTATATCTATTTGCACATCATAATTTGCACATCCTTCATTCCTGTGTTAATGATGATAATCTGTAATTTATTTCACCACTATGGTCTATTTATTGTCCTACCTCCTAACCTTACTGCATTTTGCACTACATTTTGCACTGTATATAGATTTTCTATTGTGTTTTTGACTATGTTTGTTTACTGTGTAACTCTGTGTTGTTTTTGTCACACTGCTTTGCTTTGTCTTGGCCAGGTTGCAGTTGCAAATGAGAACTTGTTCTCAACTGACCTACCTGGTTAAATAAAGGTGAAATAAATAAAAAATTATTGGCCTTCCCAATGGTCCTGTCTGGCAATGGTCTTCTAGTGACCTCATCTACCTTGTCGCCCTGAGCGAGATTAGACCCATATCTAGATGAACCTCTAATGACTACCTTCAACTCACTACTGCCTTCTGCCTTCTCCACAATAGTCCTGTCTAACTCTGCCCACCCTCTCTGTCCCCAGGTGATCAATGCCATAGAGCAGGACTACCGGCTGCCTCCTCCCATGGACTGCCCCTCGGCCCTGCACCAGCTCATGCTGGACTGCTGGCAGAAGGACCGTAACGCCCGGCCACGCTTCACTGACATCGTCAATACCCTGGACAAGATGATCCGCAACCCAGCCAGTCTCAAACAAGTGGCAAGCATCCCTGCAGTGTAAGTGTAGCATACATGAATGGACAGATGGATATGTAATCTTCACTTCAACACTATTGACAGATAAAGGTTACACAATTGAACAAATCACAAACAAACAAAAAAAACTTTGAAAATGTTATGCAATTAAAATAAACAAAAATGCCTTTTCCTTATGGGGAAAAAGTTAGTACACCCCTACCTTTACCATCATATACAATTTCTAAAATTAGAATTAGGTGTACCAAAACAAGTGCAAATGATTAGAAAACATTAAAGAGAAACAGCCTTCCATAAAGAAAAGAAAATTGGTCTGGTTTGGTCTTAACTATATGAGTGTGTGGTAACACATCATTCAAAGACCTACCCGAGGCCCTCAGAAGAAAGATTATTGATACCCATGAGTCTGGGAGGGGTTACAAATCAATTTACAAGCAATTCGAAGTATATCATTCCATTTACAAGCAAATCGAGCTGACCGAAAGATGCTCATAGAAGTCTTTAAGAACCCCAGGGTAACATCAAGGGAAAGAGACTGCACAAACTTGGCCTACATGGGAGGTCAGGAAGGAAGAATCCTCTGCTCTAAAAAATAATATCAAGACACAACTGACTTTTGCCAGACAACACCTGGGTAAAGTCAGTTGTGTCTTGATATAATTTTTTGAGAGCAGAGGCTTCTTCCTTCCTGACCTCCCATGTAGGCCAAGTTTGTGCAGTCTCTTTCTGAGAGTGTACCCATGCAATTCGACATTGATTGTGGCAAGAGAGGCCTGTAGATCCCTTGATGTTACCCTGGGGTTCTTAGAGACTTCTATGAGCATCTTTCGGTCAGCTCTTGTGCTGACTTTGGTGGGACGACCTGTCCTAGGTAGTTTGCAAGTGGTCTGGAATTTTCGTCGGACAGTGGAAGGATGTACATCGAATTGCTTGTAAATGGAATGATGTACTTCGAATTGCTTGGAAATAGATTTGTAACCCCTCCCAGACTCATGGGCATCAATAATCTTTCTTCTGAGGGCCTCGGTAGGTCTTTTGATCTTTGAATGATGTGTTACCACACACCCATATGGTTAAGACCAAACCAGACCAATTTTCTTATCTTTCTCTCTAATGTTTTCTAATCATTTGCACTTGTTTTGGTACCTAATTCAAGTTTTAGACATTTTATGTGATGGTAAAGGTAGGGTTATACTAACTTTTTCCCCATAAGGAAAAGGCATTTTTGTTTATTTTAATTGCATAACATTTTCAACGTTTTTTTTTTGTGTGTGATTTGTTAAATTGGGTAACCTTTATCTGTCAATTGTGTTGAAGTGAAGATTACATATCCATCTGTCCAAATATGTAAAAAAAAATAAAAAAAAAAGAACATTCCAGGGGGTGTATATGTAGGATTACACACTTAATCCCAGCCATTTCCTATGCATTGTGATGCAGTACATAGAGACACATGCAGCCGCACTATGACTTCTTCCCCCCAACAAGTTCAAAGCAGTGGCTAGTGCACACGTAGACACCTTCTCAACCCAGGCACACGCAGACTTCCTTGAACTGAAATAAACATGGGTTTATTACTTCATATTACATCAAAGCATATCCTCCACTTATTCTTGCTGTTCGGAACTATCAGAACTACTAACACACACACACACACACACACACACACATACACAGTGTTGTTGCACACACAATTCACATTGGCACACACACACAGATTTTATAGATTAAAGTTTTAACCCAATCAACTTCAGAGGAGTGGGTAGTTTCTTTGCAGTGTGAACGTATACAAACAACAGACATACACATTTTCACAACCCATACTTCCTCAAAGTGAAATAAACATGATTTATTACTGTATATTACATCAAAGTCACACAACCATCAAAGCTCTCTCTCTCTCTCTCTCTCTCTCTCTCTCTCTCTCTCTCTCTCTCTCTCTCTCTCTCTCTCTCTCTCTCTCTCTCACTCTCTCACACTCTCTCTCTCTCTCTCTCTCTCTCTCTCTCTCTCTCTCTCTCTCTCTCTCTCTCTCTCTCTCTCTCTCTCTCTCTCTCTCTCTCTCTCTCTCTCTCTCTCTCTCTCTCTCTCTCTCTCACTCCTCCTCTCCTCTTCCAGGCCTTCCCAGACCTTGTTGGATCATTCCATCCCAGACTTCAACACCTTCAGTTCAGTGGGGGAGTGGCTGGGAGCCATCAAGATGACCCAGTACAGAGATAACTTCCTCAACTCTGGCTTCACCTCCCTGCAACTGGTGGCACAGATTACATCCGAGTGAGTCACACACATACACACAAATGCACGGAAGTACACACGCATGTGCACACATGTGAGCAAGCATGCACAGACTCTTGCAGGCTCTCACACGCATGCAGTCATGCATACACACGCGCACGCATTCACAGATGTACAGTACATGCATGCCCAAACACACATACACACTCACACACACAGAAACACAGACACACTCATGTGAGCAAGCATGCATGTACACACACATCTCATTTTAAACGATCCTGTCCAAATATTGGCCCTAAGAAATCTATCTGGTTTGAAAATGTTGTTTCTAAATTGTAGTGACATGGTTTTAATTGTCAATCAAAGAGAACAAAAGCTTGATCACTGAGAGGCAGACAAAGTTAATGGAATATCTGTTTGTTGTTTTCTCCTTCACAGCCAGTGGCTAACCGTCCTGAAATTAATTATTTGGGGCTTTGGTTATGTGTGTAAATGTATTAGAAACCAAATTAATGCTTGTTTATGTCCTCGCTTCTTCAGCACACACAGTTGAGGCATTGGAGACGCAACACTGATGTATTTCCTCTATTGCTCTCGCTCTCTCCTTCTTCCTCTCTCTTCCCATCCCTCTCTTCCCGCCTCCCTCCCTCCCTATCATCAGAGACCTCCTGAGGATAGGTGTGACCCTGGCGGGCCACCAGAAGAAGATCCTCAGCAACGTCGCCTCCATGCGGGTGCAGATGAGCCAGTGCCAGTCGCCCACTGCCATGGCATGACTGGAGGGGGCGCCGTGCCACGGGGCGGGCAGCATTCGGGCTGGCAGGGACTACAGCAGAAAGGACTACACCCCTCACCGAATGACCTCCGACCCGTCTGAACGCGCCAGGGTTGAGACTATCATTCTCATCTAATCCCATCGAACATATAATCAAACAATATAATTATTACCCAGGAGGCTAGGGTCCAGACGAAGACTAACTATCACCTTCCACTAATCGGAGTTATGATGTAGAGTTCAATGTGTTCAGAGACTGTTTTTTCTAATCTTAATCTGTGAGAATATGATTGTACTGTACTGTAATCTAACCCCACAACAACCACAGGCTGACACAGGGATGGAGTCTTTGGGAATATCAGATTTATGTCTTGACTGGATATTAGACTGAAGAGGATATTAAACTGGAGAGGAGGAAGTGGAAGATATTTTGAAGAGGAAGATCATCGTTGAATCCCAAACCACCCCCTCACCTCTACAAACTTGTCACGTGTTGATGACTTCCAGATAGTGACCAGGGGATCAATAAACCCATCAACTTCGGGACACACTTGTGACAATTCATGATCCACTTTTAAATGATAAAACAGACATCAAATTTAACCCACTGGGCAAAATTTCTGGTAATTTCAACCAGAAAACCAACGTGGAAAACTGATTTGGATTTGCAAAAAGTTGTCAACGTAAGGGAATTTCGTATTATTTTCACCCAACTTTAAACCTAAATCCAATGTCATGATGGTACATTTTGTTGATTTCACGTTGAATTCACGTTAGTTGACAACTCAACCAAATGTAAATAAAAAATAGATGTTGAACTGAAGTTTGTGCCCAGTGAGAAATTAACAAATCCTCCTGGTCATTTAATAGTAACACATTTAATTTGGGAGGTATTTGAAAACAGACATAAACAAATGCATGTGACATATATTTGTTACGCATCTCCATTATTTTGTATTAAATTGCGAAACTACAAACATATTGAGGTACATATCGGGATAGCACTTTGCTCTGAAGCTTACAGCCTTTCTGGCTTGTCCGAAATGGCTATAGGAGGGTTAAATTAGCCCCTACACCCTTGATAATTTTCATTCCCTCAGCTTTGGTACAATTGTGCATATGGAGAATGCGCGCGTGACCAGTCAAATGGAGGTGCAAGGGGAAGGGAGTGATTTGGGATTCAGCCCATGTCATCAGAAGGCCTCTGATTTGTCATTTGACCCAGGCCTTTTTCAAAGACTGAAATGAGGATGCATTGGTCTGACTAGGAGCAACGGTATGAAATGTGCATAGAAAGAAAGCAATTCAACCTCTATATACATGATCAATATACACACAGATGGAAAATGATAGAGGCATACAGTGGTGTATGGTTGATTTCACCATTTTCTCACCTTGTATTTTTCATTTGAAACTTTAGACATTTTTGAGATCTCCTCAAGGTCGACCGAAGTTGAACTGTCTGAAAGGAGAGCTTCTCTGACATTTTGTTGATATTGTGTTACGTTTTTTCACCATGAAAGCAGGGAACGGACTTCTCTTCCATGTTTTTACTTTAACACTACCTGTGGATGTCTGGGCTGATGGCCTTGCCAAAGGACTAGTGAAATGGCCTCGCTCAGTTTCTGAGAATATATATAAATATGTATATCTCTAACTAAATATGAATATATCTTCTGAATAAATCTTCATATTGAAGGTGACGTGTACTAATATGTATGAACAAAACTCTCTCTGCTTGGATTGTGATGGAGATGGACACATACTGTAGTTTCTCTACAGCGCCACCTAGCCCTCTGGAGGACAAAACATAAAGACACCATTTTGTTTTCTTTCCTCAATGCTGATTGGTCACATGGACAATCCGGAATGAATTTTGACCTGGAAGTAAATGTACAAATGACTCTTTCTGTAGATGTGTATAAAACTGTAGGGATAAAAAAAAGTAACAAAACGTCCATTATCTGGAGAGTCCATGTTAAATGTAAGTGTATTCATGCCATATCTTCCTGGTGAGCACTTACTTGTACAGACTCTGTATTATTCTTTATTTTCTCTTGTTTGTTGTTTGTGTTGGAGTGATTGAACCATCCAGAATGGGAAGGAGAGTGTATAATGTCTCGTCTGCTGGCCAAGGTCTACGGTATGTAACTGCTATTGATCCTGATTTTTTTAAATTATTATGTTTTATTTATCCTTTATTTAACTAGGCAAGTCCTTTAAGAACAGATTCTTATTTACAATGATGGCCTACACATAGTAATTGTATTGGCAATGAATATCATGCTGTACATCCTCATACATACAGTACATACATTTTTGGGGAAACATTTACAGTTATGAAAGAAATTATCTGAAAGATGATCATGGAGTTGCTGGGGTCAAGTTCATGATTTCATTACTATAGGTCTCACAGTGGTTTGCCATTAAAAACGTTTTCTAGACATTCTGGTTGTAGAGAGAGGCAGCCATATCGTATGAATAGCCGATGAGCTAATTAAGACATCTCACATAAGAGAGTTTCCCCACACTGCCGTGTGTGTGTGTGTGTGTGTGTGTGTGTGTGTGTGTGTGTGTGTGTGTGTGTGTGTGTGTGTGTGTGTGTGTGTGTGTGTGTGTGTGTGTGTGTGTGTGTGTGTGTGTGTGTGTGTGTGTGTGTGTGTGTGTGTGTGTGTGTGTGTGTGTGTGTGAGAGAATATCTGGTCTGGCTTAGCCAACAGTCGCATCTATATAAACACAGACAAACAGCTCGAAGAGGCACTCGGCACACGCACACTAAAAAATATAATGGCACCCTCGTAGGAGTTCCTTTCGCACTTCAATCCCCCACACACCTGTTACCTAAAGTGGCTACTTTTACAGCTATTGCTAGTACACTAAAAGCTATGTCAATTGTAAGTATTGGTAAGTGTCTGCTCTGCATACTTTGGCCACTATTCATTTATATGTCCATAATGGGGTGAATCTTAATTTCCACTTAAGTCCAATTTTTACTTAGTCGTACAGTGATGTCAATGGATGACTAAGTGAAAATTCGACTTAAGTGGAAGTTAGTATTTGCCCCAATATCTATAAGTGGAACACACTCTATTGCAATTGGTGGAAGACAGAGGAGGCTGGTGGGGGGAACTATAGGAGGACGGGGTCATTATAATGGGACAGCGTCAAACACATGGTTCCCATATGTTTGATATCGTTCCATTCCAGCCATTATAAGGAGCCTGTCCTCTTATAACTCCTCCCACCAGCCTCCTCTGGTGGAAGAGGTTTATTCTTTAGATGGGGGCTACTGAGGACATGGATACTATTTGAGTTAGAGTGAGAGCATTCTTCTGAAGTATGTCTGAAGATGGAGTAAATGGTGGTCTAGGAGGAGAAGCAGAGT
The DNA here is from genome assembly GCA_023634145.1 of Thymallus thymallus. Classification (NCBI taxonomy): domain Eukaryota; kingdom Metazoa; phylum Chordata; class Actinopteri; order Salmoniformes; family Salmonidae; genus Thymallus; species Thymallus thymallus. Next base: position 17,156,643 of record CM042382.1, read on the forward strand.
GTGATGAGTCTGAGGCCTTCGATACACAGGGTTGATTGTAGTACTAGCCCAGCTCTTGTGTATGCTAGAAGCCTGTGATTGCAGTGGTGTAGTCTTAGAGACGACTGTCTGGTCACACCAATCACACTGCATCTCAACTATGTCTGACAGCAAGGCAAAGGAACCTGGTTGATGATGGTGGAACTGCTCTGATAACTGTGACAAAAGGGAATCGGATTATTGTCAATCAGATAACATACAATTATAAATAAGTGTAGTCATCAACCTACTGAAATGTCCACTTTACTAAAGCAGGCAATCAATGTGAAGGTAAAAATCCATGTTACACTGTAGATAAAGCAAAATCATCGTTAGCAGTGGTAATAATAATTAGGCCTTCTGTTTGCCTAAAAATCCTGTTGCAGTGACAGCAGTGGGGAAATCAAGTCTATGTTTGATAATCTACAGAGTAGACTGAGACATTTCCCCTTGGGGATCATTAAAGTACATATCTTGATCTACAGAGTAGGCCTATGGTATAACATTGGAACACAAGACACCTTAACCAGATTTTGTCTGATTGTATCGATTTTCTTGTAACTACATCCCCATGACAAACTGCTGTTTCCCCAAACACAGATATCATAGACTGCTGTTATACTAACCACTCTGTGGAATTGGCTAGCCCTCTGCACTCCTGTGCCAAGCAATGGGTTATTACTTTAGGAGGGGTGTGGCTCCATGACTGAGGTATCCACCTTGGCGTCTAAAATAAAAAATCAATGGCAGCCCATTAACAGATTATTAAGTATCCTCAACCTCCTCACCCCTTCCTTCTCCCCTCTGTCTCACCTCCATCCACCCATCCCTAGCTCCTTCTCATGGCCAGGCTCCAGCTCATTTATCCTGGGTGTAAAAAACCTGTCTCCGGCCCAGGTCTGGTTGTGGGTCTGGGCCTCGCTGGGCCTTCCCAACTGGCTGTGGCTGAGAAATGGCTGCATCTCAGGTTCTCTGCTCCAGTGCACCAAGGCAGGCAGGGGACCAGGCCACCTGCTGGGGCCTCAGAGCCTCAGTCTAACAGGGGTCTGATCAGCTGCGGGGAGGGAGACTGAGGAGGCTGGGGCCAGCATACACACACACAGGCATACACACACACACCAAGGAGTCCTCTATCACAGCTACTGCACGGCAGTCTGGCTGTTAATGAAGAGAGAGTGGGCCGAGACCTAACAGTGTGTGTCTGTTAGGAAAATGAGAGGGGATGAGAGGAGATGGAGTGGAGAGGGGTTGACAGACTATGAAACAGTAACACTACATCAAGTAAGGTGTATTGGTGTAGGTTCTAATTGTTGTAGAGCAGCTATTGCTATATTATATAAGACCTAAGACCACCTGAGCTGTTTCAATAAACTCTAAATGACATTAAGCTCTTTAGGTCGAAACCTAGCTTTTAAAATTCAACATCATTCACACAAGCCCGTAATATCCTACACATAACTATTCAATCTTCTGATTAATGATGTCTATTTATTCAATGGAGGGATCTAATTTCAATCCATTACGCTTCCATTCAGCCACGTCTCAAGTACTGTCTGGGCTGATTTGACGTTCTACATGCCTGTCTATGAATGAGATGACAGAGCAGTCTGTAATTCGCATTTTTCTCGTTTTCCATTTGCTAATGTTGTATTTATTAACATTCTGTCTCTAATAGCATTCCACTTCAAAATCGTGATATGAAAAAGCAATTAGCGCTCTCTCCATAATAGCCATTTCAGAATTTGCTATCATTGTCCATTCTCTCCTCCTATATATATATATATATATACAGTGGGGAGAACAAGTATTTGATACACTGCCGATTTTGCAGGTTTTCCTACTTACAAAGCATGTAGAGGTCTGTAATTTTTATCATAGGTACACTTCAACTGTAAGAGACGGAATCTAAAACAAAAATCCAGAAAATCACATTGTATGATTTTTTAATAATTAATTTGCATTTTATTGCATGACATAAGTATTTGATCACCTACCAACCAGTAAGAATTCCGGCTCTCACAGACCTGTTAGTTTTTCTTTAAGAAGCCCTCCTGTTCTCCACTCATTACCTGTTTTAACTGCACCTGTTTGAACTTGTTACCTGTATAAAAGACACCTGTCCACACACTCAATCAAACAGACTCCAACCTCTCCACAATGGCCAAGACCAGAGAGCTGTGTAAGGACATCAGGGATAAAATTGTAGACCTGCACAAGGCTGGGATGGGCTACAGGACAATAGGCAAGCAGCTTGGTGATTAGGCAACAACTGTTGGTGCAATTATTAGAAAATGGAAGAAGTTCAAGATGACGTTCAATCTCCCTCGGTCTGGGGCACCATGCAAGATCTCACCTCGTGGGGCATCAATGATCATGAGGAAGGTGAGGGATCAGCCCAGAACTACACGGCAGGACCTGGTCAATGACCTGAAGAGAGCTGGGACCACAGTCTCAAAGAAAACCATTAGTAACACACTATGCCGTCATGGATTAAAATCCTGCAGCGCACGCAAGGTCCCCCTGCTCAAGCCAGCGCATGTCCAGGCCTGTCTGAAGTTTGCCAATGACCATCTGGATGATCCAGAGGAGGAATGGGAGAAGGTCATGTGGTCTGATGAGACAAAAATATAGCTTTTTGGTCTAAACTCCACTCGCCGTGTTTGGAGGAAGAAGAAGGATGAGTACAACCCCAAGAACACCATCCCAACCGTGAAGCATGGAGGTGGAAACATCATTCTTTGGGGATGCTTTTCTGCAAAGGGGACAGGACGACTGCACCGTATTGAGGGGAGGATGGATGGGGCCATGTATTGCGAGATCTTGGCCAACAACCTCCTTCCCTCAGTAAGAGCATTGAAGATGGGTCGTGGCTGGGTCTTCCAGCATGACAACGACCCACAACACACAGCCAGGGCAACTAAGGAGTGGCTCCGTAAGAAGCATCTCAAGGTCCTGGAGTGGCCTAGCCAGTCTCCAGACCTGAACCCAATAGAAAATCTTTGGAGGGAGCTGAAAGTCCGTATTGCCCAGCGACAGCCCCGAAACCTGAAGGATCTGGGGAAGGTCTGTATGGAGGAGTGGGCCAAAATCCCTACTGCAGTGTGTGCAAACCTGGTCAAGAACTACAGGAAACGTATGATCTCTGTAATTGCAAACAAAGGTTTCTGTACCAAATATTAAGTTCTGCTTTTCTGATGTATCAAATACTTATGTCATGCAATAAATTAATAAATTAATTACTTAAAAATCATACAATGTGATTTTCTGGATTTTTGTTTTAGATTCCATCACTCACAGTTGAAGAGTACCTATGATAAAAATTACAGACTTCTACATGTTTTGTAAGTGGGAAAACCTGCAAAATCGGCAGTGTATCAAATACTTGTTCTCCCCACTGTATATGTTCATTTGTGGATTACTTTGGTATTCATTTTTACAATGCCATATGTTTGATTTGTTACAAGTTTGTCTGAAAAGTGTGCCCATTCAACTGATGAATGCTGTTGAATAAATGTCTAGTTAAATCAATGTTTCAGAAAGGGTTGTTTTAGTTGAAGTTGCAACTAATACCTCTATTTTTATGTGTTCTTCTTTTTCAGATAATGGACACACTCATAAACATATAGACACACGCAGCAGACCCAGCATTGCTCAGGACAGCCAATAAGGACAAAGACAGCACGACAGGGATGATGACCTCACTTTGCGGTACACACAGGATGTAGGAACCAAATGTGTGTGTGTGTGTGTGTGTGTGTGTGTGTGTGTGTGTTTGATTTCCTTTGTGTCTCTCTCTGTATAGCTACCACTTGTATATTGTGATGACGAGTATGTGTCCGAGTTTGTAAGCAGTAACTTTCTGAGAACTATTGTACTAAAAATGCACTCAATAAACGCCTTGGAAAAAGAGTCAATCATTGGCGGTCCCAGACTCTGTGAAAGATTATGATTACTCCTGTTTTTTCCACTTCTATTGTGAGAACCGAGCAAAACATTTCAAAGTTAATATTCAATAATGTAATATTCAGACTGAGACTGGAACCTGTAGGGCTCCTACACAGATGAATGTGTTGTACTACTGTGACGATATGGTTATGACGTGGTTTATTGGTTGGTAATGGATTGATAATATCCTGTTAGATATTAGTAGAGAGAGAAGTGCGATGATCTTGCCAGGAAAGGAAGAAGAAATGAGAAAGCAGGTGTAAAAGTGAGCTGTTACATGATGAGGCATTGAAGAATGTTAATATCGGTCCCATGACTTGAATGGGATTTGTGCCAGAAATGCTAGCTTCTACACAAATGCTTAAACGTTAGCATTTGGAAACCAGGGAAACTAAACCAAAGCATGGATCATTGTCATACCTTGTCCATACTGATTACAGGGTAAAAAAAACAATGTCATTTTTTAAATTTGGTTAAACTGTCACTTTAACTTGAAAATGGCAGATTTGTGCACTGATAAACGTCTAAATTGGACTGCAGTGGCTGTACAGTAATATGCTATACATGACGTCATAGCTCTGGCTCTACGCTATAGGTTTTGACTGACAGACGTTCTGAACTTGAGCACGTCGCACAACAAGAAGTTGGGCAATTTTTGCAGATTTTTGGTTGTCTGAGTGAGGGAAATGCAAAATCAAGAGGGCTCTATGTATTTGAAAGATGAGATGTTAAGGATTATAATAAATATTCCTTTGTCGTACAAGAAAGCCAAACACCCGTCCAAATGTGCACTTCACATTTCCATATCATAAAACTCATGTAATTTACAATAAAGTGTCAACATTTATGATCATTTTGTTTGATGTACAGTTACAAGATGACATGAAGTCATACCCTGGGTTGTTCTGAACAAATTGTGCCTAATGTTTGTCTATTGTGAAGAAAATTTGCAGCGGCACACACACCTGAATCCTCTCATGACACATTTCTATGCACCACATAATTATGATCTGTTTCTCTGAATTGCATTGAGAAAGCCTAACTGTAATATTGTATTTTATGACTTAGCCAGTCATGTTGGCAATAGAACAAGCTTTCAAATGATGCCCACCTGACCCAGATTGCGATTTATAATGGACCGTGTTTAGATTGCGTAAACAACAACAGTAATTGCGGGGATGGCGGGGATGCAAGGCTGTGCTCTAAACAAAACAACTAGAGCTCAACGGCACAGCTAGGAGAAATCAAAAAAGCACCTTATAGTTGAAGACTTCTTTTTATTTTTTTACCTTTATTTTACTAGGCAAGTCAGTTAAGAACAAATTCTTATTTACAATGACGGCCTAGGAACAGTGGGTTAACTGCCTTGTTCAGGGGCAGAACGACAGATTTTTACCTTGTCAGCTCGGGGATTCGATCCAGCAACCTTTCGGTTACGGGCCCAACACTCTAACCACTGGGCTACCTGCCGCTGTCTTTGAGTCATAAAAGTGCATTGAAATTGCTTAGGAAACTGTGCACACTTGAGAGGTGTGTGGCCACTCGGAGACACCAGTTAGTACTCTTCCCTCAAACCCCTTGTCATTTTTTTGTCTTATGTTTTACCTACCCCTTATTTTCCAGGAATATTCTTATCACGTTGCATAATGTATTTTCAGATTTGGTTATCACCAAATGTGGCGAAAAGTTCAGTAAATGTAAATGCAACAGTGTAATTTTTGGATTCAGTCTTGTGTCAGGTGAACTGTTGTCCTCACCTAATAATTTCCCCATAATCTTCAAACTGTTCTCTTTCAATTGCTACCATGGTTATGCATATGATTTTCTAATTGTATTCTATAAAAAACGTTTAAATCCCTGAAGGGATTCAATCCGATCCCGCTTTGTCTGTAACGCACGTTTTAAAGACAATGTTCCTGTATTCGCGGAGACCACATTCACGGTAAGCGTGATTTTTTTTTAAATGTTACATTTTATCTGGAATGTATTTTTATTTTTATTTAACCTTTATTTAACTAGGCAAGTCAGTTAAGAACAAATTCTTATTTACAATGACGGCCTACACCGGCCAAACTCAACAACGTTAGACCAATTGTGTGCCGCCCTATGGGACTCCCAATCACGTCCGGTTGTGATGCAGCCTGGATGGCAATCCAGACAAAGTTAAACGGGCATATTAACTGTATATAACGAACATATTTAAACTATTAAATATGAAGGCATTGAACCACTTAAAGCCTCCATTATACCAAAATTATATCTAAATCCAAACTGGTTTTCCAGCAGGCTACTAAGAGAGGTACATCCAATGTTAAAAAAAGGGGCATTTGACATTATGCAGATTAAAACCAACCGTTTAAAGTGGTATTTGACGTTATGCAGATTAAAACCAACCGTTTAAAAGGGGTATTTGACGTTATGCAGATTAAAACCAACCGTTTAAAAGGGGTATTTGACGTTATGCAGATTAAAACCAACCGTTTAAAAGGGTATTTGATGTTATGCAGATTAAAACCAACCATTTAAAAGGGGTATTCGATGTTATGCAGATTAAAACCAACCGTTTAAAAGGGGTATTTGACACTATGCAGATTAAAACCAACCGTTTAAAAGGGGTATTTGACGTTATGCAGATTAAAACCAACCGTTTAAAAGGGGTATTTGACGTTATGCAGATTAAAACCAACCGTTTAAAAGGGGTATTTGACATAATGCAGATTAAAACCAACCTTTTAAAAGGGGTATTTGCCGTTATGCAGATTAAAACCAACCGTTTAAAAGGGGTATTTGACGTTATGCAGATTAAAACCAACCGTTTCCGGTGGATTGGCAATGAAACCTTTAAAGTATCCTCCTTTCCAAATGAAGCCATACAGAGTTAAAGGCAGAACAAATCTTACAGAAATGTATATGGCTAAACTCCAATGTACTGATGGAGGAAAGACACATTTTCTTCACAAAAAATGTATAAGGAAAGTATCATGTTTAAGAATGACATTGTAAATAAGGATGGTAAAATTTTGTCACACAAGCAATTAACAAAGGTGTATGGAGATGTATGCTCAATATACTGTGGACCCCAGGAAGAGTAGCTTCGGCTTCTGCAAAAGCTAATCCAAATTAAAAAAAATTACAAAAGTATTACCAACTCATCGCAGCTCTGCCACGAAAAAGGAAGAGGCAATTACTCAAAAGAGAAAGGAATGAAATAGTTTTTCTGCCAATCAAAAACCATGCATGGCTTAAAAAATTACTAGTATGAATCGTAAAATGTATCAGTTTCACTTAAGATCAAGAGGTTTGACAACTATACTCCGTAAAATGCAAGATAGTTATGAAATGATATATAAAACAACATTTGATGCATCAATACGTTATTTTCTATTTAAACTATTATATACAATTCTTGCCACAAAAAGAATGCTCAATATATGGGGCATGGAACAGTCAGTCCTGTGTAGACTCTGCAACAAAGAAACAGAATCAATAGATAATCTCTTTTGTACTGTCTTTCGGTGGCTCGCTTTTGGAGTCAGGTCCAGGAATGGTTGTTGAGTCATAATGTCTGTGTTCAGATGGACCTACAAACATTGCCTCATATTATTCAAAACCGTATGATGTCACCTCAGAGAATTATCCAACGCGTCCTCCCACTCCTTTCCCAAGGCTGTGATTGGCTAAGAATCTGAAGAGGTTAGGGCAGGATTGAACCCATCCTCTAACATAACACCATCCATCTCTCACAGGAAATACCAAGACCCATTGCAAGTTCGCATAGGCCACTTAATTGCAGATAATAATAGTCAATCAAACAAGTTTCATGGCTATTTCTATGGGTAATGCTTTTTTAAGAATGGCTTTTCCGAAGCCATTGTATTTCAATTAATACTTTTTGTGTTGTTTGATTAAAGTGAGAGAGACGTAGAGACATAAACACCCAACACAAGGAGGAATATATTACATTAGACGTGCATCAATAGCTTGTGTGTGTGTTTGTTTGTGTTGTGTGTGTGTGTGTGTGTGTGTGTGTGTGTGTGTGTGTGTGTGTGTGTGTGTGTGTGTGTGTGTGTGTGTGTGTGTGTGTGTGCTTGTTGTGTGAGACGAATGGGGTGCTGACAAATTTTCTTCTGCCTTTGTCAGAAAATGGTGGTTGGTCTTATTCATTAAGTGCCAAATGGAAAAAAAAACTGACTGAAACAGGGAGGGATACCTAAAGACGACCAATAACAAACACTCGTTTTTGTTTTCAATTGCAAAACCTTTGCTACGGTATGCCCTACTGAATATCTTTAGTCAGATCCAAAGCCATCTATGTACACAGGGGAGAACAAGTATTTGGTACACTGCAGGTTTTTCTACTTACAAAGCATGTAGAGGTCTGTCATTTTTATCATAGGTACTCTTCAACAGAGAGATGGAATCTAAAACAAAAATCCAGAAAATCACATTGTATGATTTTTAAATAATTAATTTGCATTTTATTGCATGACATAAGTATTTGATCACCTACCAACCAGTAAGAATTCCGTCTCTCACAGACCTGTTAGTTTTTCTTTAAGAAGCCCTCCTGTTCTCCACTCATTACCTGTATTAAACGCACCTGTTTGAACTCGTTACCTGTATAAAAGACACCTGTCCACACACTCAATCAAACAGACTCCAACCTCTCCACAATGGCCAAGACCAGAGAGCTGTGTAAGGACATCAGGGATAAAATTGTAGACCTGCACAAGGCTGGGATGGGCTACAGGACAATAGGCAAGCAGCTTGGTGAGAAGGCAACAACTGTTGGCGCAATTATTAGAAAATGGAAGAAGTTCAAGATGACGGTCAATCTCCCTCGGTCTGGGGCACCATGCAAGATCTCACCTCGTGGGGCATCAATGATCATGAGGAAGGTGAGGGATCAGCCCAGAACTACACGGCAGGACCTGGTCAATGACCTGAAGAGAGCTGAGACCACAGTCTCAAAGAAAACCATTAGTAACACACTACGCCGTCATGGATTAAAATCCTGCAGCGCACGCAAGGTCCCCCTGCTCAAGCCAGCGCATGTCCAGGCCCGTCTGAAGTTTGCCAATGACCATCTGGATCATCCAGAGGAGGAATGGGAGAAGGTCATGTGGTCTGATGAGACAAAAATATAGCTTTTTGGTCTAAACTCCGCTTGCCGTGTTTGGAGGAAGAAGAAGGATGAGTACAACCCCAAGAACACCATCCCAACCGTGAAGCATGGAGGTGGAAACATCATTCTTTGGGGATGCTTTTCTGAAAAGGGGACAGGACGACTGCACCGTATTGAGGGGAGGATGGATGGGGCCATGTATCGCGAGATCTTGGCCAACAACCTCCTTCCCTCAGTAAGAGCATTGAAGATGGGTCGTGGCTGGGTCTTCCAGCATGACAACGACCCGAAACACACAGCCAGGGCAACTAAGGAGTGGCTCCGTAAGAAGCATCTCAAGGTCCTGGAGTGGCCTAGCCAGTCTCCAGACCTGAACCCAATAGAAAATCTTTGGAGGGAGCTGAAAGTCCATATTGCCCAGCGACAGCCCCGAAACCTGAAGGATCTGGAGAAGGTCTGTATGGAGGAATGAAGTGTGTGCAAACCTGGTCAAAAACTACAGGAAACGTATGATCTCTGTAATTGCAAACAAAGGTTTCTGTACCAAATATTAAGTTCTGCTTTTCTGATGTATCAAATACTTATGTCATGCAATAAAATGCAAATTAATTACTTAAAAATCATACAATGTGATTTTCTGGATTTTAAAAAAAAATTACAGACTTCTACATGCTTTGTAAGTGGGAAACACTGCCGATTTTGCAGGTTATCAAATACTTGTTCTCCCCACTGTATGTGCTCTTGAAAGAATGAGATGGTTTAGCAGCTTCATACTGTGCTGTTATACTGGATAATAAATCAAAATCAGGCAGATGCAACTACTGGCTTGTTGAGATGTACAGTATGTTATAGCTAATGTTGCATTTGTGCTTTAAAAAAAATAAAACAAACAAACCAATCTCTTGGTTAGAGGACAAGTACTCCAAACGACTACTCTGAATTGCTCTATTGCTTATAGCCACTTTATTGAGACAAAATGTACTTACTCTATGACTAAACATGAACGCACTGACTGGAAGTCACTCTGGATAAGAAATGTATTTGATCTGTGCCAGGGAGTTTATCTACAAGTGAAGGAGTCAGCTCTACTCTATTCAGTATTAAAGTCACTGAGAGAGAGAGAGAGAGAGAGAGTGTGTAGATGAAAATGCATAGATTGGAGAGGCAGTAGAGACATAAAGAGAAACTTCCAACAATGCCTTTATTCCATGGTTCCATCGAAGCCACAACTTCTTTACATCACAAACGTTATGATCAAGGCATCAGTGCATCCATAGCGAATGGTGTGTTGTCCCCGGTGACCTCACCAACCCCTGCTGGCAGCTGCTGGTGCTCCCTGAGCTGTTGGCATATTTGTATTACAGTAGTAGGATATGAATGTGCTTTGGCTTGCTGTAGAAAGTGTTACTGTGTTTGTAGAATGATCTCTATCCTCCATGCTCCCTCACACTGGTTCAAAGAGTACCTATTAAGGCTTCATTGGCTCTAGCTCAGTGCTGATATATCGTATCATGTATTATTCTGTTTTGTGTGTGTGCTCAACTGAGAGGGAGCATGAGTGTATGCATATGTGCCTGTGCTTGTGTCCGTGTTACATTTTATCTGGAATGTATTTTTATTTTTATTTAACCTTTATTTAACTAGGCAAGTCAGTTAAGAACAAATTCTTATTTACAATGACGGCCTACACCGGCCAAACTCAACAACGTTAGACCAATTGTGTGGCGCCCTATGGGACTCCCAATCACGTCCGGTTGTGATGCAGCCTGGATGGCAATCCAGACAAAGTTAAACGGGCATATTAACTGTATATAACGAACATATTTAAACTATTAAATATGAAGGCATTGAACCACTTAAAGCCTCCATTATACCAAAATTATATCTAAATCCAAACTGGTTTTCCAGCAGGCTACTAAGAGAGGTACATCCAATGTTAAAAAAAGGGGCATTTGACATTATGCAGATTAAAACCAACCGTTTAAAGTGGTATTTGACGTTATGCAGATTAAAACCAACCGTTTAAAAGGGGTATTTGACGTTATGCAGATTAAAACCAACCGTTTAAAAGGGGTATTTGACGTTATGCAGATTAAAACCAACCGTTTAAAAGGGTATTTGATGTTATGCAGATTAAAACCAACCATTTAAAAGGGGTATTCGATGTTATGCAGATTAAAACCAACCGTTTAAAAGGGGTATTTGACACTATGCAGATTAAAACCAACCGTTTAAAAGGGGTATTTGACGTTATGCAGATAGGCCACTTAATTGCAGATAATAATAGTCAATCAAACAAGTTTCATGGCTATTTCTATGGGTAATGCTTTTTTAAGAATGGCTTTTCCGAAGCCATTGTATTTCAATTAATACTTTTTGTGTTGTTTGATTAAAGTGAGAGAGACGTAGAGACATAAACACCCAACACAAGGAGGAATATATTACATTAGACGTGCATCAATAGCTTGTGTGTGTGTTTGTTTGTGTTGTGTGTGTGTGTGTGTGTGTGTGTGTGCTTGTTGTGTGAGACGAATGGGGTGCTGACAAATTTTCTTCTGCCTTTGTCAGAAAATGGTGGTTGGTCTTATTCATTAAGTGCCAAATGGAAAAAAAAACTGACTGAAACAGGGAGGGATACCTAAAGACGACCAATAACAAACACTCGTTTTTGTTTTCAATTGCAAAACCTTTGCTACGGTATGCCCTACTGAATATCTTTAGTCAGATCCAAAGCCATCTATGTACACAGGGGAGAACAAGTATTTGGTACACTGCAGGTTTTTCTACTTACAAAGCATGTAGAGGTCTGTCATTTTTATCATAGGTACTCTTCAACAGAGAGATGGAATCTAAAACAAAAATCCAGAAAATCACATTGTATGATTTTTAAATAATTAATTTGCATTTTATTGCATGACATAAGTATTTGATCACCTACCAACCAGTAAGAATTCCGTCTCTCACAGACCTGTTAGTTTTTCTTTAAGAAGCCCTCCTGTTCTCCACTCATTACCTGTATTAAACGCACCTGTTTGAACTCGTTACCTGTATAAAAGACACCTGTCCACACACTCAATCAAACAGACTCCAACCTCTCCACAATGGCCAAGACCAGAGAGCTGTGTAAGGACATCAGGGATAAAATTGTAGACCTGCACAAGGCTGGGATGGGCTACAGGACAATAGGCAAGCAGCTTGGTGAGAAGGCAACAACTGTTGGCGCAATTATTAGAAAATGGAAGAAGTTCAAGATGACGGTCAATCTCCCTCGGTCTGGGGCACCATGCAAGATCTCACCTCGTGGGGCATCAATGATCATGAGGAAGGTGAGGGATCAGCCCAGAACTACACGGCAGGACCTGGTCAATGACCTGAAGAGAGCTGAGACCACAGTCTCAAAGAAAACCATTAGTAACACACTACGCCGTCATGGATTAAAATCCTGCAGCGCACGCAAGGTCCCCCTGCTCAAGCCAGCGCATGTCCAGGCCCGTCTGAAGTTTGCCAATGACCATCTGGATCATCCAGAGGAGGAATGGGAGAAGGTCATGTGGTCTGATGAGACAAAAATATAGCTTTTTGGTCTAAACTCCGCTTGCCGTGTTTGGAGGAAGAAGAAGGATGAGTACAACCCCAAGAACACCATCCCAACCGTGAAGCATGGAGGTGGAAACATCATTCTTTGGGGATGCTTTTCTGAAAAGGGGACAGGACGACTGCACCGTATTGAGGGGAGGATGGATGGGGCCATGTATCGCGAGATCTTGGCCAACAACCTCCTTCCCTCAGTAAGAGCATTGAAGATGGGTCGTGGCTGGGTCTTCCAGCATGACAACGACCCGAAACACACAGCCAGGGCAACTAAGGAGTGGCTCCGTAAGAAGCATCTCAAGGTCCTGGAGTGGCCTAGCCAGTCTCCAGACCTGAACCCAATAGAAAATCTTTGGAGGGAGCTGAAAGTCCATATTGCCCAGCGACAGCCCCGAAACCTGAAGGATCTGGAGAAGGTCTGTATGGAGGAATGAAGTGTGTGCAAACCTGGTCAAAAACTACAGGAAACGTATGATCTCTGTAATTGCAAACAAAGGTTTCTGTACCAAATATTAAGTTCTGCTTTTCTGATGTATCAAATACTTATGTCATGCAATAAAATGCAAATTAATTACTTAAAAATCATACAATGTGATTTTCTGGATTTTAAAAAAAAATTACAGACTTCTACATGCTTTGTAAGTGGGAAACACTGCCGATTTTGCAGGTTATCAAATACTTGTTCTCCCCACTGTATGTGCTCTTGAAAGAATGAGATGGTTTAGCAGCTTCATACTGTGCTGTTATACTGGATAATAAATCAAAATCAGGCAGATGCAACTACTGGCTTGTTGAGATGTACAGTATGTTATAGCTAATGTTGCGTTTGTGCTTTAAAAAAAATAAAACAAACAAACCAATCTCTTGGTTAGAGGACAAGTACTCCAAACGACTACTCTGAATTGCTCTATTGCTTATAGCCACTTTATTGAGGCAAAATGTACTTACTCTATGACTAAACATGAACGCACTGACTGGAAGTCACTCTGGATAAGAAATGTATTTGATCTGTGCCAGGGAGTTTATCTACAAGTGAAGGAGTCAGCTCTACTCTATTCAGTATTAAAGTCACTGAGAGAGAGAGAGAGAGAGAGAGTGTGTAGATGAAAATGCATAGATTGGAGAGGCAGTAGAGACATAAAGAGAAACTTCCAACAATGCCTTTATTCCATGGTTCCATCGAAGCCACAACTTCTTTACATCACAAACGTTATGATCAAGGCATCAGTGCATCCATAGCGAATGGTGTGTTGTCCCCGGTGACCTCACCAACCCCTGCTGGCAGCTGCTGGTGCTCCCTGAGCTGTTGGCATATTTGTATTACAGTAGTAGGATATGAATGTGCTTTGGCTTGCTGTAGAAAGTGTTACTGTGTTTGTAGAATGATCTCTATCCTCCATGCTCCCTCACACTGGTTCAAAGAGTACCTATTAAGGCTTCATTGGCTCTAGCTCAGTGCTGATATATCGTATCATGTATTATTCTGTTTTGTGTGTGTGCTCAACTGAGAGGGAGCATGAGTGTATGCATATGTGCCTGTGCTTGTGTCCGTGTGCATCCTTGTCCGTGGTTTCTCTAAAACCAACCCGGTCGGCCTGTATACTCCTTAAACTCAGCAGAGATCTAATGGCCTCAGAAGCAACTGATTAGGTCAGGCAGAAGATTGTACAGTGTCATTTGTTGTCCTGTATAAACAGTGGTGGGAAGCATTTAGAGGCTAAATCCCGAACTACACCCTATTCCTTATGTAGTGCTCTAAACTACATGGGCCCTGGTCAAAGGTAGTGCGCTATATAGGGAAGGGGTTGGCAATCATTTTGGCTCGAGGGCCAGATCGGGGTTTAGAGGGCCGCAGTTTATTTATTTTTTGAACGATTTGTTAGTCAAAAGCAATTTGTGGGCCAGAAAAATGTACATTATTTGAAAATATTTACGTCCTTTATAATTTCTATATACTTTCTATCTAGTTTTAGATGTTCTAGAGAGGCCTGGAGTGTTTGTTTTTTAACCCAAAATAAATGTAAAAAAATCTGCGGGACGGACGGATAGTTTCCCCGCCGCTGAGAGTTTCCCCGCCGCTGACCGCTGATTTGGGATGCAACCCGAGTGGATGCTGTGTGTTCCGGCTAAGGAGGTATTGACCGTCAGCATTTCTGGTTTTGTGGCTAAAGTTATCATTACTGCCTACAAATGAAAGACAAATTAAATGTTTCTCTCTTTCTCTTACTCCATAGAGGAGTAACCTTGGAGGTAGAATGTGGTTATGCTCCTCATTTTACGTCTGTATTTTATATTATCAGTGATAGATTTTGGCTTTATTTGGTGCACTGCGTAGGTAATAATGAACTATAATACATTTGGTGACTACAAATACTCATTTTGTTTTACCAAGACGACTGTTGCAGGTTTTTAATTGTAGCTTCCGTAATGGTGAAGATGTCTCCCTTTTTGAAGCACAGCGCCAGGGTCAAATGAGATTTCACGTCCCAGAGGAGTTCATCAAATTTAATTATGATACATATAATTACCAAAAGCTATCTTGTGTGGGTTTGGAATAATCATTTCAGAGGGAGATGTTGACACCTGCAGGGGTATGGCAGAATTCTGAGAGAGCAGAGGAGGGAGGGAGAGAGAGGGCGGGTTAGAGAGGGCGGGTTAGAGAGAGAGAGAGAGAGAGAGAGAGAGAGAGAGAGAGAGAGAGAGAGAGAGAGAGAGAGAGAGAGAGAGAGAGAGAGAGAGAGAGAGAGAGAGAGAGAGAGAGAGAGAGAGAGAGAGAGAGAGAGAGAGAGAGAGAGAGAGAGAGAGAGAGAGAGAGAGAGTACTCTACTGGGAAAACTGGTAGTTACTCCATGATGATTGTCATTTGTCACTCAGAAAGTCATATCGTGAAGCTAAACGATGGATTCTCAAGGTCATTCTATTGTTCACACATTCTATTCTTCAATATTATTATTCATTGTTCTGCACGTGCCTGCTGAATTGAGACCAGAAAAGACTCGATTGAGATACATAGTTGTAGGTTCTGACCATACAATCACAACAAAAGTGTATCTCCAGATGGTTATAAATGTAGGAAAAAAAGCAATATTCAGTATTGCTAAATGTTTGTGAAATGGGATTTGCAGTGACGGACCAGGGTAAAAAGCAGATTGCAGCAGTGGTGTAGTTGTGAAGTGAGTAAGGAGAGTGATGAGAAAAGAGGTGTGTTATGACTGGGAGAAAGATCAAGGCCTGTAATTGGTTCATCTCCCATGGGGGGCACGGTGGGGAGACGTCACCCCCTCACCCCCCTTCTCACCCCCCAGCCTCCTCCTCAATCCCCCCTGCTGGTAGTAATCCCTCATAGAGCTCCTTTCAGCCCCTCCTGCCTTCGATCCCCCTCCGAAAATCGATGAAATATTTTCCCACAGAAATTAAGAGGAAAAATGGGAGTGATCTGATCTGTAGTCAAGGTCTTCTTAATTAGAGAGTGAAAAGAGGAGGAGGAGGACGAGGAGGAACAACGGAAGGATCAAGGCCACTACTACCTGACTTCAAACGGAACCTTAGAACCCATGGAACATCAGAACATTCTTTGGTACAACTCTGCAACTGTGTGACATCATTCCGAGTTCCGCAGTGGCCTCTGACACACCGCTCCATGCCAAAACATAAAAGCATTTGTTTTGTTGTCCTGCTGTCTCAAACTGTGTTGAGAAGAGAGACATGCCACTGTGGTTTATCATCCTTTTCCAACCTTCAAAGCGTCTACGAACTCCCAAATATTCCTGTCACCTCTCCCCATCTCACCTCAACGTCTCGGTATGCGTTTATCTTCCCAAAGACAGCAACACAAGCCTTTCCCAACACCCTCCAGAATGCCCTTAACTTCACTGACCACTCAGAGGAAGCGAGCTACGTCTCCTAGCTGAACACGAAAGACAATAACAACCTTTCTCTCACTAATGAGGTCATAGAGATATGTAAATTCCCTCTGCCTGGCTCCTACCTCCAGCTCTGATGTCAGAAGGGCATATCGGCAGATTTTTATCTGATGAAGGTAGTGTTAACGGCCCGAGGCATCTAATTAGACCGTTTCCCATCCTTCATTGTTCATCACATCAACTACTCAGCAAAAGGTATCCACTATCTAAATATTGCCACCCCCCCCCAAAAAAAAGTTGTATGCTAGAACAGTACACAATGTCAATGTAATATTGTATATCTGTCTGTGTTTTCATGTATCTGCATTCTGTATGACCCAGAAATAATTTTCTCAACAGATTATTTCAACAGATTAAATTCAAGTCATCATCATCCTCAAAACTGTAAGAGAAAAATCCCCTCAGGCTATCTGAGGACCATCTTTCCTCTGAAGCCTTGGAGATACCTTACAGTATGTTTACACTACTTCTTCAATGCAGCGATGCACAGTACAGTTAGCTAATATATGGAGAGGAAGCAAACATCCACTGATGACAGGGATGCTCAGATCCTCCTAGACATGAAAGGGACTGTATATACACACTATAGCAAGCCTTCAACTGCATAATGCTATTCATAGTCAATGAGGAGAATGGATGCATGCACATGTTCTATCGATGTGGCTGTTCTTAACAGAGTGTTACAGAGGGTTCCTTGTCTCTCCATTGGTTGACTTAATGGGTGTGTGATGGTGTGTGTGTGTGTGTGTGTGTGTGTGTGTGTGTGTGTGTGTGTGTGTGTGTGTGTGTGTGTGTGTGTGTGTGTGTGTGTGTGTGTGTGTGTGTGTGCGCGTGTGTGTGTGCGCGCGCGTGCGTGCGTGCGTTTGTATCTTACATAGTTGAGAGGAGCAGAAGGAAGAGTATAAAATGTGGGGGTGTGTTGGAAAATGTCCCTATCACTTGAGTTGATGAATGCCACTAGAAGCTGCCAAATGCTGTGATTACCGGGAGGAGGTAGCACGGGAAATCATTCTCATCTTGGGGACATGGTGCTGACGCTGGCTCCCTGGAAACACTGGGTGACTTGAGGAGTCGAGACAGAGCTGTCTGCGTATACTGGGACCAGCTTCTTGATGTGGTGTGTGGGGGGGTGGAGGCTGCCTCACAGTGTGTGAATCTCATATGTGGATGCTCCACTGATGGGTGCAGTGGGTGGGTGAGCTGTAACTCAAGAGGTTGTATGGAGGACAGACTAAGTGCCTCTCTGGGGACAGCCAATCAACTTCTAAAGACAGTGGAGAGAAATAATAAAAGCACACTCTTACCAGCTAGAGACCCACAGAGATCGAACATCTCATTCCAAAATCATGGGCATTAATATGGAGTTGGTCCCCCCTTTGCTGCTATAACAGCCTCCACTCTTCTGGGAAGGCTTTCTACTAGATGTTGGAACATTGCTGCTGGGACTTGGTAAGCATCATTATTTTGGACAGGCAGCGGTCTGCATGTCTTCTCTCCTAACAGTTTTTCTGTAACA
Organism: Thymallus thymallus; assembly: GCA_023634145.1. Lineage (NCBI taxonomy): Eukaryota > Metazoa > Chordata > Actinopteri > Salmoniformes > Salmonidae > Thymallus > Thymallus thymallus. Next base: position 17,174,761 of record CM042382.1, read on the forward strand.
CCTCCATATAGACCTCACGCCTCCTAGGTCACTTACGGAAACTGCACCAGTGATTCTCAATATTTTCCTTGGGAGATGGTGCATTGTTGTTCTAACTAAGCACTAACACATCTGATTCAACAAATAAACTAATTATCAAGCCCTTGATTAATTGAATTAGATTGATTAGTTGGAATCAGATGTGATACTACTGGGCGGTAGCAAAAATATGTATCCCTGAGGCTCAGGAATTAATGGAAAAAAACCAGCTAAGTAAAGGCATTGTGACAGAGAGAGAAGGAAAGAGAAAAAGTAATCCACAGGGATAAAGCTGGTGTTGTCATCTGGTCCGGTAATTTACCCAGCTATCTCTCTGCAGAGGATTTGTGCGGTTAGAATAGTGGCCCTACCCAGCATGCCGTTCTGCTCGGCTTCGCAAATTAACCACTCAGCTCATGAGAATTTAACGTGGCTTCAAATGAGTTCCATTTCTCAGGTTGTCCATTATTATGGATTTTCCCAAAACCCCGGCGTGCAGCTCTCCTTCCATCGTTAGGAGTAAAGCTTTGTTAAAAATGAGATGGCGAAGCGGAAGCACATTGTCTTGTGATGACTCAAACCTCGAAGCCCTTAAGGTGCTATACTTTTTCAAAGCTGGAGGTATCTACACATGTACGCGTGCATACACATGCACGCACACGCACATACACACCTACCCTATACTCCTCAGCCCACCACCCACCCTGTATTCCTATGAGGAGCTTCATCTCGATGATGAAAGGAGTAGAGGAATGTCATGATAACTCCAGTCCCAGTAGAGTGTTCTCCAGCAGCTCCACAACCATGCCCTGCCTCAGCCCTGTTCTCTTCACTTACATTTCCTGCCACCATGATGTTCCTCTCCTCTCCAGCTCCTCTGAAGAATGGAGACCCTTGGGACTCTACAACATCCTCAGGCCCCAGGGCTGCATGATCTCTGAGTCTCTGGCAGGGGAGATGTCATTACAAAGAGGCTTACCCTCCACAATTTTGCTCTGCCATTTTGATCGTTAGAATTCTATCTAGTTCTCCTTTGAATTTTGTCATATCACAAATGAAAAGTTGATTAATTAAATTCAACAGTAAGTCAGTTGCACTGAAAAAATGTCAGATAGCTACAGTAGATATATTAAGTGCACAATAACCACTGACAAAAAGGTATTAACTGTTTTCAGTGCTATGTGCTTCCCATAGCTCTACCATAGTAAGTAATCTATGTGCCTTTAGTTCATTTAAGCCTTCAGATGTATGCCTTTTAAAAACCATTATGATCAGCATGTGCCCAGACAGAGTGAATCATCTAGTGTATCATATCGGTGATCGTCAGCTGTGCTTTTGTGCCTATGGTAACCCCTGGCCTCTGACACCAGGTTGTTAGTAACACCTGTCAGTCAGAGAGGAGAGCGCCCAGCAACCCCAAACCCCCTCCCAGCCCCCAATGGAGAGGCTTTGACAGCTGATAGGGGGATGATGATGTGCCCCTGGCCATAAACATAACTCTTGGGTTGACCCCTGACCACTAACTGTTATGCTAGGGAAAGTGGGGGTATACATGACCATGATAAAAACGGTAACATGGATGGATGGGTATGGAGGTTCTGCTAGGACATTGACAGTAAACTGTTCACAAGCCAAACATCCAACCTTAATGTTGTTCACTTTATAATATGTGTGCACAATGTATTACCATGAAAGCATAAAGAGAAAATGAAATAAATTATGAAACTATGAAAATAATGTGTTAATAATGTATGTGTACTTTATGTGTAGATTATGTTAACATACTGTAATGTGCTGGTAATTGCCTATTAAGCAGTAGGTATTTAAGGCTGCAGGTATGGGTGTGGTTGGAGGTATGTCTAACCCACAGATACCATCTTGAATTATGCTGCATTCATAACAACTCGTAAATTCGTAAATACCAGCATACGATTGGGAGAAATCCAACTGGTAGTTACTAATGGAAAACTTGTCTATCATCTCTGAGCTCTGACTTCTCCCACTAGCTGAACACTGTGACATCACATCCTATTTACCTTGATATTAAAAACAACAACAAAACACTATTATTATTTGCCATTAGCCAATCGGCGTTCTCAACGAGTTCAAAGCGTGTGAACACACACAACTCGTTGCTCCAAGTAGTAGTATTTTCTGAGTTTCCCATTGTTAGAGGAGAGACTGGCAATTTATTCCACACTGGTTTGGTGGAAAATAGACACTGAATAGAGCCATCTGTTTCCATTGGTTCTATTGGATTTTTGTTGGATTATTTATATACTTTATGTTACTTATGTTGAACCCATATGAATTTCCTATCAATACTACTATTGCATTGACCAAGTTTCCCAATCTTTTATTTCTGGATTGTTTTAGGTTTATGCAAGATTTTTTCAACTGTATTTAAAAATGTATCCATTATATTGGAAATATAGTGGTTATGGACACATTGGTTAGTATAATGTACTGCCCTACAAAGGCAAAACGCTGTAACTACGCCAACAGTGAAACCCTTTTTTTTGTGCTAGCCAGCCAAATATGTTGTAGGTAGATACTGATGTATCATCTTATTATGAAAAAATGTTTATGCATATACATCATGACCACTGATTTCACCTATGACTTAAATGCAAATACTGCACTCTGCCTTTGTATGACCTTAAACAACTATATGGTTAATGCAAAGGCAACGTGCAGTATCTACAATCTAAATGTGTTAATACAACCTTCTTGTTGTTTTTCTGTTTGATGGGAACAGTTTGAGAGTTCTAACTACATTCCAACTGTATTTAGTGGTTTTAAGTAGTTATGTGTTCATATTTTGAATGTTTTATTGTAGTAACTCTCCAGCATTTTTTGTAACATATTTGGCTGGACAAAACACTCTAAAGCCTTTTTTCTCAGTTTCACTATTTGGGTAGTTACTGCTTTTTGACTTTGTGTGGAAGAGTGGGTAACTGTAGTGAAAACACGGTGGAACAAAGCCAAAGTGCAGTCATTTCACTTACTCCTGTTTGCCTTGGTTTTTACTTGGATTTTGTAGTTACTGCAGATTTCACACTCCATTATTTCTGAAACAGGACACTTTGTCACAAGATTAAACAGATACTTGACCAAAAGTGTAGTTACTGCATTTTGCCTTTGTAGGATCAAAACTATGAAATAACAGATAAGGAATAATTTAGTAACCAAAAAAGTGTTGAACAAATCAAAATGTTTCATATTTTAGATTCTTCAGTAGCCACCCTTTGCCTTGATGACAGCTTTGCACACTCTTGGCATTCCATGAGCGCAGCATTTCTTTTTCAACTCCAATCAATGAGCCCAATAAGTCCTCCATGACAACAAAATCATAAACAACAGAGTAAGGCTGGCTAATAAGTCCTTAGTTTTGGGGTCAGGCTCAGGTAAAACAATTTGGCTAATCTATACTTCCATATTTCCTATTCTTGAAGATCAAGGGGTTCTGATAGACTTTGGTTTTTAATGTAAAGAAATAATTGAATCATACTATTATATGTAGTATGAAGCGATGGGTTAGAAGAAGCCTACATAACCAACCCATCAAGTTAAATTGAACATCCATATATGGCCAGCTATGTAAACTTTAACATTGACTTATCCTGCAATAGATGTTGTTCAATTGGTAACATACATGTTTGTCTTCTTCTAATGCCTCTTAAGGGGAAAGTAATCTAAAAGTAACGGAATGTAATCAGATTACGTTACTGATTTTGGGTAATCCAAAAGTCACGTTACTGATTACAATTTTAGACAGGTAACTTGTAACTGTAACGGATTACATTTAGAAAGTAACCTACCCAACCCTGAGAATACTACAGTCATGTCCACAACACTACAGTAAATACTAAAGTATACTATACAACAGTCTGCAAAAACACTTCAGTAAATACTACAGTATACTACAGTCTGCAACAACACTACAGTGAATATAGTATTTATACCATAGTATACTATAGTATTTTTTCCTGTGGGCCCCTAGCTCATACAATATAGTATTTCCCTGGTTGAACAGTTGGAATGGGTGGTCATAGGCAGATTAGACCAACCCTCACCCAGGGAGGGGGTCATACCAATGGTGAAATAGAGACCATTAAGTCCCAGGCAGTTGATCCTAGTGTAATAAAATACATAATAGGCTGCATTGTTCCGTAGAGGGCAGAGCTCTTTTCAGGCCAACTCCAGAGTGGAATGGGTTCAACCTGCTTGAAACTCCAGTTGACAGGGACTTCTTGCGTTACCTGCCGAGTTTGTCAAACAGATTTTTGAATCTTAGATAAACTGATAGACCTGGCGGTTCGCTTGACCTGATTGTAGTGACATTCTGAAACATAAGAGTTGGCAAAGTTTCCATTTCCATGTTTGTTTGCCTGTAAGTATTATGTATGATTTTACCAGCGCAGGTTTTGTGTATTAGCATTTGTTTATTCAACAACTCAGAATGTTGCCAGACTGATATCTACAAAGGAGCCCTAGCAGCACACACATACAGGATAATAATGATGGAAATCTACATTTCCTTGCCGTGCATAAAGGCCCTTTAAGATTTAATGGCCTTATGCTGGAGTTGTTGTTGCTGCTACTGCAGTTATTGTTGTTGATTGCTTTTCATCTTAACTCGCAGCGGGCATCAAACAGCCTGTTCCAGACGACCCCTGGCTGTGAAATGCACAAGATAAGAGGAGATTGTGTGTGTCTGTGTGTATCTGTGTGTCTGCCTCTGTGTGTGTTCGAGTCTTAATTGTGTCTGGCTGCCCCTCTATCAGACTAGAGAACTAAGCCAGACCACGTGTCGACTGCTAGTGGAGGGCTGTCGCCCATGAGAGCTGGGCCCTTTGAACCCAACACACCGTAATCTCCAGACCCAGACTGGCCCTTGGATAGAAGACTACTCTTATGGAGGCAGTGCCAACACTTCAGAACAGAGGGGAGATAGAGAGAGGCGGACGGAGAAGTGTGCGTGTATGTTTCTAAGTGCATGTGTGCAATATACCCATTTGTGATTTAAAAAAGTGAGAAAAATGAGAGAGTGATGAGATGTCAGAGAGTGGTTTGTATTTATGATGCTAATCAACTCCCGTTAACTTTAAAATAATGACCTGTTGAAAATGATGGAGGATGAACCTCCATGTTGCATTAGCTAATGGGCCATTTCAGAAAGCCATCTCAGATTGTTCTGAAATCGTTTCTGTAGTTCCAAACAGATATGATTATCATTCCTGAAACATTATTTTGCTTTCATTTAATTTGATCTCTGAGAAATGAAGCTAATTGATTTCACCCAAATTTGCCATTTTAATGTATAGGATTCACATAATATTAAACAAATATAGTACCTAACATCCCATTTGGACCAAACTTCTTTCTAAGACATAAAGAATACAATAGAATGGTAAAAAACCACCCCCGGAAAACACCCACACCCCACGACAATCTCACCTCAACAACCAGTATACTGTACAATATCAGTTCAGACAAGTAGTATGGAGCTGCGGCTTGGAGTATTGCGTCTTCACTCTTTGTAATGTGCATGCCCCTTGACTTATACAGCCTGAATTCAAAATGGATTAAATAGATTTCACCCGTTTAAACACACAATACCCCCATAATGACAAAGTGAAAACATGTTTTTAGAAATGTTTGCTAATTTATTGAAAATTAAATACAGAAATATCTAATTTACATAAGTATTCACACACTCAATACATGCTAGAATCACCTTTGGCTGTGAGTCTTTGCACACCTGGATTGTACAATATACATTGGTTGTTGATCATTGCTAGACAGCCATTTTCAAGTCTTGCCATAAATTGTGTATATTTGGCCTTGTGTTTTAGCACTGGATGTAAAGGATCAATATCATGGTATATCTTTATCTATATACAGTGCATTCGGAAAGTATTCAGACCCCTTGTCTTTTTCCACATTTTGTTATGTTTTTTTCCCTCAACAATCTTTACACAAAACTAGTTATTAGAAATTTTTGCAAATGTATTAAAATTAACAACTGAAATATACATTTACATAAGAATTCAGACCCTTGCTCAGTACTTTCTTGAAGCACCTTAGGCAGTGATTACAGCCTCGTCTTCTTGTGTATGTTCAAGATGGCGCCGACGGAGCTGGCGGCCTCGCGACTAGCTCTTAGGAAACTTTGTAGTATTTTGTTGTTTTATGTATTATTTTTTACATTAATAGCTCAGGAAATGTTTTGATAAGCATTTCGCTACACCCGCAATAACATATGCTAAACACGTGTATGTGACCAATAAAATTTGATTTTATTTGATGACGCTACAAGCTTGGCACACCTGTATTTGGGGAGTTTCTCAGATTCTTCTCGGCAAATTCTCTCAAGCTTTGTCAAGTTGGATGGGGAGCTTTGATGCACTGCTATTTTTAAGTCTCTCCAGAGATGTTCGATCGAGTTCAAGTCAGGGCTCTGGCTGGGCCACTTACTGTCACACCCTGATCTGTTGCACCTGTCTTGTGCTTGTCTCAGTATTTGTCAACATGAAGAGAGAAAATAGGATGTCTCATGATATTGAATAAGTCCATATCCAGCCATAGGAAATGTCATATCATATCAAATATCATATGTGTAAAAGACACTTCTGGATTCTGAATTTGTCAGGACATGATTCATATGCACAAAACTCAATATATGCATTGGAAATGGTCTGTATTCTCTAGAATATCAAAAACGTGTAATGCAAAACTATCATGCAGCCAACACCATGCTTGAACATATGAAAAGTGATACTTGGTGATGTGTTGTGTTGGATTTGCCCCAAACTTCACGCTTTTATTCAGGACATAATGTTTATTTCTTTGCCACATTTCTTGCAGTTTTACTTTAGTACCTTATTGCAAACAGGATGCATGTTTTGGAATATTTTTTATTCTGTACAGGATTCCTTCTTTTCACTCTGACATTTAGGTTATAACTACAATGTTGTAACTACAATGTTGTTGATCCATCCTCAGTTTTCTCCTATCACAGCCATTAAACTCTGTAACTGTTAACAGTTAAATGTAACTAAATGTAATGGAAAATGTCCTCTACGTAATCCCCAAAAGTAATTATTTATCATGACAGGGCCATAAACAATAACTAGTAATGTTGCATACACAAAGAAAGGTTAAAATCTCAACTTTCTGGTAAACATAATTATAAATAGCTGAGATGTAGTCACTTTTGAGGACACAAGCTCAAGTACACAGTAGAAATATGATAAAAATATGAAAATATGAAATATTTTATATGATGTATTTCCTATTCAACAAAACTGTATGAATAAGGCTTTAAAGTAATTCTACTGTATGCTTTCTAAATATAGCATAATCAAATTATAAAACAACTAACGATAAGATTTCACTTTCCTTATAACTGTAAAATGCATATTTGTATGTTTAGTGTTAGAAATTGTGCCTTGATCAAAACTTCTGCCCCCACCTCTGTGAATGTCTCACACAGTTCTAGCTTAGCTGCCTGAACTCGTTAGGAACTCGTTTATCTCATATTAATCTTGTCCATCTATGACAAACATAAAGTATTGTTTTTTTTCAAATCTATGAATTATGTTAGATGAATGGCTATAAATCGATCTCTGGATGTGCTACCATGATGAAACGACTCTCTCTTGCTGTTCTACGATGTAACAATTGCATGCATGTGCTTTGTCAGTGGCTGTGATGTAGGGTTAAGCCAGGAGTTGATGGACAGTCAGAAGAGTAAATTAAATGGTAGGAGGGACATCCCAGCTACAAGTCCTAAGTTACAGAGGCTCAGATAAAATACTAATGTGTCTGTGTGAACCAGTACAAGCCATTTCGATCTACGGTGTCCACAGATCAATTTATAAGCGCAAATATCGTTCGGAACCGGTACCAGAACAACATCTAAAAGGTTTTTAAAGTCACCATTGGCCTCATTGTAAAATCCCTGAGCGGTTTCCTTCCTCTCCTGCAACTGAGTTAGGAAGGACACCTTTACCTTTATAGTGACTAGGTGTATTGATACACCATCCAAAGTGTAATGAATAACCACTATGCTCAAAGGGATATTCAATGTCTGCTTATTTGTATTTTTACCCATCTACCAATAGGTGCCCTTCTTTGCAAGCTATTGGAAAAACATCCCTGGTCTTTGTGGTTGAATCTGTATTTGAAATTCACTGCTCGACTAAGGGACCTTAACGATAATTGCATGAGTGGGGTACAGAGATGAGGCAGTCATTCAAAAATCATGTTAAACACTATTATTGCACAGAGTGAATCCATGCAAGTTATTATGTGACTTGTTAAGCACATTTTTACTCCTGAATGTATTTAGGCTTGTCATAACAAAGGGGTTGAATACTTATTGACTCAAGACATTTCAGCTTTTCATTTTTTATTCATTTGTAAAAATGCATTTGTACCACTTTGACATTATGCGGAATTGTGTGTTAGCCGGTGATACAAAATCTAAATGTAATCCATTTTAAATGTAACCCAACAAAATGTGAAATGGTAAAGGGGTGGAAATACTTTCTAATGGCACTGTATTATCTGTGAATCTGGTGATTTCGTTCCTTATACGAATTCAATAAATACCCAATAAAAACCCAATGTTAGAAGAAAATCAAACTGGCAAATGTGCTTGCTGCCATGGTGTTCTCGACGCAGCCGAACACAAGCACAAAGTGTAACTTTCCAACCATTGTATCTGTACACCCGCTATGACCAATATAGAGTCTATAGCTTAGATAAAGCATAATTGTTCAGTGATACTTGTACTCTAGATTCTAACGCAGATTTCCTCTACTCTAAACTGTACGTCCTTCAACTGTTGAACATTGAACAGCATTCCATTTTCTACCTACATAATGTGCAGTGCCATATCTCAACGTATCACTTCAATTGTGTACGACAATGAAGAGAAATCTGCCTACTGGTATTCACATATGAGAAGAAAAATATAATATCAGTCACAACAATATCAATGCAAATGCACTGATGATCCAATGACATTTCCCTTATGTATTCAAGCTAGAGCCTTGTGCCATTTGAAAATCAATAAATATTTTGCATGTACAGCTTGTGAGTTTTGCATATTTGGAAAAACAGCGTTGTCTTCATAAAGCCGATTATCGTAGATGTGTGCCACCGCATATTGACAACACATCGCCCAGGAAAAGTGTCATAAACCCGTCACTTCCTATATTAGATCCTACATACGTATATGCCTCTATCTGAATCATCCAGCCTTTTTATTTTTTATATATATATTTTTTAGGGGGGTTACAGGTACGATGATAATATAAATGCATATGTTCAGTTTATACCACACGTACCCATGGGCTGACACTCAAAAGAAAAACTACATACAGAGAACTGTTTTCCACCCCCCTTCCCATCCCGCCTAGCAACACAGGTTGGTTGTCAGTTTGGTTGTCAGTCCCCACCCTGCCATATCTCTATCTGCCCCCCCCACCACCCTTTATTGACTGTTTATTTGCATTGGGATGAGATTATTCTTTACAGAGTCAAGTATATTTGGCCAGGCCTCAATAGTTCTTTGACTGGCACCTCTCATTCTCCCTGTCGATAGTTCTAATGTTATAACTTCTAATAGTATCTTTTTGCGGCAGTGCTGCCTGTCAGCAGTAATAGTCTCTGATTATTGAGAGATTCAAAGAGTTATCATCATTAAGTAATATAGTAGATGGAAAGCATGAAATATTTATACTGAACAAAATATAAACGCAACATGTAAAGAGTTGGTCCCATGTTTCATGAGGTGAAATAAAAGTTCCCAGACATTTTTCATAAGCACAAAAATATTATATCTCTCAAATGCACAGATATGTTTGTTCCTGATAGTGAGCATTTCTCCTTTGCCAAGATAATCCACCGGACAGGTGTAGCATATTAAGAAGCTGATTAAAAAGCATGATCATTACACATTAAAAGGCCACTCTAAAATGTGCAGTTTTGTCACACAACACAATACCACAGTTTTGAGGGAGCATGCAATTGGCATGCTGACTGGTGGAATGTCCACCAGAGCAGTTGCCAGAGAATTGAATGTTACTTTTTCTACCATAAGCTGCCTCCAATGTTTTTTTAGAGAATTTAACAGTATGTCCGACCGGCCTCACAACTGCAGACCACGTGTAACCACGCCAGCCCTTGATCTCAACATCCGGCTTCTTCACCTGCGGGATCATCTGAGACCAGCCACCTGCACAGCTGATGAAACTGAGGAGCATTTCTCTCTGTAATAAAGCCCTTTTGTGGTGAAAACTCATTCTGATTGGCTGGGCCTGGCTCTCCAGTAGGTGTGCCTTGCTCCCAAGTGGGTGGGTCTTTGCCCAATGCATTCATTTCAATTTACTGATTTCCTTATATGAACTGTAAAGTCGTTGAAATTATTGTATGTTGCGTTTATATTTTTGTTCAGTATGCTGTACATTCATGCACTTTGTACCAGAAGCATTTAACTGCAGGGCACTCCCACATCATATGTAGGAGTGTGCCTTCCTGATTTATTGGGAAACAGTAAACATTTGGGATTTGTGGCACATTTTATCATTAAACGTTTCCTTGATGTTACAGTCTGTGAACAAACTTAAAATGCATAAGTTGAATACATTTTCACCTTTTACTGCAGTGGGCTAAATTAGGGTCACACAGAGTGTTTCTTGGTAGTCTTAAACAAATCTACTTTGAAACAAAAGTATACACTTCACACATGGTTATGTGGGCTATTAAAAATTAAGGCACCTGTAACATGTCAGAGAGTTTAAATGTATTACATTGTGAGTTTGCATCCCGATATTTGACGATATATACATCACAGAAGACTGAAATATAACAAAACCGTTTGACATAGAAACACCAGATTTTCGGCTTTTAAAAATAAATATGATTTATAAAAAAATATGAATAACAATCCACCCATAAGGCCACTAGGTCATTTGACTACCTTTTTGATGAAAAACGGGCCTATGTGGATTCAACAACATTATTAGTTTATCAAAAGGGAGTTTCGCCTTCAATCATTGATTCGGTGTCGTGGGTCTTGGCAATGATGTCTTCTGATCACTGAAGGTAACCTGGGGATATACAAAGACAGATCCATCTATGTATCCTAAGCCTGGTGATTTTATGCTGTTAAGGCGAGAATAGTGGCAGTGCATATGCAGCTGATCCCTAGACTACAGATTGTGACAATACATATGTCAGAGAAGGGAGGTAATGAAGCTGTTGTTTTAAGAGCAGATACATCAAATTAACTTGCCAGAACCAAATCAGATTTTAATGAAGGATTTCAATTCCAACCTGAAATAAAATGATATAACTGTCATTTTCGTTTAATCCGTGCTACCGTGAAAATATTAATCTTATCACTTAACAGAGATTGGTGTGTCCTGACTGACGAGCCTTGGGGATGACTTGATATAATACTTCTAATAAAAAAAAAAAGAGTATCTTATTCGGAAACCTTACTAGCTATTTTCATCCAAAACATTATATTCCTGGAAAATGTCTTCTCTGGAAACAGCCACAGGTTGACGTTTATTGGGATGAGTCATGTCCTTGAGGCAGAACTGAGCGATTTCTGCTAGATGGGCCAGGTGCAAAATCTAAATTGGCTATATTGTTAAAAATGTGGGTTAGCAGAGTGGTTACATTTAGGGTTAAGTTTAAAGATTTCATGACTTTCTGGCTGTGCCAGCTAGTGACCACTCTGCAGAGCTGCATCCAGATGTGCAGTGCATACTGATTAAGATGTGTCTAGCTGACTGTTTCCAAGAAGCAACAGAATGTACAGAGAGGAGAGGAGACTAAGAGATGAAGAGAATAGGAAAGGAACTAAGAGATGAGGAGAGGAGAGACAAGGAGAGTAGTATAGAGAAATAGATAGGCAGAGCTAAACAGATCTTGAACTTGGATGCGATAGATAAGAGTGTGTCTGCACACCCTGGCCAGACAAGACAGCACAAGATGGATGAGGTGTGCAAATATGCTCATGCTCATCGCATCATGCATAATGGGCACTGGGATGATAACGGCCTTGTGTGTGTGTGTGTGTGTGTGTGTGTTTGTGTGTGTGTGTGTGTGTGTGTGTGTGTGTGTGTGTGTGTGTGTGTGTGTGTTGGAATGATGAGTTAATGAACCCAGGTAGTTTGTTTTCTCATTTCTATCCTCAATACCACCTGAATGCCATGGAGAATGCAGATATATACAGAGCTTCTTCCTTACGCCTTATGAACAGTTGTGACAGTATGACAATAATGAATTGACAGCACTCTCTCAATTACGGCAATATCAACCCTCTTTCAATACTGAAAGTATTAATTTTGTCAAACAGCTGTACCCATTTAAAGTTGATTTGTTTTCCCTTCTCCCACTTTGCCAAAATATTGGTGTGGAACACAGAAATGAAAGAATTGTCAGAATAGAGGTCTTACCGATGCTGCACTTATCCACAAGAACATTCATCCTGCCATTACATGTCTCCTTCTGGTTTGGGGGAAATTACCTGTATTTACCTCTCTCTCTCTGTTCACAACAAGTTGTTTGGTTTGTGTCTTCCTTTTGGGAGTAAAAAGAAGTCCATCAAAGTTAACATTTTTCTTTTTCTTCACATCTATGTATAGATCACAGAGTAGCTTCAGACGCTGTTTGTATGATACATCTGTAGATGTGCAGGTAAACAGTGGTAACAGTGGGGGGTAGGGACTCAAACCTGCTACTGAGGTGTGTCTGGGAATAAGGTGTTGCTTATTTATCTATATCAAAAGCACATGTTGATGTACACAATGTCTCTGATAAGTGTAAACTTGTAACTAGTACAATCATTCATTACCAAAGTAAAGTAGGGCAGCTGGAGGATACTTTTCTTTAGCTGATAACTTGCATTTCTGTAGGGCTTTGCTCAATGTCAAAGTGCTTTATATTGTCGAGGTGACACCGACCTTCGATCTACAAGTCAGTATATCAGGACCCAAGATCAAAACTTAGGATTCTGCCCTAAACAACTTGAAAGAGACCCAAAATCCACACAAAAAAGTTAAGAAAAGCAGCGAGCGCAGCATTTGAAGCAGTTAACTGACCAGTTTGTGCCCTGCTCCAGTTTTTCTCTCACCAGGACACAGCGTATCTTTATGCAGTCAGTCCTTTGAAGTTTAGACATCAAAGTACAACAACAACCTTGCTGACTATTCTCCAAGGATTTATCCTTCATTCCTGGCACAATTTACAGCCTATTTTGCGTTCACGGAAACAGATGCAAGAAGGCAACCTACGTTCTTTTGCCTCTTTATCCTTGCAGTGACGTGTTTGTATTTTCATGCAAATGTATAAACTTCTAATCTCTGAGATTTTGGGCTCAACCCAGTACTGTTCAATTTCTTTTTCTCTCTCTCTCTCTCTCTCTCTCTCTCTCTCTCTCTCTCTCTCTCTCTCTCTCTCTCTCTCTCTCTCTCTCTCTCTCTCCCCCTCTCTCTCTCTCTCTCTCTCTCTCTCTCTCTCTCTCTCTCTCGCTCTTCCTTCTATTGGTGAAGGGTAGTTCGCAAACGAACAGATCTGTATGGTAAACGTCGGGAACCGAATTGCTTCAGTGCTGTTCATTTGGCTCCCTGATTTGCATACTGATACTACTGCTTTTCGAGCTCAAAACAAAGTTTTTCTGCAGATAAGTTACAAAATATTTCTTTAAAGAGGTTGAATCGTCACTGCAGAAACAATAAATAGTGAGGAGAGCACGTCAATCTGGCCCACACAGATTTGTTCAGTATGCAAAAAAAATACTGTCCCTTTTTTGCAGGCATTCTAATAATTTGGCCATGTAAAAATGTATTTCAACGTGTATTTCAAGATCTGACATAATAGTAGCCTATTATTTGGGCTTGAAATGGGATATTTGAAAAATGTTCATGGTTCTAGAAAGATTTTTAAGCATTTTGAACGAATATCCATTTGGAAGTCAAATGAGCCAGTTATTGTTTACGTGAACTGAGCCGAATGAGCCGGCTCACCAAAAAGACATGGAATGCCCATCACGATCTTCCATTTCTCGCTCTCTCAGACACAACTTAATGCATGATCTTAGTTACGAACTTTACTCTCATTGCACTTTGTAAATAAGTTGTTTTATCAAGTAATTGGGGGTCTGGGGGTAGACCAACATGCTTCATACTTAGACGGTACAGACCATCTCTGAGATATAGTCGACATGTTGAGAATCTGACAGCAGGCTGAGGTGAATTTCTTCCCAACTTAACGGCTACTACACCAGCGAAACCGACTTTTGCATCACTTTCTATTCCGCACAATTTAACAGTAATTTGATGTGAGTGTTACTGCCTGGCGTATCACCGTGAACAGACAGAAGTGCAGAATTAAATGCCTGAGAAATGAACTGAGAATCATCCTGAGTTGCGGAGGGGAGAACACAAGAGAACAGAACAGTGATGAGCTTTTTTAATTATTTTTTCATTCTATACCAAAAACCTCTTCACTTCACACTCGTCTTTCGTTAATTGGCTTTAACTCCTCAGAGTGCACGTCTAGATGTTTATTTTCCTTCAATTGTTGAGCGCCTCTATTGATGACAAGTTAAAAGCCCTGCCAAAGTAGATATGCAAATTGCTTCGGCTTTCTCATTTAGTTCCACTGCCAGGTGAAGTTCTTGACGTGTCGAAACAGAGGATTGCCTCCCTCTGCTGCAGAGCCTAAACAATGTATAATTTACATTTATTTGAAATGGTTCCCATTGTCAGCCTTCGTTGAGCCCCTGACATTAAAGGGGTTTGTGGTCCGTCATTCTGACAGGCACCCAAATACCTATGTTTTAATATGCCTGGCTCTCCATCAAATTAAACTACTAGATTTGAAATGACAAACATCGTTCATTCAAAGGAAATGTGGCACCCCGTAAAAACAGTGGGTAACACATTAAAATAAATCCACGTAATAAAGCATTTATAATGGATTAGTAAATAGGTGGCAGGAAGCCTAGCGGTTAAGAGCGTTGGGCCAGTAACCGAAAGGTCGCTGGTTTCGAATACCTGAGCCGACAAGGTGAAAGAAGCTGCTGGAAGTGGTGTTGGAGGGCCAGTAGAAGGAACATCCCAATTCCCCAGGGCAGTGATTGGGGACATTTCCTTGTGTATCTTTCATGGGATGTTAAACAGGTGTCCTGACTCTCTGTGGTCACTAAAGATCCAGTGGCACTTATGGTAACAGTAGGAATGTTAATGCCCGTGTCCTGGCTAAATTCCCAATCTGGCCCTCATACCATCATGGCCACCTAATCATCCCCAGCTTCCAACTGGCTCATTCCTCTCCTCTGTAACTATTCCCCAGGTCGTTGCTGTAAATGAGAATGTGTTCTCAGTCAACATCCCTGGTAAAGGAAGAGTTACAATGTGAATGTTTTGCTAATGTTGTCAACCTTATAAACAGGAACTAACCATAAAACAGGGAGATGTAGACTACACCAGACCGGACAGTTTTTCTCTAGTGGATCTTTATTCCTTCATTACTACTGATATGTGAAGGAGGTAGAAATGTTACATGTACAGTACAGTATAACCTTTAAATGCCTCCGGTGCTTCAGTCTTTTAGCCACAGACTATTTTCACACATGGCTGTTTGGAAGCACTTTTACTGGGCTATTAAAGGACGCAACTCTTTAAACGTAATGGGATAGTTAAGCAAATAATGTATTCAGATCTTTCCTTCCTTACCTTGTAAGCAGTCTATGAACTGCTCTTACACGCTAACTTCACCGGCCACGTTGTGTGCCAAGCGTTGCAAAATATACAGTATGTACAACATACATATCATTCAATAATTTCACCCACATCACTCCACAAGTCCCCTTCTTATTGGATATCAGGAAGATACAATCCCACGTGGATGCTTGAAAGACAAAAAAGGAGAGATTAATTAAAGATAACTAACTAGGTCCCCTAATTGTCAGAAACACATGATTTTGAGAAACACCCGATTTTGACTCTGGGTCAAAATTCTACGAAGAACCAGTTAAAAAGAGGACCATATGCATGTCAGGTAAAATAATAATCCAGTTTTCTTCTCCCAGGACAAACTAATGTCCATTCATGTCTCATGTGCGTTCCGACCTGCCCAACGAAATTAATATAGTTGTTTCACAGTTGGTTTTGATATTTTAACCTGAATGTCATGATCGTGTCTGGTTTGGATTAACAAAATCAACATGTGAGCGATGCTAATCTCTCGTGTAGAATCTGACGCAATGTGATGGAATACATAGGACAGGGGTGTCAAGCACATTTTGCACAGTGGGCCACATTCAGTCTTTACAGAGGTCGTGAGGGACTCATTTAAAATGTATTATATTTCCTCCCTATCAAAATCTGCTGAAAATAGTCCTCTATCCATCGCTTTTAGAATTTTCATTGCTCCCTGACTGTCTGTTTTGATGACTGTTAGCAAGCTGGGTGAAGTGAAGAGACTATGAATTTAGGTCCATCATAATTTCAACACATTTACGATTTTATTAAGGTAATTTCAATGTGGATGAAGATTGTTTTTAAAAAATACATTTTTGGGTGGGAAAAAGTAATTTAAACCACCTGTGGGACGGATTGAATAGGATCCGGCCCACTGGCAGTATGTTTTAGGGTGGAGACCAGAACTCACAATTCATAACACAAACTTAATCACGCTGCTTACCAAATTACTCTGAATTTTAGTTCTAGGTTAACCGAGATTAGGTTTGGTTTCCAGACTAGGAATATTATTTAACTTTTTTTTAACAGTTTTGGAATAAAATGTTCAATATATTTTCTTAAACATCCTCTGTATTGTGTGCTTATTGTTAAACCATTGACATGTTCTAGGGGTCATTTTGAGCATCAGGTACTGCTGGAATGTCTACCAATGGCATCTTTTTGTGAGAAATTACACTGGTCACTCTAAACATAAAAAAATAGCCCACGCTTTAGATGAGGCCATGCAAAAAAAACGTAACTAATGATTAGTAACTGGTTTATAATGACATTTATTAAACATCTTGTGAACTTTCTTATAAAATATTATTTGACACAAAGTTGCTTTAAACGTGCAAAGAAATTTAGAGTATCTATCTATCTATCTATCTATCTATCTATCTATCTATCTATCTATCTATCTATCTATCTATCTATCTATCTATCTATCTATCTATCTATCTATCTATCTATCTATCTATCTATCTATCTGAATAACTAGGTTATAAATATTTACAAATGTGTGAGTAATGATGAATAAACTATCTACTAATCCATTATAAATGCTTTATTATGTGATGTTATTATAAAGTGGTATCAAACAGTGTGTAGGCCGGATTGGTCAAATGCACACGGTACAGTGTAATGCTTGCGAAGTAAAAAATAAAGTGCACAATGTTCTGAGGGCTCTTTGTTCACTTTTAGAATCCCAATATGAAACATTGAAATGGGAAATACACTTAGCTGAAATTGCAACCCTTGGCAGGTATATAAATGTATCTATTTCAGGTCAGAGGGAGGCTAACACAAACACAGAATGAACAATGACAACTATTTCCTATCACCCTAATCCAGTCCTTTCTAAATGCCAAATAAGAAGATTTGATGTCCCTGTGTGATGGAGTATAAGAACCAGAGATAACACCAATTTATATACATGAGCACAAATTACAATAGCGCTAGCATTTTCCACTCATCTGAAGTCTTGCATATGTCCCGTCACTGTTATAAATAGCTCCCTGGATGACACTATAGTGCATTAAAATCCCACTGGCTGTCATGTAAATCTCCAGTGAACACTAGACATTGAGATCCACCAGTAAGTGCTGAGGAGGAAATGTAATTCTTGCAGAGGGTACATGAAGAATAGCGTCGTCCTGACAGCTTTGAATGTTCTCTTTATTTACACACTGCTGCTTGGACCACCTGCTACACAAACAGCTCTGGAGAGCCTGGTGCTACAATGGACGCAGACACACAATTCACCAAACATTTGACAATTCTGTTCTGACACAGAATAGGTCATTTTTATCTGTTCATTTGCTGGAAGGCATTGCCCTGTTAATGAGCTGTTCACTTACTTATCATACTTTCAGGTATAATCTGTTTATAGAGAGATATAGGTACAATATACTCTGTGTGTGTGTGAATGCATGCACTCAGGCACATACATATTCTTGTGACAGTGGGGTGGGATGGCTGCACCACGGGAGACAATGATAAATGTGTTAACAGCGTGCACCTCCAAGGATCTTTATCTTCGTAGGTATATAACATCACCTTCTGCTCAGCTTTAAATGTGAGCTCAGCTTTAAACAAGTATGGTACAGCTCTCAGAGGATAGTCTGACAGCGATAGAGAGAGCAGAGAGAGAGAGAGTGAGAGCCAAAAAGATATGGAGGGACCAGATGAAAGATAAAATATGTGGCCAGGTAATGTGACACAGAAGTTGAGGCTCAGTTCACTAGAGAGGTAGAGTGCTGTGTGCAAGCCTGGATCAAGTATGGTATAAGGTAAGACATGCAGGATACCCATGGTATACAACTGGGAGATGTCTTTTGAGAATCTGTGAGGAGAAGGGAAGAATGAACGAAACAAAAATGTGTATTTTCTGAAATAGTTTCCTTAGTCATGTAATGAACAGTTGCCTTGTGGTCCTTTGTAGCTACATTTTTAGAGCATGGCACTTGTAATGCCAGTGTAGTGGGTTTGATTCCCGGGACCACCCACACATAAAATGTATGCAAGCATGACTGTACATTCAGTGGCTTTAGATAAAGCGTCTGCCGAATGTCATATATTATGTACTCAATGAGAGAGTCATTGATGTAAGCACAAAGGTGTAGGCCTATGCACACGTATGTTAGTGTGTATGCATATGTTAGAGAAAGAAGGGGGACTTTCACAGAGAGCTGGAATGATAAACTAATGGAGGACAGAAAAAGAATGAGAGGAGAGAGACAGAAAAGATAAAGAGAGAAAGAAGCGAAAACAGAGTATGGTAACTACATGTCATCCCAGTGAGTACAAAGGCCCTGCCAGTATGACGTCCCCATCTCTCTTAGTGTGCCACCTGACTACTCTCTGGGACGCGTGGCGTCAGGGCACTCTCACCCACAATACGACGCCATAACAACCGCCGTTGCCATGGGCGACAAAAGCCAAGCCTAAATGGCCTTCTAAAAGAGCCCAGCAAGGCGTGCTTGTGTGTGTGTAAGGCAGTGTGGTAGGATAACACTGTTAATAAACACCAGCACAGTCGTGAAGAAGCCATTAACCAAATAGCTAACCGGACTATCTGCACTGACCCCCCTTTGCACTAACTCTTTTGACTCATCACATACGCTGCAACTACTGCTTATTATCTCTCCTGTTGCCTAGTCACCGCTACTTCCCGCGGCTATGCATTCACAATCACAATGAGCTGCCTTTCCCATTGGCAAATTCACAGGTGTAACGCCCCGTGCTCTATAGATTCTAGAGAGGCGGGAGTCCACAGGATATGCTGTATCAAATATGGCCATTAAATGCTGTGGCCTGCCTGTGCAGTGGCCTGTGTGTGAGAGGGATCAGGGGGAGAGCTGGGCCCCTGAGTACTTAACTGTCTGTTTTATAAGAGAACATCATTGTCCATGTCACCGTGGGGGAGTCGCTGGCCTTGACTAATTGTGCCCGCCGCATCTCTCCTCTACTCCTCCTCAACATTCACCAGCTGAATAGAGAGAGAGAGGAGAAGAGGGCGAGAGACGTGAAAGTGAGAGGGAAAGACAAACATCGAAAATGACTGAGAAAGAGTGAAATAGAAATGGAAGTACGGTGTGAGATGAATGATGAATAAGAAGGTGCTACACGCTGCAAAGCGCACTTGTCAAGTCCAGTCAAGGTGAACTATTGAATTATTGTATTCTCCCTCTAGTTTAATGAAAGACAGATGTGTGTGCTAGTTTTTCCTTCCGACTGTGATCAGTCCCTGAGAAAGAGAGAGAAAGGGATGACACAAAGGAGGAAAAGATGAGAGAAAAAGAGAAGGCTATGTGAGAGAGTGGGCATCACACCTCTGACCCTCATCCACTTATTTCTCTCTCTTTATTTTCCATTCCTTTGTTTGATTTTGTAATTTCTGTTCATTTTCTTAAATGATTAGTGTGGACCTGTCAACACCTGCCATATTGCTCTGACAAGGCATTCATTGGTTATTAAGCGCCCAGACAAATTTGCTTTTAATTGATTAACAGATCCCACTTGGGGATGTGTTTGTGTAGAGCAGAGCTGAGTAGACTATTAAGTAAATTAAGACTATTAAGTAAACAGGTTTCAGTACGGACTAACTGTGTCTCCCAAATAGCACCATGTTCCCTATATAGTGCACTACTTTTGACCAGAGCCATATGGGCCCTGGTCAAAAGTAGTGCACTACATAGGAAATAAGGTTAAATTTGGTATGATTCGACGGAAGAATTAGCAGCTCTATTCTGGCAGTTCCCTGGCTTTGAACTGTTAGTAATGAGTGTATTGCCTGAGGATTATAATTCTACTGGTACTGTCAATTGTCAATCAAGAGGCGGAAGCTAGACTCTAAAGTGACCTAACGATTATGTTGTATTGAAAGTGTCAGAGGAGCTATACAGAGGTAAGCCTGTTTTAGAAGCATGACATTATTACATTACCAAATCAAATTTCCAACTACCTAATTTCCAACTACCCACATGCTACCCACACAGAGCTAGATTTCATTAAATCAATGGTTCTCAATCTCCAGTCAGATGTAAAATGTGCAAATGAACTAATAATCTGTTTTTGTGATTCAATAGTGATTGGTTCCAGGACTGGGCAGGGAATTCAGGAAGTAAACTTGAGGAGTACAACTTATTTAAAAAAAAATATATTTAAAAAATATTTAAATTTTTGTATTTTTTATAAAAATCACTTCCTGAATTGACTGCCTTCAATTCGATTCGACCCCTGATTGGTTCCTTGGGCATAATCTAAAGAATGAAACAAACAGTTGAAGTCGGAAGTTTACATACACTTAGGTTGAAGTCATTAAAACTCATTTTTCAACTACTTCACAGATTTCATGTTAACAAACTATAGTTTTGGCAAGTTGGTTAGGACATCTACTTTGTGCATGACACACATAATTATTCCAACAATTGTTTACCGACAGATTATTTCACTTATAATTCAATATAACACAATTTCAGTAGGTCAGAAGTTTACATACACTCTTGTTGACTGTGCCTTTAAACAGCTTAGAAAACTCCAGAAAATGATGTCATGGCTTTAGAAGCTTCTGATAGGCTAATTGACATAATTTGAGTCAATTGGAGGTGTACCTCTGGATGTATTTCAAGGCCTACCTTCAAACTTAGTGCCTCTTTGCTCAACATCATCTGAAAATCTAAATAAATCAGCTAAGACCTCAGATTTTTTTCTTTAGACCTCCACAAGTCTGGTTCATCCTTGGGAGCAACGCCTGAACGTACCATGTACATCTGTAAAAACAATAGTACACCAGTATAAACACCACAGGACCAAACAGCCGTCATACCACTCAGGAAGGAGACGCGTTCTGTCTCCTTGAGATGAACGTACTTTGGATGCGAAAAGTGCAAATCAATCCCAGAACAACAGCAAAGGACCTTGTGAAGATGCTGGAGGAAACCGGTACAAAAGTATCTATATCCACAGTAAAACGAGTCCTATATCGACATAACCTGAAAGGCCGCTCAGCAAGGCAGCATCATGTTGTGGGGGTGCTTTGCTGCAGGAGGGACTGGTGCGCTTCACAAAATAGATGGCATCATGAGGAAGGAAAATTATGTGGATATATTGAAGCAACATCTCTAAACATCAGTCAGGAAGTTAAAGCTTGGTCGCAAATGGGTCTTCCAAATGAACAATGACCCCAAGCATAATTCCAAGGTATTGGAGTGGCCATCACAAAGCCCTGACCTCAATGCTATAGAACATTTGTGGGCAGAACTGAAAAAGTGTGTGCGTGCAAGGAAGCCTACAAACCTGACTCAGTTACACGAGTTCTGTCAGGAGGAATGGGCCAAAATTCACCCAACTTATTGTGGGAAGCTTGTGGAAGGCTACCCAAAACGTTTGACCCAATTTAAACAATTTCAAGACAATGCTACCAAATACTATTTGAGTGTATGATGTTAACTTCTGACCCACTGGGAATGTGATGAAAGAAATAAAAGCTCTACTATTATTCTGACATTTCACATTCTTAAAATAAAGTGGTGATCTTAACTGACCTAAGACAGGGAATTTTTGTAGGTTTAAATGTCAAGAATTGTGAAAAACTGAGTTTAAATATATTTGGCTAAGGTGTATGTAAACTTCCGACTTAAACTGTAAAACATAAACATTTCAAAAATTAAGTAATTTATTTACTATATTTGTACTGGCATAATTTCCTTAGATTCATCTTTGTTTTGCATATAATGCATAGGAATTGAGGCAGTAACTAGGGACCTTGATTCCTGGTCATGTGATCAGAAAAAACTCGTACAACCACACAAACAGAGAACAACTGTCTCAAACTCTTCTACTCTCCAGAAACTGACATGTGTACTGTGTAAATAGATAATA
Organism: Thymallus thymallus; assembly: GCA_023634145.1. Lineage (NCBI taxonomy): Eukaryota > Metazoa > Chordata > Actinopteri > Salmoniformes > Salmonidae > Thymallus > Thymallus thymallus. The sequence goes on from CM042382.1 coordinate 17,197,434, forward strand.
GTCATATTAAAGAGGTCTTGTAAATGTTAATCATAGCTCATCATTTGCATGGGCTGAGCACTCAGACTCAGTAGGAGTTTCATAAATTCTTCATTCACTACAAGATGTAATGAAGTCTTTCTTGTAATTTGCCCCATCAATAATTTGGGAGGCCTTGTCAAATGCCTTTCAGAGTCTATGTAAGTGGTGGCCGACTAGAAATCCTACACTATAAATTTTGCATGCTGATTCAACAAGGGCAGGTATTTAATGAGCTGATCACCGTCCGAATAGTCAATATTTAATCCGCTATATTACATCAGTCGATTTGGAGGGGTTAGTAACTTTGTAACGCCCAAATCATCTCCACCCAGGGGGCAGAACGTTAATTGACTTGAGAGTTGGAGGGGAGAAGAGGGAGAAGTAGTGAAGTTGGATCTCTGTTGAAAAGTGTGTAGAGATGCTAACGATGTGGAATCTGACGATGAATCTAAAGCTAAAAAGAAAGGCTCTAGAAACGTGACCCAGTATAGTTCAGGTGATTCAATACAGTAGTCCATCATAAGTGCTCATTAGTGCAGCATTTTATCTAGACCCACTTACGTACAGAACTTCCACTCAACAGTTCACTGTTGAACTCTTTCATTTTTCTTCTGCGTATTAATCAACCCTCTCCTACTACTTACTCAGTGTGAAGTGTGTATTATGAACTGTGTGAAGTGTGAGTAACAGTTCCAAGTATAGGTAGCTAGCTATGTTGGGCCCAGGGGCGAAAGTACGCGAGGATGGCTCTAGAGTATGTCCTCCGTCCGGAAGTTGGAGAATTTTGCATTTTTCAAACACCTGAAACAGCTTTTTCCTCCAATCTGGAGTCATAATCATTATGCTTAATTCTAAGTAAAAGATATGTATATTTGTCTGCATACATCTTGAGCTTTTTGTTTCCTCCTGATTGGTGATTCTTTTTTTAAAGAAACTAAATATGCTTCTCTGCATCTCTGTTAAAATCTGTGTGAAAGATTGCAAGGCATGTCATTCTTATTTGTACATAAATGTTGTGTTTACACAGGCAGCCCAATTCTGATCTTTTTTCCACTAATTGGTCTTTTTTTTTTTACCAATCTCCTGAGATCTTGTCACATCAGGTCTTCTTCAGAGCTGATCTGATTGGGCAAAAGACCAATTAGTGAAACAAATATTGGAATTGGGTTGCCTGTCTAAATCCAGCCTGCTTTTTTCCCAAATTTGCCAGCATTCATGCCAGCTAAGATAGTTAGGCAAGCTAGCTACTCTAACTTGGATTGATAGCCTAAAATGGCTTCTTGGTAGCTAGTTATGAGGTTGTGAGATTGGGAACCTATCCGGGCTAGCTAAAGCTAACTTCATACAATTGCTAGGTGGCAAGTAGTATTACTGATAAATAACAGCAATATACACTACCGGTCAAACGTTTTAGAACGCCTACTCATTCAAGGGTTTTTCTTTATTTTTACTATTTTCTACATTGTAGAATAATGTAAACATCAAAACTATGAAATAACACATATGGCATCATGTAATAAGAAAAAAAGGGTTAAACAAATCAAAATATGTTTTATATTTGAGATTCTTCAAATAGCCAGCCTTTACCTTAATGACAGCTTTGCACACTTACAATTCAACATATCACAATTCCAGTGGGTCAGAAGTTTACATACACTAAGTTGACTGTGCCTTTAAAATTCCAGAAAATTATGTCATGGCTTTAGAAGGTTCTGATAGGCTAATTGACATAATTTGAGTCAATTGGAGGTGTACCTGTGGATGTATTTCAAGGCCTACCTTCAAACTCAGTGCCTCTTTACTCAACATCATGGGAAAATCTACAAGTCTGGTTCATCCTTAGGAGCAATTTCCAAACGCCTGGTACCATGTACATCTATAAAAACAATAGTACGCAAGTATAAACACCACAGGACCAAACAGCCGTCATACCGCTCAGGAAGGAGACGCGTTCTGTCTCCTTGAGATGAACGTACTTTGGATGTGAAAAGTGCAAATCAATCCCAGAACAACAGCAAAGGACCTTGTGAAGATGCTAGAGGAAACCGGTACAAAAGTATCTATATCCACAGTAAAACGAGTCCTATATCGACATAACCTGAAAGGCCGCTCAGCAAGGAAGAAGCCACTGCCAGACTACGGTTTACAACTGCACATGGGGACAAAGATCGTACTTTTTGGAGAAATGTCCTCTGGTCTGATGAAACAAAAATAGAACTGTTTGGCCATAATGACCATTGTTATGTTTTGAGGAAAAAGGGGGAGACTTGCAAGCCGAAGAACACCATCCCAACTGTGAAGCACAGGGATGGCAGCATCATGTTGTGGAGGTGCTTTGCGGCAGGAGGGTCTGGTGCACTTCACAAAATTGATGACATCATGAGGAAGGAAAATTATGTGGATATATTGAAGCAACATCTCAAGACATCAGTCAGGAAGTTAAAGCTTGGTCGCAAATGGGTCTTCCAAATGGACAATGACCCCAAGCATACTTCCAAAGTTGTGGCAAAATGGCTTAAGGACAACAAAGTCAAGGCATTGGAGTGGCCATCACAAAGCCCTGACCTCAATCCTATAGATAATTTGTGGGCAGAACTGAAAAAGTGTGTGTGAGCAAGAAGGCCTACAAACCTGACTTACACCAGTTCTGTCAGGAGGAAAGGGCCAAAATTCACCCAGCTTATTGTGGGAAGCTTGTGGAAGGCTACCCGAAACGTTTAACCCAAGTTAAACAATTTAAAGGCAATGCTACTAAATACAATTTGAGTTTATGATGTAAACATCTGACCCACTGGGAATGTGATGAAAGAAATAAAAGCTGAAATAAATCATTCTCTCTACTATTATTTTGACATTTCACATTATTAAAATAAAGTGGTGATCCTAACTGACCTAAGACATGGAATATTTACTAGGATTAAATGTCAGGAATTGTGAAAAACTGTGTTTAAATGTATTTGGCTAAGGTGTATGTAAACTTCCAAATTCAGAAGATAGCCCTATTTGGTAAAAGACCAAGTCCATATTATGGCAAGAACAGCTCAAATACGCAAAGAGAAACAACAGTCCATCATTACATCATTTAAGACATGAAGTTACGTCAATCCGGAAAATGTCAAGAACTTTTAAAGTTTCTTCAAGTGCAGTCGCAAAAACCATCAAGCGCTATAATGAAACTGGCTCTGATGAGGACCGTCACAGGAAAGGAAGACCCAGAGATACCTCTGCTGCAGAGGATAAGTTCAGTTACCTGAACAGTTACCAGCCTCAGAAATTGGAGACCAAATAAATGCTTCACAGATTTCTAGTAACAGAGACGCATCTCAACATCAACTGTTCAGAGGAGACTGTGTGAATCAGGCCTTCATGGTCAAGTTGCTGCAAGAAACCACTAATAAAGGACACCAATAATAAGAAGAGACTTGCTTGGGCCAAGAAACACGAGCAATGGATATTAGACCGGTGGAAATGTATCCTTTGGTCTGGAGTCCAAATTTGAGATTTTTGGTTCCAACAAGCTGTGTCTTTGTGAGACGCGGTGTGGGTGAAAGGATGATCTCCACATTTGTATTTTCCACCATAAAGCATGGAGGAGGAGGAGGAGGTGTGATGGTGTGGGGGAGCTTTGCTGGGGACACTGTCTGTGATTTATTTAGAATTCAAGGCACACTTAACCAGCATGGCTACCACAGCATTCTGCAGCGATACGCCATTCCATCTGGTTTGCGCTTAGTGGGACTATCATTTGTTTTTCAACAGGACAATGACCCAACACACCTCTGGGCTGTGTTAAAGGCCTATTTTACCAAGAAGGAGAGTGGTGTAGTGCTGCATCAGATGACCTGGCCTCCAAAACTGAGATGGTTTGGGATGAGTCGGACCGCAGAGTTAAGGAAAAGCAGCCAACAAGTGCTCAGCATATGTGGGAACTCCTTCAAGACTGTAGGAAAAGCCTTCCAGGTGAAGCTGGTTGACAGAATGCCAAGAGTGTGCAAAGTTGTCATCAAGGCAAAGGGGTGGCTATTTGAAGAATCTCAAATATAAAATATTTGTTTAACACTTTTTTGCTTACTACATGATTCCATATGTGCTACTTCATATTATTCTACAATGTAGTAAAAATAAAGAAAAACCCCTGAATGAGTAGGTGTTCTAAAACTTTTGACCGGTAGTGTATGTATATTTTTAAACAGGACAGATCTGAGTGCCCCTGTGCCCCCTCTGGGCATGACACCTCTGGTTGAGCCTTCCAACTCCTCTTCACTCTATGTTAATGGGACCATTTTGTTCATCAAGCCGAGTCCACCTACACACTACTAATGGTACTGTGTGAGAGCAAAGTCATGAATATGCGTCCTCACCTCCGCTGATAGTTTTTCAAAAGCACAGGCTGCAGAAATAGAAAAAAGGAACAACAAACAATATCTCACTGTAATTGGCCGTCTGGCAAGGTAATATGCAAATATGTACTCTTTAGCGAGGCCTTTGTAGTGCGTGGAGAGTTTTTGAAACATGGAAATAGAGGTGCTAGGACTTGATTAGAGTGTTCATTAGCATTGGGTTGGTGGACACTCCCTGTGGTAACAATTTATTGTAATGTTCTCTTGTGTACAAATGCTTGTACTTATTCCGCTGGTTTTAACAAGTGAGGTCATATTGTTGCTGGTGTTTTTAAGTGCTACCCAAAGCTGTAACAATACATTTAAAAAGCAAGTTGCATAATAAATTATAGCAAATGTTGGATTATTCTATTGTTTACTGCAATTTATAACATGATGTGGACTTAAATGCACCCATTTTTCTGATGCCAATATTAATATGATTACATCTAGAACTTAATTTGTTTGATGGATCTTCAAACTATACATTTCTGTCGAGTGAGTGATGGAAACCAATAAATATGTCAGCATTTATTTGACAAGATGACAGCAGCTGTCTTGCTTTTTTCCTGACATCACACTGATCAATGCAGTTTAATCTACTGTGGATATTTTGACTGTAGTTAAATGAACACACATTATGACGGTAAATAGATGAACAATGAGCAATCAGGCGATATTGCATCATCTCTAGGGCCTACCTCATATCCTGTTTGTGACAGGTCCCTCACCATTCATACTGTTATATTTGTTTAGTCTTGGAGTGCAATGTACAGTAGATGTCTGATGAGCATATTGAAGATATTCTTGGAATTGTTATTTTGGTGTTGCCAAGGGTTGGCTATATTAATGGATGAGAGATTGTTTGATTGTTTCATTCAGACTGCTGGAAATATGAGTGAATAAATGGATGGTTAGCTTAAATAAAGAGAAAGACAGCTGCTCCATCACTGATTAAGTGAGTGCTCTGACTGCCTCAAACACTCCCATTCCCACTCTCTCCACATGCCCAGGACCTTGACTCTGACTCTCCAAACGTCATGGTGATTCACACAGCCGAGGGCGGGGTACCCAGGGTTCCTCATCTGCATATCCATGGCTCTGCATTTCTCCTCGTTTTCCACATTAAAGAGTCGCCACACACTAATTAGACTTCCTGGAGTCAGAGGTCAGGAAGCTGGAGGAGAGAGAAAGAGATAGAGCTCATCCCTCCATCCTCTAGGGAGGAAAGGAAGATGTGGCTTTCCGAAGGCTTCTGAAGATTTTTGTTTTTTCAGACATCAAGGCTTGGTCGTGTGGAAAGCAATATGCTGACAACTCGATTGGTCCTTGGGGACTGTTGTTTGAGTCTGTGTGCATAGGCCTACTGTATGTGTGCTGTGTGTCTCTAGGTACAGAGTGTGTGGGTAGACATGTGCTTGAGTATAAATTGGTGAAGTGTATGATAAACTTGTGGAAAATAGCAAGGAAAAATGGTCTTGGTATAATAGTAGTTTGTAGTACAACCATAGCCCTATCGACATCGTTGACATTAAAACCAGTATATAGTGATAGGAATATGTGGATGACGTCAGCGCTATGGAAAACACCCGATTGCGCATGAATCCGGAAGTATTTTAATTTAAAGAGCACCATTGCTGAACGGGGCTGAATGGCACCAAAAAATGTATCATGGTGAAAGTGACCGTAACTAGCAAAGGATCATGGTCGATGTAGTCGTTTTTACCCTGCCTGAGAGAGTCAACTTTAATGTCTATGGCATGAGGGCGCGAACCTCCTCATAGCCTGCCGGCCCGTGATTGGTCTGTGTCATCGTGTGGCCCTGTGTGACGACAAATGTTGTAGTCGGAATGGATCACTATTTCATTAAATATCTCGATTTGTAGCAAACTAAAATAATTCCCAGTGGGGATCAAACTTCATCATAAGACATTTTTTGGGGGCCATTCTTCCGATTGTATTTTACATAGGCTTTCTAGGGCAGACCAGAGCTTTTGGCACCACTAGGTTTCTACGCAGTAACCGACCAGCAGGGCTTGTGACTTCACGCTCCAGACCGCACAGTGGGGGCCTGATCCCCATACATTAAGGCAGTGATCATTTGAAAAAGCAGTACACATTTTAACATTTGAAAGCCAATCTAAGGAGGCTCTCCTTTGGTTTTCCGGCCTCTAGTGGATTTAGTTTTTGTTTTAAGATGCTTCTAAACGCATAATCAATTACCAGCATGTGTCACTTTGATTCATAAGTGTTCTATGAGTGATATCCTCACACACAGACAGCCCCTTCATCATCTTCAATAACAGCAATGGGACATCTGTTCACACACACGCGCATCCACACACATGCATACAGGCATGCACACGAGTCACACACGTACACACAGACACAAATGCAAGCGTGCACACACTTGAAGACATACATATATAGTACACTTATGCAAACACACATACACACACACGCACGCACAGACACACGGCCATATCTGCTATGAACCCCATGGCATAACACAGTACTGCTGACATCAGTATACCACAGTCAGTCTGCCTTAGAGTAAAAATGATGATTTTAACAGTGTGTCTTACAGGACCATACATGTGCAGCCAGGCTAGGGCATCAATCAGACAACTTGGGAACTGAGATGAAATACAGCTTCAAGGCAAAACCCAAACTCACAGTGCTTGGCTGACACAGCCTTGAATAAAATATTCAGAGCTCTACCAGTAATTGCATTATCCAATTCACAATTATAGCACTAAGGGATCATAAAAGGAGCAAAATGTGAAGGTAAACGCGTTGTACAGACACTGTAGATAATTGTCCCATTAATTTCTTGTTTTTTATCCATGTGGTAGTTGTTCTAGGATCTCCTTGAGGTTTTCCCTGTAGGGGATGTTCCACTCTCAGCTATTCCTCTCCTCTTTCCTTCCCTCGTCTCTATTCCTCTCCTCTTTCCTCCCCTCGTCTCTATTCCTCTTCTCTTTCCTTCCCTCGTCTCTATTCCTCTCCTCTTTCCTTCCCTCGTCTCTCTGTCCCCTTATGACCGTGTGTGTTTACGTACTCAGGGCAGAATACAGAAGTCTCATCAGCATCATTTGAATGACTGATGAAGTTGCTGCCGACACCCCAGCTGCAACTGTTGCAATTCGGTGTGTGATGGAGGGGGTCGGGTTGCTATGACAAATGCATCCAGTTGGTCAAAACTGAGTGAGGCCAGCACAGCCCATAAAACCAGATGGGTTGTTCTGCATTACTGCTCAAATATCTCAGGCACACACACACAGGTAGCAAACATTTATACAAATGTGTGCGTGCACACACACACACACACCTCAAAGCCTACATTTTCCATCCAACCCCTCCTTATTACAATCAAATAGGCCTCCACTTCCCTCCATCCTTATTAGCCCCATACCATAACAATAACAGCAGCTATAAGAGATACTAATGAGGCTGAAATTATGCCAACTCCTAGAGAAACCTCATGTCTCAAAGCCAGCTTCCTAATATAGTCGAAGGGTGGGGCTGGAGGGTGTAACATATAAAAAGCTCTGAGATTTATAGCCAATGAGGCTAATTTATCAGACAATAGCAAACCAATATCAAATGCACCATCTATTTTCTCTGACACATAATCCATGATTTGACATTTTAAAAAGTGTCTTCCCTTTCCTAGCAGCTGGCTTCCCATTCGCTTTGCCCCTCTGAAAGGCACGGTGGTGGTAATTTGTTAGATTGTAGATGGAGAGCTAATAAATAGCGGAGCTAGCGGCTCACACAAACCATTTATCGTGACCTTTTATTCCAGGCAAAATCAATTTGCTGTTAATATGCCTGTAATAAGGATAAAGCTTTTATTTGTTTGGCTCTCAAACTGAATTAATATTTTTAGTGATGGCTGTGGCAAATGGAGAGGAATGGCAGTGTTGCATTTTGATTTGTTTACTGAGAATTGACAACCACTTAGCAACGACCTCTCGGAGGCAGTACAAATAAAGAAAGTGACACCTAAAATAGCACCAACAGTTGCCTGATGACATACTGAATTCCTCCGTTGCTCTATGTTCGCTACATACTTCAGTCGTTTGTGGTGACGTCAAAATGAGGGGTGTTGCACAAAACAAAGTCATCAGCGATTGGATCATCTCTAACTAATCAGAGTATCAAAGCCAATTACACATTTTCGAAATGCCGCTTTACCCACGTGTTCTGGCCCAACCAATCGGTTTCTGGAACAAATCAAAACGGTTATAATGTGTTTGCGTTCTAGAAATCGTCGGGGAGGTACTCAGATCCAGACTCATTGCGGAGAAACTAATGTCTGTGGGCTTGGCATAGAGTTTGTCTGGAGCAGGCAATGAAAACAGCAGTTACATCACTAGATGTATTTATTGGATTATAAAACTGTAAGCCTAAATACTTGATTGTGTTTTGTTTTGGCGATTTTCTTCACCAATACGTTGTGTTCTACATTGCTGATTGAGGTATGAAGAACAAAGACATTGGCATAAGTGTCACGCCTGCTCCTGCTCTCCCTCCCTGTCGCTCGATGGTGCCAGGCTGCCCAGCACTATGCACTCCTGCCACCATCATTACACACACCTGCTTCCCTCGTCACGTGCATCAGCGATTCATTGGACTCACCTGGACTCAATCACCTGTGTTATTACCTCCCCTGTCTGTTCCCCAGCTCTGTTCCCCGCTTCAGCATTAATTGTTGTATGTCGTTATGTTACCCGGTTCTGACGCTGTTCCTGTCCTGTTTCATGTCTGTGCAAAATTAAATGTTCACTCACCGTACCTAATTTTGAATTCCATTTTTCTTTTTTTTTTTTGCTTAATGCACACATAGAGCAGTTTCTCTAGAGATACATTGGTGTAATAGGGCAGGGTTTTTTTGCCCTAGCACTACACACTACAGATTATCAACTAATCATCAAGCTTTTCTCATTTCAATTGCTGTGTAGTGTTAGGACAAAAAACTAAACGTGCACCCCTTGGGGTCCTGAGGACCGAGTTTGCGAAACGCTGTAGTAGGGAGTTGTAGTTTCATACAGGACAATATTCTACAAAGTTTAGTGCAGAAAACATGGTAATTAACCACAATGACCATAATCCATTGCACACCTAATGTCTAGTCTGTGTTTCTTTTAGTTATGTACTTGAATAGTGCTACTAAAAGAGACAGAAGAATGCGTGATCGAGAGGAATAGAGAGGAGTTGCTTCGCAAGGTACTGTATCGCTAGTGATTAATAGTTCATATTCAGCAGTCAAAAGTATGCCTTACTTAGTTTGAAGAACTACTTAAATAGTGATTTTGTCAAACAGCATAGGCAGCAGCTCTATAGAGATGATGTCTTGAAATAAAGTAATCAAATAAAACACGTAATATACACAACAACTGAAATATTTTATTAAAGTAAAGCAATGTAAATATATTCTGTAGTAGTAATAGGCAGTCACTACCATCATGGGACTTTAATTATTATTTTATTCTGTGTCGTTACAGCATTCAACCCACATAATGCATAGTGCATTTAATGTTTAAAAAAATTATTGAATCCGAAATCGAAAACGTGATTACTATTTTTAAATTGAACCGAAATCTAACTAACCTCAAAAAGCACTAAACACTCGACACTAGATCTCAGAAATACATCTGGTCTAAATCGGATTCACCCCTTTAATCCAGTTGTACAGGTCTTGCCCTATACAATATGATAAACTTACCTCAATGAGATCCACATCTGTGAAAGACTATAATAAAACATAAATTGTGATTTGAATAGATGACTACTTTGATCTTCGAGGCCAATAGACTGAATAGAAGAACACACAACAGGTTACTCCATATTAATTTCTCAGACAAACAATCAGGGTATGTATTTTAGACAAGTTGGAGTGCATCTGTGTGATTTGTCTAAACATAATCTCGCCTACCAGCTGGCTCTCACTCTGTTGAACTGTCTGGTTTCACAGCTCCTCAGAATGGAACTTGAACGAAAGCCTATGGCAGGAGCGGATGAAACAACCGCTGATCTCTCAGTCCATCACCATCTAGCACAGGGGTTCCTTAATTTTTGGGGGCTCTTGACCCCATTTTGATATCCAAAGACCCCACCATGTAAAAAAAGTTATGTAATCAACGGCCGATGTATACTTTTTTAATTTGGTCTATGACAGTCTATTACAAATCAGTCTTACAGTATTTTAGAAAGTATTTCAAAATGAAGGCTGAATGGTTTGACTGAAATGCATCAGAAAGGTATTGGGAAATTCAGAAGATCAATGTTGTATGATCTGTGTAGAAAAGAACATCATCACTGATGTTATTTTTCCCGCAGTCTGATTTAGTGCCTACTCGGTTCTAACGGCTTGTGGGCATAGTAAAGGGAAACAGTACATACATACACGGTCCTGAGATTTTTAAGGGATCAGACCCTTTTTTTAAATTTTCGCCTAAAATTACATACCCAAATCTAACTGCCTGTCGCTCAGGACCTGAAGCAAAGGTATGCATATTCTTGATATCATTTGAAAGGAAAGACTTCGAAGTTTGTGGAAATGTGAAATTAATGTAGGAGAATATAACACATTAGATCTGGTAAAAGATAATACAAACAAAAAAAACATTTTCTATTATTTTCTATTATTTGCAAGAGAAAGGCCAGACAAGATTATATATGCAATGTAGATGTTGTCCACCAGATGCCAGCAGTGTGTGTGCAAAGTTTCAGAATGATCCAGTGTAGAATTACATCGCTACACAATATTTTGTATCAAGTCTGCCAGGAGTTTTCCCAAATGTGCCAAATTGGTTTTCAAGTACATAACTATAAAGAACATGCAATGGTAATACAACATTTAAGATTGCACACCCCCAGGAATGTTATACATTTAATTTATGTATTAATTAATTATTTTATTTAATCGTTATTTAACTAGGCAAGTCAGTTAAGAACAAATTCTTATTTACAATGAAGGGCGTTTGGATTTGAACCAGGTTGTCTGTAGAGATGCCTCTAGAACTGAGATGCAGGAGCCCACCAAGTGGATGGATCATTAGCTTCCCTACAGTAAAAACTTCCCTAAAGTAACCTTCACACATCTAGATGGCCGGGCGGGGTGGATGTGGAGCCAGAGGTCATACTGTAGACCCCTACATTTGAATATAAAAAAATATTTTTCAAACAAAACTACACTATATTTTATCTCTGGGACCCTCTGGATGACAAATCAGACCAAGATTACTGAATGTACCAAACCAGTTGCCGTGATAAAGTGTTTTGTTGTTGTGCACTATCCTCAAACAATAGCATTATATTTGTTTTACCGTAATAGCTACTGTAAATTGGACACTGCAGTTAGATTAACATTAATTTTGGCTTTCTGCCCATATATGACATGTCTATGTCCTGGAAAGTTGGCTGTTATTTACAACACCATTCTAGTCACATATCGTATATTGAGCAGCAACCGTAGAGGTTAAACCATTCAAAAGATGGTAGGAAGAAGCAGAAACCGCTCTGTTTATTACAACCGCATCTAGCGGCTACCAGAGGATACTGTTATCACGCTTGGTTCATAGAACTGGGGTTAATTATTTCTCGCGACCCAATGTGGTAGTGACCCCCAGTTTGGGAAACCCTGATCTAGCATAATACTTACAGATTAACATCCCCCCTACATTGTGGACTTCGGTACGCGTGCACAGTGCAGGTGATTTAAACAAGGAAGTGCGTTCGGAAAATCTAAAAGTACGCATCTTAGAAATAGTTTTCACATTCACAAATTCAGAATCAATTGGGCTTCCCAAAAATAATATTGTCAATGTGATGGTACATTTATCAAAATCCCATCTAATACAAATGTAGTAGGCTCACTCCCTCTCTCGCATTGATTTTAACCACACCCTGTTCAAGTTCCACTTTGAAGCACAGTGTTACCAGGCTCTATAATTATGATGGTGCCGCACTGGATGGCCGCCGTTTTGTAAGCTCACAACTTTGCTATTTTGTGATTCTTTTGTAGTTTATTTGTACTTCATTTTCACAATGTATCCACTATAATTTGGAGTCAGAGAGGGGGAGGGGTTTGCCTCATTATCAACAACAACTGAGTGATGTGGACGTGTCGACCCACTGCTTACCCGTCTTGGAATACCTGATGGTCAAATGCCAACCCTTCTACCTTCCGAGGGAGTTTTCAGCTGTTATTGTGACTGTTGTATACATGCCAACTTAGGACAAGAAAAATAACAAGCTGGCCCTTAACAAACTGTATAAGGCAATAAACAAGCAAGAAAACCTCCATCCAGAGGCTGCTTTTCTGGTTTCCGTAATTTTAAATTATGTGTGATTAAGACACGAGATGCCCAAGTTCCATCAACACTTCTCCTTCGCCACTAGGAGTGATAAAGTCCTAGACCAGTGTTATTCTACCCCGAAGCAAGCATACAAGGCCCTCCATCATCCGCCATTCAGCAAATCAGATCATCACTCCGTACTCCTGCTCAACACTACCTGTGACTCGCCCCATTGAGAAATGGTCCCTAGAATCAGAGGTTATGCTACAGGACTGCTTTGCTAGCGCTGATTGGAATATGTTTTGATGCTCCGCCGATAACATTGACGAGCTAGCCACCTCCGTCACCGGCTTTATTAGGAAATGCATCGGTGGCGTTGTCCCAACAGTGAAGGTTCGCTGCTTGCCCAATCACAAGCCCTGGATTAGCACAGAGGTTGGCACTAAACTAAAGGACAGGGCTATTGCACACAGGGCTATATTGACATTTGAGATACTTCAAAGTAGCCACCCCTTGCCCTGACGACAGCTTTGCACACTCTTGGCATTCTCTCAACCAGCTTCAAGGGGAATGCTTTTCCAACAGTCTTGAAGGAGTTTCCATGTATGCTGAGCACTTGTTGGCTGCTTTTCCTTCACTCTGCAGTCCAATTCATCCCTAACCATCTAAATTGGGTTGAGGTCGGTTGATTGTGGAGGCCAGGTCATCTGATGCAGCACTTCATCACTCTCCTTCTTGGTCAAATAGCCCTTACACAGACTGGAGGTGTGTTTGGGTCATTGTCGCAAACCAGATGGGATGACGTATCGCTGTAGATGGCTGTGGTAGCCATGCAGTTTAAGTGGGCCTTGAATTCTTAATAAATCACTGACAGTGTCATCAGCAAAGCACCCCCACACCATCAAACCTCCTCCTCCATGCTTCAGTGGGAACCACACATGCGGAAATCATCCGTTCACCTACTCTGCGTCTCACAGAGACACAGCGGTTGTAACCAAAAATCTCAAATTTGGACTCTGGTCTAATGTCCATTGCTCGTGTTTCTTGGCCCAAACAAGTCTCTCCTTCTTATTGGTGTCATTTAGTAGTGCTTCCTTGACCATGAAGGCCTGATTCACGCCAAGTGTGTGCAAAGCTGTCATCATGGCAAAGGGTGGCTACTTTGAAGAATCGCAAATATAAAATATATGTTGATATGTTTAACACTTTTTTGGTTACAACATGATTCCATATGTGCTATTTCATAGTGTTGATGTCTTCACTATTATTCTACAAATAGTAAAAATAAAGAAAAACCCTTTGAGAATGACACAAGTATTGGTCTCCACAAAGGTAGCTGCTTCAGTGTTCTTAGATCTTTATGTCAGTAGTTACTATTGTACACTGAAGTATAATTACAAGTATTCCAAAAGTGTCAAAGGCTTTCATTGACAATGACATTCAGTTTATGCAAAGACTCAATATTTTCAGTGTTGACCCTTCTTTTTCAAGACCTCTGCAATCCGCCCTGGCATGCTGTCAATTAACTTCTGGGCCACATCCTGATTGATGGCAGGCCATTCTTGCATAATCAATGCTTGGAGTTTGTCAGAAGTTGTGGGTTTTTGTTTGTCCACCCGCCTCTTCAAGGATTGACCACAAGTTCTCAATGGGATTAAGGTTTGGGGAGTTTCCTGGCCATGGACCCAAAATGTCGATGTTTTGTTCCCCGAGCCACTTAGTTATCACTTTTGCCTTATGGCAAGGTGCTCCATCATGCTGGAAAAGGCATTGGTCGTCACCAAACTGTTCTTGGATGGTTGGGAGAAGTTGCTCTCGGAGGATGTGTTGGTACCATTCTTTATTCATGGCTGTGTTCTTAGGCAAAACTGTGAGTGAGCCCACTCCCTTGGCTGAGAAGCAACCCAACACATGAATGGTCTGAGGATGCTTTACTGTTGGCATGACACAGGAATGATGGTAGCGCTCATCTTGTCCTCTCCGGACAAGGTGTTTTCCGGATGGCCCAAACAATCGGAAAGGGGATTCATCAGAGAAAATGACTCTACCCCAGTCCTCAGCAGTCCAATCCTTGTACCTTTTGCAGAATATCAGTCTGTCCCTGATGTTTTTCCTGGAGAGAAGTGGCTTCTTTGCTGCCCTTCTTGACACCAGGCCATCCTCCAAAAGTCTTTGCCTCACTGTGCGTGCAGATGCACTCACACCTGCCTGCTGAGCAAGCTCTGCACTGGTGGTGCCCCGATCCCGCAGTTGAATCAACTTTAGGAGGCGGTCCTGGTGCTTTCTTGGGTGCCCTGACGCCTTCTTCACAACAATTGAACCTCTCTACTTGAAGTTCTTGATGATCCGATAAATGGTTGATTTAGGTGCAATCTTACCAGCAGCAATATCCTTGCCTGTGAAGCCCTTTTTGTGCAAAGCAATGATGACGGCACGTGTTTCCTTGCAGGTAACCATGGTTAACAGAGGAAGAACAATTATTTCAAGCACCACCCTCCTTTTTAAGCTTCCAGTCTGTCATTCTGACTCAATCAGCATGACAGCGTGATCTCCAGCCTTGTCCTCGTCAACACTCTCACCTGTGTTAACGAGACAATCACTGACATGATGGCAGCTGGTCATTTTGTGGCAGGGCTGAAATGCAGTGGAAATGTTTTTTGGGGATTAAGTTCATTTTCATGGCAAAGAGGGACTTGCAATTAATTGCAATTCATCTGATCACTCTTGCCATCATCAACACTGAGGCAGCAAACTTTGTGGAGACCAATACTTGTTTCATTCTCAAAACTTTTGGCCACGACTATAGGTGTGTCCAAACCTTTGACTGGTACTGTAGAAGTAAAGTGGAATCATATTACACAGGCCCCGCTGCAAGTGGATCTGCCCAAGGATGCCTCAGTACCAGACAAACTCAATGCATTTTATGCACCCTTCGACAATAGCAACATCAATATTCACTGTAATTTTCAACCTCTCCTGGTCCCAGTCTGTAATCCCCACATGTTTTAAGATGACCATCATCATTCCTTTCCCAAAGAACTCTAAGGCTTCATGCTACAATGACTAACACTCTGTAGCACTCACATCTGTAATCATGAAGTACTTTGACAGGCTTGTTATAGCACACATCAACTCCATCATCCTAGACACCCTAGACCCACTCCAATTTGCATACCGCCCTAAAAGATCCATTCACAATGCAATCTCAATTGCACTCCACACAGCCCTCATCCACCTAGATAAGAGGAGTGCTGTTTATTGACAACTCAGCATTCAACACCATTGTCCTTTCAAAGCTCATCACCAAGCTTAGGACCCTGGGACTGAACACCTCCCTCTGCAGCTAGATATTGGACTTCATGACGTGCCTACCCCAGGTGGCGAGGGTAGTTAACATCACCTCCACCACGCTGACCCTCAACATGGGGGACCCACAGGGGTGTGTGCTTAGTCCCCTCCTGTACTCCCTGCTCACCCATGACTGCGTGCCCACGCATGACTCCAACACCATCATCAAGGCGCTACAGAGGGTGGTGCGGACAGCCCAGTACATCAATGGGGCCAAGATCCCTGCCATCCAGGACCTTATATTGGGTGTGTGAAAGGAAGGCCTGGAAAATCGTTAAAGTCTCCAGCCACCCAAGCCATACTGTTCTCTCTGCTTCCGTACGGCAAGCGGTACCAGTGCATGAAGTCTGACACCAACAGGCTCCTAAACAGATTCTATCCCCAAGCCATAAGATTGCTAAACAACTAACAAAATAGCTAACAAAATGGCTAGACGGACTGAGTTCATATAATAATGATATTTACATACATTTATACAGACTCTCCACACACACACACACACACACACACACACACTCACATACAATCATCATACAGTGGGGAGAACAAGTATTTGATACACTGCCACTTTTGCAGGTTTTCCTACTTACAAAGCATGTAGAGGTCTGTAATTTTTATCATAGGTACACTTCAACTGTGAGAGGCGGAATCTAAAACAAAAATCCAGAAAATCACATTGTATGATTTTTAATTAATTTGCATTTTATTGAATGACATAAGTATTTGATCACCTACCAACCAGTAAGAATTCCGGCTCTCACAGACCTGTTAGTTTTTCTTTAAGAAGCCCTCCTGTTCTCAACTCATTACCTGTATTAACTGCACCTGTTTGAACTCGTTACCTGTATAATAGACACCTGTCCACACACTCAATCAAACAGACTCCAACCTCTCCACAATGGCCAAGACAAGAGAGCTGTGTAAGGACATCAGGGATAAAATTGTAGACCTGCACAAGGCTGGGATGGGCTACAGGACAATAGGCAAGCAGCTTGGTGAGAAGGCAACAACTGTTGGCGCAATTATTAGAAAATGGAAGAAGTTCAAGATGACGGTCAATCTCCCTCGGTCTGGGGCACCATGCAAGCTCTCACCTCGTGGGGCATCAATGATCATGAGGAAAGTGAGGGATCAGCCCAGAACTACACGGCAGGACCTGGTCAATGACCTGAAGAGATCTGGGACCACAGTCTCAAAGAAAACCATTAGTAACACACTACGCCGTCATGGATTAAAATCCTGCAGCGCACGCAAGGTTCCCCTGCTCAAGCCAGCGCATGTCCAGGCCCGTCTGAAGTTTGCCAATGACCATCTGGATGATCCAGAGGAGGAATGGGAGAAGGTCATGTGGTCTGATGAGACAAAAATAGAGCTTTTTGGTCTAAACTCCACTCGCCGTGTTTGGAGGAAGAAGAAGGATGAGTACAAGCCCAAGAACACCATCCCAACCGTGAAGCATGGAGGTGGAAACATCATTCTTTGGGGATGTTTTTCTGCAAAGGGGACAGGACGACTGCACCGTATTGAGGGGAGGATGGATGGGGCCATGTATCGCGAGATCTTGGCCAACAACCTCCTTCCCTCAGTAAGATCATTGAAGATGGGTCGTGGCTGGGTCTTCCAGCATGACAACGACCCGAAACACACAGCCAGGGCAACTAATGAGTGGCTCCGTAAGAAGCATCTCAAGGTCCTGGAGTGACCTAGCCAGTCTCCAGACCTGAACCCAATAGGAAATCTTTGGAGGGAGCTGAAAGTCCGTATTGCCCAGCGACAGCCCCGAAACCTGAAGGATCTGGAGAAGTTCTGTATGGAGGAGTGGGCCAAAATCCCTGCTGCAGTGTGTGCAAACCTGGTCAAGAACTACAGGAAACGTATTATGTATCAAATACTTATGTCATGCAATAAAATGCAAATTAATTACTTAAAAATCATACAATGTGATTTTCTGCATTTTTGTTTTAGATTCCATCACTCACAGTTGAAGAGTACCTATGATAACAATTACAGACTTCTACATGCTTTGTAAGTGGGAAAACCTGCAAAATCGGCAGTGTATCAAATACTTGTTCTCCCCACTGTATACCCTGCTGCAACTCTGTTTATCATATATCCTGATGCCTAGTCACCTTATCTCTGCACATTGTAAATATGGTACTGCAACTGACTGACTCTGTATATAGCATACTTACTTACTTTCTTGTCTTTTTGTTCTACCTTATTTTTGGTATATGATTATTGATTACTGCATTGTTGGGTTTACAGCTTGCAAGAAAGTCATTTCACTGTACTTGTGCATGTGACATTAAAACTTGAATCTATATGAGGTAGCTATTGAGCCTGGGGACGAGGTTAATCTAAACCTGACCTGGTTAATCTCCAGGGGATTGAGGTGAAGACATACATCAGCAGGCCCGTTTCTCGCTGATGTCTTAAACTGATTTATTTCCCACCTCTCTCGAGAGAATCCCAGAGTAAGCCAGCCAGGGTACCAGGGATAGGGGAGGGCTGAGCGGCTGCATTATGGAGATTCGAGCCTCTGAAACATTTCAGCAAACATGCCTCAAGATCACAACTGCCAGTCTCGCTCGCAGCACAAAACCTTGTAATATGACCCTTTTGGGGTAATTTCGGGGTCACTTTTATTGTAAATAAGAATATAATATTTTTCTAAACACTTCTACATGAATGTTGATGCTACCATGATTATGGATAATCCTGAATGAATTGTGAATAATGATGAGTGAGAAAATTATAGACGTACAAATATCATACCCCTCCCAAAATGCTAAGTGAGAGGTTAGCATGTCTTGGGGGTCTGATATTTGTGCATCTGTAACTTTTGCACTCATAATTATTCACGATTCATTCAGGATTATTGGTAATCATGGTAGCATCCACATTTATGTTGAAGTGTTTAGAAACATAATGTATTCTTATTTACAATAAAAGTGACATCAAAATGACACAATACATTATTTAGCATTCATTTCTATTGGGCTGCCTGACCCTGCTGAGACCGTCACTATCTGATCCTCCTAAAATGAGGTATGACAAAGAATTACCTTGGTGTACATTTATACATTATATTATCCAAGAATCGAACCAGTGGTTCAATAATTGAAATTATCATTATTTTCAGATCCCAGACTTTATGTAGCTTTAAAAAAAGCGCACTCAGCTGTGCCTCACAAGTAATACAACAAGGGATCTATAACCAGTGTGATCATATACCACGTTTTGAAAAATGTGACCGACCGGCTCGATTCAGTCATACGTAGCAAAATTTGAGATGGAAATTTACATTAGATAAAAGTAGAGACTGTACACTACAGTTGAAAACAATGGGAAAGTAATTCTGCTTTGAAAGCTGATAAACTTGTAACCTCACTTTTGAGAAAATGGCCTTGAATGATTTGGTAAACCTACAGGAGAGCTCTTCTTTGTCTTCACCCATTCAGCATCATTCACACCCTCATAAGCCTTAGACCCACCCATCTCTATAAGGATTCACGTGAGGCCATGTACTGAAAAACCAAAGATTTCAAGACCGAAGGCTGGTTTATACTACGGCTGTGTTCTTAAATTCAATCTGGAGTGGCTGAACGTTCGTTAACTCAGAGCGTCGTCAAATTCTCCGTTCTAAATTCTGAGAGTTTCGCTCTTGGAGCGTTCAGAGTGCACACTGGGTGCTCTGACCAAGGAGTAGGGTTGATCTGAGCCTTCTGAACAAACAACAGCAGTCAAGCACCCTAGCTAACTGGCTAACGTTGACTAGCTTGCTAGCTACATCCAGGCACAAATGAGGGAACACCTCACTCTGACCATTTTACTCACCCTAGCAGAGCTGGTTAGGCTGTTTTTATGTTATCCAGAGCGTTGGTGACTGTAACTGTGCTGCTGGCAACAATTTAGTTACGTTTTTTTACCAGCTACGTCTATCGACAGTTGTCACTATGACATCATGAACATTCTATTGAAATGGTTACTTGCATAGTGGAGTCTTTTGTTTAGACATGTAGCTAGCTAGCTAAACAATTAACCATAATCCCAATTTATAATGTTACTACCCTGCATGAATCTGCAGGTAGCTAACCAACCAGGTTCAATGTTAGCTAGCTAGCTAACATTAGGCTATAACTTGCAATGCAAATGTCTCTGAGATACAAATAATATTACTACACAGATCATACACGTAATGTTAGCAAGCGAGCCAGCCAGCCAGCTAATATTAGCTAGCTAACAGTACGCTTTAACTTGAAATGAAAACGACTTTCTGACTAAATTTGAAATGTGTAATATCTGAAAATGTAGGTAGCTAGACTATCTTACCAATATACATGGATGGACGCTTGTTACCTCCCTCTGCAGCTAGATCCCTCTGTCACGCATGCCATGCTTGCCCTTAGTTTGAAGATGTAATCCGGAGACAGTTATTTTATACAACAGCTTTCTGTGTGTTCCCTTTTTGACTCATTCTGCATATTTGCAATCGAACACCAGAATTTTCTCCATCTCCTTAGCTATCATACTCTAATTCCACTGGGCATTCCAATGATTTCAAAACTCAGTCCTCCAGAAAGTGGAGAGCAACACTTTTGCAGTTCTATGTGATATCTTTTTTTTTTTTATGCGTTAGAAAGAACGCATTGTGAAGTAGCAACGGACGCGGGACATACACCTAGTTTCCTGAAATGAGTCACAAATATAATTTCAAAATGGTCTGAGAAGAACAACATTGTCAGGGCAATTCAAGCATAGCCAATATGAAGTGATAATGTATTGGGCCTGTAGCCTATTGCACAAACCCAATTGCTACAGAACAGTTTTTAATTAGTTAATGTTTTTTAAGTCATGTTTAAAAAAAAATCTGAGCAGTAGATCTCAGCTTGCATTTTGACTCAGAAAGAGATCTTGACTCAGTAAAGGTTGGTGACCACTGATCTAACCGAAACCAACCTCAAAAAACACTAATCGCTAAACACTAAAACACGGACAGTTTTGACAATGTCTTAGCACTGCCAGAACATACAGTGGGGAGAACAAGTATTTGATACACTGCTGATTTTGCAGGTGTTCCCACTTACAAAGCATGTAGAAGTCTGTAATTTTTATCATAGGTACTCTTCAACTGTGAGTGACGGAATCTAAAACAAAAATCCAGAAAATCACATTGTATGATTTTTAAGTAATTAATTTGCATTTTATTGCATGACATAAGTATTTGATACATCAGAAAAGCAGAACTTAATATTTGGTACAGAAACCTTTGTTTGCAATTACAGAGATCATACGTTTCCTGTAGTTCTTGACCAGGTTTGTACACACTGCAGCAGGGATTTTGGCCCACTCCTCCATACAGATCCTTCAGGTTTCGGGGCTGTCGCTGGGCAATACCGACTTTCAGCTCCCTCCAAAGATTTTCTATTGGGTTCAGGTCTGGAGTCTGGCTAGGCCACTCCAGGACCTTGAGATGCTTCTTACGGAGCCACTCCTTAGTTGCCCTGGCTGTGTGTTTCGGGTCGTTGTCATGCTGGAAGACCCAGCCACGACCCATCTTCAATGATCTTACTGAGGGAAGGAGGTTGTTGGCCAAGATCTCGCGATACATGGCCCCATCCATCCTCCCCTCAATACGGTGCAGTCGTCCTGTCCCCTTTTCAGAAAAGCATCCCCAAAGAATGATGTTTCCACCTCCATGCTTCACGGTTGGGATGGTGTTCTTGGGGTTGTACTCATCCTTCTTCTTCCTCCAAACACGGCGAGTGGAGTTTAGACCAAAAAGCTCTATTTTTGTCTCATCAGACCACATGACCTTCTCCCATTCCTCCTCTGGATCATCCAGATGGTCATTGGCAAACTTCAGACGGGCCTGGACATGCGCTGGCTTGAGCAGGGGGACCTTGCGTGCGCTGCAGGATTTTAATCCATGACGGCGTAGTGTGTTACTAATGGTTTTCTTTGAGACTGTGGTCCCAGCTCTCTTCAGGTCATTGACCAGGTCCTGCCGTGTAGTTCTGGGCTGATCCCTCACCTTCCTCATGATCATTGATGCCCCACGAGGTGAGATCTTGCATGGTGCCCCAGACCGAGGGAGATTGCCCGTCATCTTGAACTTCTTAAATTTTCTAATAATTGCGCCAACAGTTGTTGCCTTCTCACCAAGCTGCTTGCCTATTGTCCTGTAGCCCATCCCAGCCTTGTGCAGGTCTACAATTTTATCCCTGATGTCCTTACACAGCTCTCTGGTCTTGGCCATTGTGGATAGGTTGGAGTCTGTTTGATTGAGTGTGTGGACAGGTGTCTTTTATACAGGTAACGAGTTCAAACAGGTGCAGCTAATACAGGTAAAGAGTGGAGAACATGAGGGCTTCTTAAAGAAAAACTAACAGGTCTGTGAGAGCCATAATTCTTACTGGTTGGTAGGTGATCAAATACTTATGTCATACAATAAAATGCAAATTAATTATTTAAAAATCATACAATGTGATTTTCTGGATTTTTGTTTTAGATTCCGTCACTCACAGTTGAAGTGTACCTATGATAAAAATTACAGACCTCTACATGCTTTGTAAGTAGGAAAACCTGCAAGATCGGCAGTGTATCAAATACTTGTTCTCCCCACTGTATTTAGAAACTTGAGTGTTGTAAAACTATGTCTCTTTTTAGAATGGTTCCATCCCAAAACTGACAGGTGTAGTAGTTGTTAGTGTTTTTAGCTGCCAGACAGTGATGTCTGGGGGGTACCAGTGTTGGTGCATCTTCTTTGATCAGTTGTAGTTGCTGAGACTACCTCCTACTGTGAGCGTGAGAATAGAGACAGCGATCACACGTCACCAGACTTGTCAACTTTGTGAGTTCTGCTACATAGGTGGAGCTGAGGAGAAGAATCTGGCAACAACTTTAACAAGACAATTGACGCACAAAAAGGGACTTATACAGTTAAATCTCTAATTTGTATCTACCATGAGATTTGAAAAACAGAAGCTTAAAGAGTGACTGCCCCTAAAGAGCAACTTCTCGATTTGAAAACTGCCTATGTGGCATTGATATGCGTCAGAAATATTTATTATAGTGTTAACATTTATTACAAAGTGTAAATAGGATTATTTTGGTCATAAAGTCATTTGCAAGCTGAAAAAATGGTATGTCACAGAATGAAGGGTAGATTAACAGTTTTTTCAATATTTCAATCAGGTGTATTTCAATCAGAGCCGCCAGAAAACGTGTGGCGAGACAGCATTTGCCCCAATACTTTTCAATCTTTTAGTTCACATCAAAGAAAAACATTTTCCATCTGAAAATAAAGCAGGTGTTTCTTATTGGACAAGTTGACATAGTACCTCCACCTACCTCTGTTTTGTCTAGTGAATACAACCCTGTCCCTGGGATTTCACGCGGTAACGTCCACACTCACAGTGGTCTCCTAGTTACAGCCTACAGAGCCTAATCAATCACGCCTCTCAAAAGGCGAGCACCTCGTTGTTTGACTCTGCATTTGGTTTCTTTCTTCGCTCACGCTCCTCTCTTGTCTGTGGGATCTGACTTTGTGGCTGTGTTATCTAGTGGAAACCCTCCTCTCCTGCCTGCCTGCTTGCCTCATGAGAGAGCGAACACAATTTGTCATGGAAAACAGGGTATGTGTTAAAGCTGCAATATGTAACTTTTTGGGCGACCCGACCAGTTTTCTTTATTTGCACTATTATTCTACATTGTAGAATAATAGTGAAGACATCAAAACTATGAAATAACACATATGTAATCATATAGTAACCAAAAAAGTGTTAAACAAATCAAAATCTATTTTATATTTGAGATTCTTCAAATAGCCACTCTTTGCCTTGATGACAGCTTTGCACACTCTGGTGGCCAGAAACATTGACACTGACCAATCAGAAGTTTGTTGAGTCATGAGGTCAGCACATAAATACCCAGACTTGAACATCAAAGTGCTGAGGGTTGATGTGAGAAGAGATGTTTTGTGAATGCAAAGACGTGGGCTCTACTTTTTTGATTGACAGTGAATATATTTGTTAGTTAGTTAGCTAGCTAAATCAAGGGTGAGGGAGGGTGTGAGAGAAACATCTGCACGAAACATTGGCACAAGCTCAGCCATCCAGCTCATGGCAGTGCGCTCTCTAAACAGCGTCTCTCCCACTGGGTTGTGGTGGCTATACAGTGGTTATTCCTTTAAAAGTTTGGAGCTTATGCCTCGACCGTTTGTGGTAGATGGTGGCAGATTGTGGTAAATTGCGTCATTCTGTCATTGCACCACACTATCACAAGGGGGAGTTAGGACGCTGATCTATCCGTAGTCTAAACTGTGGCACAAATTGACTATCTTTTCCTAAATTAATGGAGGTGTTTCCAGTCTAAAAGTCTCTCTCCTCTGGCACTAGAGTCCTGCATCAGGTAAAAAAATGTATTAGCTGGTGGTGGTCCTGGAGTTGAGAGAGAATTTAGGTAAATACAATGATGCAGGAAAGGGGTCTGGCAGCGTGTTGGGCGTGTTTAAAGGGTTGACTATAAGATATATTTGTGCTGTGGTGAGTTGGAGATTTAATGCTTGGATGTCACTGCTCCCAGTATAGCACACAGTGTGCTTACAGCTGGGACAGGGGAAAGTCAATAGGCAGCGCGCCGTGTGTGCAATACCCAGACTGCCGCATCTGGCGGGCTCAGGTCTGGGTGGTCTGCCATGGGCCGTTTTCATTTAGTATCCATTGGGGTTGACTGACTGAAAGAGAACGTAATGTTATGACTATAACTACTGGTCCCTGAAGGAGGGAAACCAGGTACAACACCTGTTTGATACCGTACTGCCCGTTCCTGGGCTCGGTGAAGAGCGGTATTAAATGGAAGGAATGAATCTGAGCCTCACACTTATCACTAGTGGAAGGCGGGGCTTCCAGCGAGGTGTGGATTTCATTGATCTTGTCAAGCGTGATTGTAGATCCTTCAACCGAAGTCACGAGAGTACGACTCCCCATAATATGTTCTACCTCGTTTCCCTCCTTCGGGGAACAGTAGTTAAAGTTCTAGGTTTTATGACATAACGTTTAAATACTTTTTTACATTGAAACCTGTCAGTCTTTTTTGCTTAACATTGTGTGTGTGTACCCACTGGGCAAACAACGTAATTTCAACGTGGAGAATTGGGTAATATTTAATAGATACGTTGATCAATGAGATTCCAACCTATTTTCAGCCTCTCAAAAAGACAGCCAAATGTTTGCTGAATTCCCAATGTGTTATCACTATGCTTTCAACCATCTAAAATCATACCAAATTCCAATGGAAAATCAATGTCTGTTTTTTGGATTACTGTTATACTATTCCAGGTATTCCTTAAAGAGGTAGGGTTTCAAGTGTCTCCGGAAGGTGGTCAGTGACTCTACTGTCCTGGCGTCGTGGGAGAGCTTGTTCCACCATTGGGGAGCCAGAGCACCGAATAGCTTTGACTGGGCTGAGCGGGTACTGTGCTTCCGTAGAGGTAGGGGGGTTAGCAGGCCAGATGTGGATAAACATAGTGCCCTCGTTTGGATGTAGGATTTGATCAGAGCCTGAAGGTAAGGAGGTGCCAATCCCCTCAAAACTCCGTTGGCAAGCACCATGGTTTTGTAGTAGATGCAAGCTTCAACTGGAAGCTAGTGGTGTGTGCGGAGGAGCGGGGTGAACACCAGACAAGCTGCAGCATTCTGGGTAAGTTGTAGGGGTTTAATGGAGCAGGCAGGGAGCCCAGCCAACAGCGAGTTGCAGTAATCCAGACGGGAGATGACATGTGCCTGGATTAGGACCTGTGTCGCTTTCTGTGTAAGGTAGGGTCGTACTCTACGAAGGTTGTAGAGCATGAACCTGCAGGAGCGGGTCTCTGCTTTGATGTTAGCAGAGAACGACAGGGTGTTGTCCAGGATCACACCAAGGTTCTTTGCACTCTGGGAGATTTGTCTGAAAAGATGACAGGTCCACAGGGAGTTTAGTTTCCTCCATTTCCGCTCGGCTGCAGAGAGGGAGGAGAGGAGGGTCGAGGAGGCAGAATCAGGAGACAGATAGGAGAAGGATTTAGCAGAGGGAAGAGATGATAGGATGGAAGAGGAGAGAGTAGCGGGAGAGAGAGTGAAGGTTACCATCTGAGTAGGGGCAGAGTGAGTAGTGTTGGAGGAGAGCAAGAGAGAAAAGGATACAATGTAGTGGTCGGATACTTGAAGGGGAGTTGTAGTGTTAGTATAAGAACAGCATCGAGTAAAGATGAGGTCAAGCGTGTTGCCTGCCTTGTGAGTAGGGGGGGACGGTGAGAGGGTGAGGTCAAAAGAGGAAAGGAGTGGAAAGAAGGAGGCAGAGAGAAAAGAGTCAAAGGGAGACATCGGGAGGTTAAAGTCACCCAGAACTGTGAGGTGAGAGCCATCGTCAGGAAAGGAACTTATCAAGGCGTCAAGCTCATTGATGAACTCTCCAAGGGAACCTGGAGGGCGATAAATGACAAGGATGTTAAGTTTGAATGGGCTAGTGACTGTGACAGCATGGAATTCAAATGAGGAGATAGACAGATGGGTCAGGGGGAAAAGAGAGAATGAATTCCTGTGCCACCGCCACGCTGACCAGATGCTCTTGGGGTATGCGAGAACACATGATCAGATGAGGAAAGAGCAGTAGGAGTAGCAGTGTTTTCTGTGGTAATCCATGTTTCCGTCAGCGCCAAGAAGTCAAGGAACTGGAGGGCAGCATAGGCTGAGATTAACTCTGCCTTGTTGGCCGCAGAAGGCAGTTCCAGAGGCTGCCGGAGACCTGGAACTCCATGTGGGTCGTGCGTGCAGGGACCACCAGATTAGAGGGGTTGCAGTCACGCGTTGTGAAGCGTTTGTATGGCCTGTGCAGAGAGGAGAGAACAGGGATAGACAGACACATAGTTGACAGGCAACAGAAAAGGCCACAATAATGCAAAAGAGATCAGAATAAAATTAACATATGAGCAAGCGAGAGAGCGAGAGAGCGGGGCATCCCTCACTTACCTTCCTCGAACAACTCAGCAGAACTGTCTTTGTTTCAGGGACAGTCTTCGTTTTGATCTAATAGTACAACCAAATGGCCTGGATTGCAGTTAGTTGAACAGTCATTCTGATTTGCATGTAAAATAGCCTTTTGAGTGACTAAAACCTCAGAATGAGTGGGTGGGAGAACTAGTAGGCTGAATGGGCAGGGAACTCACCTTGACTGGCAGTTCTTTGAAAACGCCTATGTCAAGCGACATGGAAGCAGTGATGCAGTGAGATTATCTCAAGCTAATTTGATGACACAGAAAGCAACTCAAACAACTTCTAAATTGCATGCAATCCTGTCATACACCACATCATGGTTTTACAAACGATTTGTTTATCCAACTCTTTGGTTATTGTATCAACATCAATATAGACAAAATATTGGCTGTATAATTTAACTAGCTAGCCCAAAAGTTAATCTTGTTCATCTTGGACAATTTCAGTACCAACTTTACAGGGTGAGGTCTGGGTACCCTTCATTAAATATACAGTGTATTCGGAAAGTATTCAGGGCCCTTCTCTTTTTCCACATTTTGTTACGTTACAGCCTTATTCTAAAATTGCTTAAATAGTGTTTCTTCCTCATCAATCTACACACAATAGCCCATAATGATAAAGCGAAAACACGTTTGGCAGCGATTACAGCCTAGAGTCTTCTTCGGTATGACGCTTGGCACACCTGTATTTGGGGAGTTTCTCCCATTCTTCTCTGCAGATCCTCTCAAGCTCTGTCACGTTGGATTGGGAGTGTCGCTGCACAGCTATTTTCAGGCCTCCAGAGATGTTCGATCAGGTCCAAGTCCGGGCTCTGGCTGGGCCACTCAAGGATATTCAGAGACTTGTCCCGAAGCAACTCCTGTGTTGTCTTGGCTGTGTGCTTAGGGTAGTTGTCCTGTTGGAAGGTGAACCTTCGCTCCAGTCTGAGGTCCTGAGCACCATGGAGCAGGTTTTCATCAAGGATCTCTCTGTACTTTGCTCTGTTTTTTTTCTTTCCCTCGATCCTGACTAGTCTCCCAGTCTCTGCCGCTCAAAAACATCCCCACAGCATGATGCCACCACCATGCTTCCCCATAGGGATGGTGCCAGGTTTCCTCCAGACGTGACGCTTGGCATTCAGGCCAAAGAGTTAAATCTTGGTTTAAGGATGATGGAGGCCACTGTGTTTTGGGTAACGTTATGGGGTATTGTATGTAGATTGATGAGGGGAAAAAACTATTTCATAAATTTTAGAATAAGGCTGTAATGTAACAAAATGTGGTAAAAGGGAAGGGGTCTGAATACTTTCCAAATGCACTATATATGATTGATAAAGTATGCTTACATTTAATTTGCTCTGTTGAACCTACCCTTTGGAATGACTTTGTTAGTAACAGTGAATCTAATAAGTGGACAGTTCTCACCAATCAATCTCACAATAGCACATTTGTACTAGTCAGTTACAAATATCAAAGCTAAAGTGTGCTGGGCTTGGTTAAAATCCTGGATGGGAGACTGAAGGGATAGCTTTAGATTGATCAACTCAAAGTAGGAAGTGCTGCTCAGTCTATAGTTTTTTTCTTATAGTGGGTATTACATTGATGATCTGATGTTGTTTCAAATGTACAAATTCAACATATTTCATAAAAGGTTTGTCTATATAGCCCTATTCACACTGGACTAGAGAACGTTGGTTATGTAATTATTACCCCAGAATGTCCGTTATTCCAGAGGATAATGTTTTTCAAAACTGCCCCCTGTTGACAGTTATGACGGAGGTTTTTATTCTAGGAGTGAAGATATTTCAACATGTCCAGGCGATAACAGGCTACACTGATAACTGGCTATCAAGTTTCTAAACCATACCAAACAATTTTTGGTATATTGTCGACATAATATTTAAATTGACAAAGTGTGATCATAATCATTAGGATATGTTAGCGACCCACAACAGAAGCTATCCTAAATGTCCCCCAGCCTTCAGATGTGAGATTAACAGTGCACTTGCACATGAGATGCGTTTTTAGGCGACAGTTTTAGAAAAAAGGGTTCCAAAAGGGTTCTTCATCTGTCTCCATAGGAGGATACTTTTTGGTTCCATGTAGAACTCTCTGTGGAAAGGGTTTTACATGGAACCCAAAAAGGTTCTACCTGATTTGACAGAGAAATATCAGCTAGCAAGGTTAGCGCAGTCTTTAGCCTACACACACAGTACAGTATAGTTGAATTAACTGACCATCGAGATGGCGAGTCAGTTAGGAGGGGAGAAGTCCTCAATTTCAAAACTTCTCTCCATAGCAAAGCTAGCTTACCTCGATGTCACTACTGCCCTTGTTTGTTGTGATTGTCAAAAAAACACCCAAGAAACAACTACATCAAACCACACCCCCAAGACAAATCTTGTTTACCTTCAGTCATTGCCGCTAGCAATGACTGAAGGCCAAATCCAAATCAGGACGTTCAGCACCCAACTCGAACCCAGCCAGCCCCGCAGAAGAAAGGCAATGATTCATAAAACAATAATACTCTATTTAATATTACGAGGGAACAGGTACAATAAATACTCCACTAAACCCAGTCTGAAGATGTTCTTTGAGCCTGGGTTTGAGGGAGGAGTAAGTTTAGTATTTGTGATTTGATAAACAGTTCCGATAGAGACTGGTGGTGTATTTTCATCACATTTCCACCTCACTATACATTAGCAACACCTCACTAAGCAACTAAAAACAAAATAAACACATTATCACAGACATAACAATGCTATATACACTGGGGGCCAAAAGTTTGGAATATTACTCATTCAAGGGTTTTTCTTTATTTGCACTATTTTTTACATTTACAAAGTGAAGACATCAAAACTATGACAGAACACATTGTAGAATTAAAGTGAAGATATCAAAACTATGACACAACACATATGGGCGGCAGGTAGCCTAGCGGTTAGAGCGTTGGGCCAGTAACCGAAAGGTTGCTGGTTTGAATACCCGAGCCAATAAGGTGAAGAGAAAAAACCTGTTGATGTGTCCTTGAGCAAGGCACTTAACCCTAATTTGCTCCAGGGGCTGACCCTGTAGGTAGGCTGTCATTGTAAATAAGAATTTGATCTTAACTGACTTGCCTAGTTAAATAAATAAATAAAATTATGGAATCATGTAGTAACCAAAAAAGTGATAAACAAATCAAAATGTATTTTATATTTGAGATTCTTCAAATAGATGTTGAGATGTGTCTGTTACTTGAACTCTGTGAAGCATTTATTTGTGCTGCAATCTAAGGCTGGTAACTCTAATGAACTTATCCTCTGCAGCAGAGGTATTTCTGGGTCTTCCATTCCTTTGACGGTCCTCATGAAGCTGGTTGAGAGAATGCCATGAGTGTGCAAAGCTGTCATCAAGGCAAAGGGTGGCTACTTTGAAGAATCTCAAATCTCAAATATATTTCGATTTGTTTAACACTTTTTTGGTTACTACATGATTCCATATGTGTTATGTCATAGTTTTGATGTCTTCACTTTTATTCTACAATGTAAAAAATAGTGCAAATAAAGAAAACCCCTTGAATTAGTAATATTCCAAACATTTGTCCCCCAGTGTATATAAAACTCATTTTCAGTTTTTAAAAACCTAAAGAATGATGGAGAGAAGTGAGTCTGATGCTCTACCGACCGTTAAACAGTGTTGTGCTAATACCATTTGTTTTCTGTTCCTCTGCTGCTTTGTCACTCTCACACGGAAGTAAGTTTCCTACATATTTCAAATGGGGAATGATTTTGGCAATATTTGCTTTGCTACTATTATTTGCATTGCTCATATACAGTATGCTCCAATAATTACTGACTTAATGTGGTAAAACCAGACATTAATACAATTCATAGGTTTGCCTGTGATGTGCAGGTGATAAGGCCGTTGCGTGAACGCAAGCTGGGCAACAGCCCCAACCGGTTCATGAAACAGCTGCAAGAGAAGCACAGCAAGGAGCGGCTGAAACACGCTGCATGTTACATCAGTGAGTGTGCCCAGTTCAAAGACCATCACAGCATCCCTCCCCTGGTCTTCAAGAATCCACCAGAACCTGTGCCAGTGCCATCCAACAAGTGGGTTATGACCGTTTATGGCCAGGACATCATGGGGAAACTAGATGACATCAAGGCCAAGATCACATCTACATTGGGATCCATCTTGAAAATGGATTCGAACAAGAAGATGAGAATACACATTATTACTGTTGAATGGACATTTGACATTTGATAATTGATTGTAACCATTATAATATATTTGTTCAAAATATATTTACTGTGTTCAAGGATCACACAAACATAGTTGTTTGTTTGTTATTAAGTCCTGTGTTATTTTTATGTGTATTTTCAGATTGTCAGAATACTTGCTGGGACATCAAAGGGGACTGCACTCTGGCTCACTTAAAGGAGGTTACTCATCAGTGTTTTGACCGCCCAGGAGGGTTCAGGTTCGGACAACATGGATTCCGACCTCATCAAAGGGTACACCAATGCCGGGATAGATCCACCTGTTGTACTCTACGTGTATTATGGCTGATGTTCTGAAGCTGGAAGGACCAAGCTGTCAATCAGGTTTAGCGGGTGGCAAGATCTTGCTATCAGGATCGACATCTGGCACTTTATGAGGAGGATTGCTGTGGGATACACTACTGATGCCTATCAGCACTACGCAACATTTAACAGGTGCTGACAGAGTATGATAGCCACAAGGGGCTGGACTCCCTCAGTTTTCCTCTTATAGACTCTGAGCGGATGCAGACCATCTGCACTTAACACCGAAAAATAACAGGTGTGCCAGAGGCTCCACATCTCTCGAGTACTTCCACCTTCATCTGAACAGATTTATCCCAGGTTTGTCTATTAAAATGTTTATTATATTTAAGTTATTCATAAACACATTCAGATTGGAGAGGATTTTGTTGATACTTATATTAAGTGTTTTCTATATATATGAACCAGTGCCAACAGCCTACATTTCTAGCTCTACCCTCCCCGAAGGACTAGAGGAAGCTTTGCAGTGGAACCATCACCTCTCCGCAGCTACACTGGTGGTTTGGTTCACTATGTGAACCAGTTGATTGATAAGGTTCTGCATCTAAACGATGGTTCCTTCTTTCCAACCCCAGCCAAGTACACTGGTAATTCATTAACTATTAGATTACTATTTGTATTTACTTATTTGTGCCTTCTATAAAGTTTTGACTGTTCTACATGTTTCCTTCCAGGAGAGCTCATAGGTATTCAGTACCTGTACAACCAGATCGGCCAGCCCCTTCAGAATATGCATGCAGACACAGAGGCAGCCATCTGGAGGAAAATGAGGTCTTCAGGGACGGCACAGAGGATGGCACTGTTGGTGCTCTGCAGCTCTCTGACATCATCCCAGAGATATCTGGTGACTTCATCCCAGATGACATCACTGCAGAGATGCTTGAGTCCATCCCTGATGACACTATAGAAGTCACTGATAAGGTAGTTGGAAATGCTAGTTCACCATTTCAGGGGATGGGTTGTTGAATGGGTTGAAGACATGATTTACATTTCATCACAGCGCTTACAACTTTATGTATTCACAGGCTGTGGATCCGGATGGCCTCACTGGCATGGCCCCCGTTGACAAGCTGGCAGAGTACCTGGTAGAGCTGCATAATACTTCTGGCCTCACTCTGCCAAACCAGCAAGCTGCCACTATAATATTCTTGTGGAAGAAGCTGAGCCAGCGTGACAAAGACCGGATTGTTTATGCTGCCTGTCACCAAGACAGGCTGGTGATTGGTCGCTTTTGGTCACAAAAAAATAAGACCTTTATCCCTGGAGTGGAGAGCACAAGGAAGTGCACTATGGTGTGCAGGGGTTAATCTGCCAAAGTGGCCTGACCACTGCCGTGTGGTAGATATCAACGGGGATCTGCTCATTGTGGTTGTTGTAGAAAACATCCCCCAGACTCTACACCTGCTCCAGCCACGTCCACAACTCCTAGAGAGAAACATACACACACTAACACACACACACACCTGAAGGATACACCTGTGGGAGCAACTATTGCCCACCATTAGAGTGCTTGGCTTGACCCATGTCAACATGACCAACAGGAACATACTTTTTTGCTGTAATGTGTAATGTGTAAGCAATACGTCTCAACCACTAGGGTATACTCACAGTGCTTTATTAAAATGTATGCACTCACTACTGTAAGCCGCTCTGGATAAAAGTGTCTGCTAAATGACTAACATGTACAGTGGGGAGAACAAGTATTTGATACACTGCCGATTTTGCAGGTTTTCCCACTTACAAAGCATGTAGAGGTCTGTAATTTTTATCATAGGTACACTTCAACTGTGAGAGACGGAATCTAAAACAAACATTGTATGATTTTTAAATAATGAAATTGCATTTTATTGCATGACATAAGTATTTGATCACCTACCAACCAGTAAGAATTCCGGCTCTCACATACCTGTTAGTTTTTCTTTAAGAAGCCCTCCTGTTCTCCACTCATTACCTGTATTAACTGCACCTGTTTGAACTCGTTACCTGTATAAAAGACACCTGTCCACACACTCAATCAAACAGACTCCAACCTCTCCACAATGGCCAAGACCAGAGAGCTGTGTAAGGACATAGGGATAAAATTGTAGACCTGTACAAGGCTGGGATGGGCTACAGGACAATAGGCAAGCAGCTTGGTGAGAAGGCAACAACTGTTGCCGCAATTATTAGAAAATGGAAGAAGTTCAAGATGACGGTCAATCTCCCTCGGTCTGGGGCACCATGCAAGATCTCACCTTGTGGGGCATCAATGATCATGAGGAAGGTGAGGGATCAGCCCAGAACTACACGGCAGGACCTGGTCAATGACCTGAAGAGAGCTGGGACCACAGTCTCAAAGAAAACCATTAGTAACACTACGCCGTCATGGATTAAAATCCTGCAGCGCACGCAAGGTCCCCCTGCTCAAGCCAGCGCATGTCCTGGCCCGTCTGAAGTTTGCCAATGGCCATCTGGATGATCCAGAGGAGGAATGGAAGAAGGTCATGTGGTCTGATGAGACAAAAATAGAGCTTTTTGGTCTAAACTCCACTCGCCGTGTTTGGAGGAAAAAGAAGGATGAGTACAACCCCAAGAACACCATCCCACCGTGAAGCATGGAGGTGGAAACATCATTCTTTGGGGATGCTTTTCTGCAAAGGAGACAGGACGACTGCACCGTATTGAGGGGAGGATGGATGGGGCAATGTATCGCGAGATCTTGGCCAACAACCTCCTTCCCTCAGTAAGAGCATTGAAGATGGGTCGTGGCTGGGTCTTCCAGCATGACAACGACCCGAAACACACAGCCATGGCAACTAAGGAGTGGCTCCGTAAGAAGCATCTCAAGGTCCTGGAGTGGCCTAGCCAGTCTCCAGACCTGAACCCATTAGAAAGTCTTTGGAGTGAGCTGAAAGTCCGTATTGCCCAGCGACAGCCCCGAAACCTGAAGGATCTGGTGCAGTGTGTGCTAACCTGGTCAAGAACTACAGGAAACGTATGATCTCTGTAATTGCAAACAAAGGTTTCTGTAACAAATATTAAGTTCTGCTTTTCTGATTTATCAAATACTTATGTCATGCAATAAAATGCAAATTAATTACTTAAAAATCATACAATGTGATTTTCTGGATTTTTGTTTTAGATTCCGTCACTCAGTTGAAGAGTACCTATGATAAAAATTACAGACTTCTACATGCTTTGTAAGTGGGAAAACCTGCAAAATCGGCAGTGTATCAAATACTTGTTCTCCCCACTGTATCTATACAATGTTCTCATGATTTGCTATGAGATATTATACTTTAGTAATCCACAATGATCTGATGATGTAGAAGTCTAATAATGACATTATCCTCCATATTCCTACAGAAACCTTGCAACTTCAAAATGTTTGCCTACAGTAGGGCACTGCACGGTTGGGTGACCGGGGCCAACTGGGACTGCCTCCTGGGGGAATTCAGGTGTGTGTGAAGGATAACTGGGTCCTGCATAACTTCATGAGGATGGACACGAGGACCAGGAGGGGATCTACAGCTCGCCGCTGTGTGCCAGAGGAGAGGTCTACTGCTCTGCAGGGTGTTTCAAGAATGGGGGCCAACAACACAACACGAGAGGCAATCCGTTTGCGGGAGATCTTCACCGCCTACTTCTTTGAAGAGGGTGCTGTTCCCTGGCAACACCGTAGACTACACTATGCACAACCAAAGGCTCTTTTAAGAGACATCCACATTGCAATATGAGTATTCTTCCATTTACTTAGCTACGTATGTCAACTGCAGTTTTTCAGTTCCCAGTTTCTCTCCCTTTGATTTCTACTTCTCAGTTGAGGGTGCTGTTTAGGTAAGGGTTATGTCTGTTCAAAAACAAAACAGGCTCTTTTAAGTCACCCATATTGAAAAAAAATTGAACAATTAGACAGCCTATAATCCACACCTACACACTCGTGTATCAATCTGATTGATGGATTGTGTTGTGCAGTCAGCAGGCTCAGGTGTAGAACTGTGGCTCATTCCACCTTCAAAAAATAGGCAAGAGGACCAACCATGGAGAATAGTAAGACACCTCCTTATTACTAATTATATAACTACGCTATATTGCTTGTAGTACTCTGCAGCCACTTAGTGTGGACACCAGGTGAGGCCGCATACAGATTCTTGTTGAACACTGTCTCTTTACCTACCTTATTTTCTCAAAAACAGTCTCTCTCCTTCACTTCATCCCTCTCCCCCCTTCTCCCTAGAGGTAGTATTATTAAAGACATTGAAGTACAGAGAGATGTAGTAGTCCCAAATTTAAGGTCAGTTTTGCATTTCACCTCCTGGTGATTATGATGACTGACAGTGTTAGCATGATTAAGCCTTGATTTGTTAATTTTATTCTATCTCTCTCTCCATCTGTCTCTTGTCTGCTGGTATGTTATGATGTAAGAGAGGATGCCAACCCCCAGATCCGTCATCGCAACCTCTCCCGCTCTTAAGATAACCTTCGGGCCAACTGGGGGCCCAAGGCTGGTTAGGAGAAACCGCTAGAGACACTATTATGTAATTGTGATGAACTAAGAGAATATTAAGTTTAGTAGCACTGTAGTTAATTAATCATGCAGTCTTCCCTGCTATTTGGTTCTTACCTCTTTCCCTTTCTGTCTTTTACACTCTTTCTCATACCTTCTCTTTCTTTCTCTGTTTTTATAATGCACATCTTGTGTGCATTATAAAAACAGAGGAAGAAGTCCAGATTGAACTTGTATTTATAATATTACAATTATGATATTCATAATGCATGTATTAAGTATTTATAACACTTGGATAATAAACTTTCAGTAAAATGTTTCACATTTCTACTGGAATTGGTTCACATTCTCTACTGGTTGAAATTAAGTCTCTCATTTGATGAAATACTACACCTATTCGGTGTCCTCAGATCAGTGCAGATGAAGAAAATTAGATACAATGTGTAACCATTGATGTCCCAGGACCAGAATTGGTAAACACTGTTGAAGTGTATAATTGTAATACATACATGCAGACTGGAGTTTGATACTCCTGCTATTGTATATGACTGAAAAAGTTTCATTCATACCTGACCTACACCTTTATTTGACAAGGTAGAGTACATGATCAGTGAAAATATTCAATGTACAGGCTACAATGTGGGGATCTCATGCTTGGTAATAACCTCATGCATATACAATTTGCATCCTTGGCACAAAGTTTTATATTATATTCTACTGAATCCAAAGGCTTCATTGATGCCATTCAGACTGTTTTGGGAAGCGGTGTTTCTTGCGGCATGGCCAGTAGTGGCGGCATGGCCAATATCAGTGAATGATACAAAGTTACATCTTGAATTAATGGGTAGACCTACAGTAGCTACAGGACAGCAGCTTAAGCTTAAAGCTACAGTCTGGGTAATTATTTGTCATGCCTCGTCTTAAGAGGATCAGATGGTGACATGGGTCTCAGCAGGGTCAGGCAGCCAGGGAAGACCAGTCTGTGACGGAGTTGAGGTGAATTTGATTAATTACAAGATTAAGGGTATACTGGGCAACTTTCATAAGGTCTGGATGCCTTATGGAATACAGTACGACTCCCCTGACATGCCCACGTCAGGGGAGATACCTATTTAGGCAATCCCTAGCTGCTGGGCTGCTCAGTCCTGGCCTTAGGTTTCTGCCGTCCTGTGGGTTGTCACTCTGGCCTTGGCCTAGCACACCCAAAACCATTAATGAATGTTTCACTAAAATCCTAAAGCTGAGTGGGGTGTGTTGGGTTGGGGCTCTGCAGGGTGGTGGACCCATAGGGACAGTATTGGGCGACCCAGCTATATTGTATGCAAGTAAAAAGAGCTCTACAGTACTATTAGTCCTATGAGATTAATTATATTGAGGATTTGCTGTTTCTGTGTGTTAATTTTTATTTGAGGTGTATGTGTTTTTTTTGTGTTTTATTTGTTTCCTAACCTTTCCCTTGGGAATAGAAACGAATTAAAGGTGTGAACTGGGAAGGAAATTATGTTGGGAGAGAGTTGAGGTATTGACTAGACTGGTCTGGGTCGGCATGCAGGCTGCTCAGGCTGGACGGTCTGGCTGGAATTTGATATAGAGGACGTCTTAATAAAGACAATCAAAAGTATTTGTATTTTTTAAAGAGTTTCTTTTGTTAGGCTATTGGTTAAATGTGCAAAACAATATTTATTATTTAATTACCTTTGATCTAGTTCAGTCTTATTAATCGCTAAACCTATTTAATAATTATCTCTTACCTAGCTTGATGACTGTGGGCATTTGTGATTACTTTCTGTAAGCAAAATAAAGACAGCATATTTGATTGTGTAAAAATGCAAGTAATTAGCTTTAGATGTCCCAATCCCCTGCCAGGTTATGCCCCAACACGTCTAAAACCAAAGGGGTGCCCCTGCTTGGCCCTATGGCACTTCGGCACAATCTGACAATATTTGACTTTCACTCAGTACAACACCACCCAGGAGAGGCCTGATGCGAACAATGGATTGGATCCATTAGAGTGTGCCTGCCGTGGGGGGACTACGGAACGTTCCTCAAGGACTTTTAACATTTTATTTTTGGACTTGTCCAGTTGGTACTTTTAGCCAAGATTGAGGAACACGCTTCTGTCTGTGTTTGAAAGGTCTTCATTCACCACTCATTCACACAAACTGATACAAGTGCAAGAACTGACTTATATTCACTTGTCTATTTCCCATTCTTCAATCTGGTCTTTGATATACAGAGTGTACAAAACATTAGGAACTCCTTCCTAATATTGAGTTGCACCCACTTTTGCCCTTAGAACAGCCTCAATTTGTCGGGGCATGGACTACAAGGTGTGAAGTGATCCACAGGGATGCTGGCCCATATTAACTCCAATGCTTCCCACAGTTGTGTCAAGTTGGCTGGATGTCCATTGGGTGGTGCACCATACTACCATACCCCATTCAAAGGCACTTAAATATTTTGTCTTACCCATTCACCCTCTGAATCACATCACCAACAAACTATCATTGTCCAAACACAACAAGACAGTCGTGAAGAGGGCACACCAACGCCTATTTCCCCTCAGGAGACCCATTAAACGTTCTACAGATGTACCATCGAGAGCATCCTGACCGGTTGCATCACCGCCTGGTATGGCAATTGCTCAGCATCCGAACCTAAGGCGTTACAGAGGGTAGTGCGTACGGCTCAGTACATCAGTAATAAACTGTTCTCTCTGCTACCGCACGGCAAGCGGTACTGGAGAGCCAAGTCTAGGTCCAAAAGGCTCCTCAACAGCTTCTATCACCAAGCCATAAGACTGCTGAACAATTAATAAAATGGCTACCAGGACTATTTCCATCGACCCCTACTGCTGCTGCTTGCTGTTTACTATCTATGCATAGTCACTTTACCCCTACATGTACTGTACATGTACATATTGCCTCAATTACCTTGACTAACCTGTACACCCGCACATTGACTGGGTACCGGTACTCCCTGTATATAGCCTCGTTATTGTTATTTTTTTTTTTTTTTTTTTTTTACTTGAGTTTATTAGTAAATATTTTCTTAAAACTGCATTGTTGGTTAAGGGCTTGTAAGTAAGCATTTCACGGTAAGGTCTACACCTGTTGTATTCAGCGCATGTGACAAATAAAATTGATTTGAATTGCACACATACACAATCCATGTCTCAATTGTCTCTAGGCTTAGAAATCCTCATTTAACCTGTCTCCTCCCCATCATCTACACTGATTGAAGTGGATTTAACAGGTGACATCAATAAGGGATCATAGCATTCACCTGGTCAGTCTTTTATGGAAAGAGCATGTTTTGTACATTCATTGTATATTTTAGATGACGCACGTGTGATGTCTGATACATGAATAAAAATGATTTACCCTGGACATGAGACTTGATTTTTAGAACTTTTGAATCATAAACTCTAAGTATTGTCTTAAAGATAGTCTTGATGTGTAAGTTACCATAGTTAGTAAAAATGTAAAGAACAACAGGCTGTGAAAAAGTTATTATTTTGTAACCTAACTATTAAAAATGAACATCATTTACACAGCTTTATTGCATTTAGTTAACCCCCAAATTCGGTCATTGAAAGCCTTGACTGCTGCATCCTTCCTCAGGGAACGGCCTGCTGACAACAGAGTAGGCATGTTTTTTTATGTGCTGGTCTAGAGTTCCATGGCCCAGCAGAATCAACTGGGGACAGGGGGAAGGACACTTTTTTATTAAAGTCTGGGAGAGCATGAGTTTTGAAGTACAGTAAATCCAACCAGTGTTGTGGAGGTGCTTTGCTGCAGGATGGACTGGATATATTGAAGCAACATCTCAAGACATCAGTCAGGAAGTTAAAGCTTGGTCGCAAATGGGTCTTCCAAATGGACAATGACCCAAAGCATACTTCCAAAGTTGTGGCTTAAGGACAACAAAGTCAAGGTATTGGAGTGGCCATCCCAAAGCCCTGACATCAATCCTATAGAAAATCTGTGGGTAGAACTGAAAAAGCGTGCGTAAGCAAGGAGGTCTACAAACCTGACTCAGTTACACCAGTTCTGTCAGGAGGAATGGGCCAAAATTCACCCAACTTATTGTGGGAAGCTTGTGGAAGGCTAACCGAAACGTTTGACCCAATTTAAATAATTTAAAGGCAATGCTACCAAATACTATTTGAGTGTATGAAGTAAACTTCTGACCCACTGGGAATGTGATGAAAGAAATAAAAGCTGAAATAAATCATTCTCTCTACTATTATTCTTAAAATAAAGCGGTGATCCTAACTGACCTAAGACAGGGAATTTTTACTAGGATTAAATGTCAGGAATTGTGAAAAACTGAGTTTAAATGTATTTGGTTAAGGTGTATGTAAACGTAAGACTTCAACTCTAAGTATTTAGACCCTTTGCTATGAGAATCAAAATTGAGCTCAGGTGCGTCCTGTTTCCATTGATCATCCTTGAGATGTTTCTACAACATGATTGGAGTCCACCTGTGGTCAATTCAATTGATTGGACATGATTTGGAAAGGCACACACCTGTATATATAAGGTTCCACAGTTGACAGTGCATGTCAGAGCAAAAACCAAGCTATGAGGTTGAATTAATTATCCGTAGAGCTCAGAGACAGGATTGTGTTGAGGTACAGATCTGGGTATGTGTACCAAAACATTTCTGCAGCATGGAAGGTCCCCAAGAACAGGGGCCTCCATCATTCTTAAATAGAAGAGGTTTGGAACGACCAAGACTTTTCCTAGAGCTGGCCGCCTGGCCAAACTGAAACACTCTGACAGAGCTCCAGAGTTCTTCTGTGGAGATGGGAGAACCTTACAGAAGGACCACCATCTCTGCGGCACTCCACCAATCAAAAGATGAACGGAGCAAAGTACAGAGAGATCCTTGATGAAAACCTGCTCCAGAGCGCTCAGGACCTCAGACTGGGGCGAAGGTTCACCTTCCAACAGGACAACGACCCAAAGCACACAGCCAAAGCAGGAGTGTCTTCGGGAGAAGTCTCTGAATGTCCTTGAGTGGCCCAACCAGAACCCAGACTTCAACCTGATCGAACATCTGATATGATGTGATTTTCAATAGGATCTGTGGAATGTGTTTTCTAAGTCTGTCACTGAAGACGGGGCCAGTCTAACGTCTAGGTGTGCTTTAACTATTAGAGTGCCTTATCTATTGGAATGTGTGTTTGTAAATATCATGTCACATTGGCGCCAGCTAGTCTGAGCTAGGCCTCTTGCTATCTCTCTCTCTGTCTTTGTTGATGTATGCCAGATGTATGGACATCTTGTTTTGACCATGGTATATAAACTTCTGGCTTGCCTTTGTCTAGCTTCTGCTTGACAATTACATTCACCGGTGGTTGCTATGCAGATCCAGATCTGTAATAAATATTGTATCAACTC
Source organism: Thymallus thymallus (assembly GCA_023634145.1). NCBI lineage: Eukaryota > Metazoa > Chordata > Actinopteri > Salmoniformes > Salmonidae > Thymallus > Thymallus thymallus. The sequence continues at coordinate 17,238,961 of CM042382.1, forward strand.
ATTTTATATTTCTTCTCGCATTCTGAACTTCTTCATACCAGAAAATCATCTTATCAAATTGGCATCTAAGAACAGGATTCCAGCGCACGGCTGAACCAACAGGTATCAGAATCTTATTATTAAAGATTAAGATTGTGGAGAATCTGCTTATCTTGAGGTGAAGCTGGTCTGGTAAGAACGTAAAATTCTATGTTTTTGTATGGGGGAAGGATGATTTGGTGTTGTTAGAAGGATTATCAGATGTTGTGAAGGTGTGAGGAAGGCATTAGACTGACAAATTCGAAGAAAAATAAGAAGTGGAGTGATGCTGTGATTCAAAATAGGGTGCATTCAAATAAATGAGTAGACAAGCAAAGGAAAAATAAGATCCTCAAAAGGCAAGTGGTAAGCCCTAGTTTGAAGTTTATGGAATAATCGTAAAACAAGAGAAGTTATCCTCTTTAACAAGCTTTTGGAAACAAAATAAGACTTGGTTGAAAAGAGAGAATTATGAGGTTCGAGGCCTCTGAGAGAATAATAATTGTTAAACAAGATGATCCAATCATTAGCAAGCTGTTGCTGGAACAATATTATCTTTCAATAGACAAACAAAATGTTAATAGAGCTCAAGTTGGGAATTTGATTCAAATATTTAATTACTAACATTGCATGAACTTTAAATTATGGGGAGTCAGTAAGGCAGAGTCGGGCAAGACCAGCATAATTAAAACTAAATCAGAGCTTGATTTACCTCGAAGGGAAAGGAAAGCAATGACAATTGTTTACTAATATAGTAAGGTGCACCTGTAATTATTTTAAACCTATAACCTATTTTAGAAGGATTGAAATATGTACAAGTGCATTCATTTCCAAAGGAACACTGTGTTTTCCTTGCAGCATTGCGTTGCAGGGGCGGTTGCAGTGCGTTCTGTGTGGTGCATATGTTGAATTTATCAAATGTGTGCGTAAAGCTGTATTCGTAAAGAGGTTGACAGAAATGGTAGTAGGAGGGGAATATTGAACTTTTGTTGCACAAATATCTAGATGACGCTGCATACTATTTTGTGCAGTGTTGCATTAGGAGTGTTCAAAGCGTAACTACAGACATCCTGGTTTGAGTCCAGGCTGTATCAATACCAGCTGTGATTGGGAGTCCCGTAGGGCGGTGCACAATTGGCCCAGTGTGGGCAGTCATTGTAGATAATAATTTGTTCTTACCTTACTTGCCTAGTTACAGTATATGAAGGTTTAATAAAATAAAACAAATAAAAAATCCTAGGAACTCACCCTGAAGTTAAAATTAAGATATTGTAGAAAAAACTACTAATTGAGTAGGTATGTTTGGGAATTGCATTGTTTGAATGTGATATGAGAGTTGACTGAATGTGGAAATAAGTCTTAATATGAAGTTTGGATCGTAACATATAGAAATATGTATAATAAACTGATTGAAATTTGGATGAGAAGCTTTGATATAACGTTATCTTGGGGTTCCGTTCTTTCACTGCCCATCATTGAATATCACGGGGTGGTATTGAGAGCGGGATGATATGTTAGAAAGCAGAGGAAGGTCTATAGTTTCCGTTGAGGATCCAATGATGGGCCGGTTCCGTCAGGTCCTGTTTGGTTTTGTTGGTCCCCATTAACAGGCAGCTGCCCTGCATTGTCTCTAATTGGGGATTCTACTTAAGTTGATGAGTTTTCCACCTGTGTGTGGTTATTGTTTGTGCATGTCGCACAACAGTTCATGGTTGCTGCCTTTCCTTTTGTTGTTTTTGTGATTCCGACAATAAAGCATGTCGATTTACTACAGCGCTGCACCTTGTTTCCTGCCTACCACCAGCCGTGACAGAATAATCCACCGAAACGGGACCAAGCAGCGCTGGACAGTGAAGGAACTCCTTGGAGGTTGGGAGACTGACTCCGAGGAGGAGGACCTTCAATGTCAAGCCCTGGATTATGACCTGGATCCAAGGCAGCGGCAACACCGGTGGGCTACACTTCAGCAAGCCGAATTACAGGCCCAGCGAATAGCCCTGAAGAGCCCTCATACCATTTTTTTTGGGGGGGGGGGGCTATGGGGAGCGGCAGATAAGTTCCCAGCCCGGTACCTCCAGTGCCGGCTCCCCGCACCAGCGCTCCTGTGCCTGTTCCCAGCCCAGAGCCCCCAGTGCCGGTTCCCAGCCCGGTACTTCCAGTGCCGGCTCCCCCCACCAGGGCTCCTGTACCTGTTTCCAGCCCAGAGTCCCCAGTGCCGGTTCCTAGCCCGGTACTTCCAGTGCCGGCTCCCCGCACCAGGGATCCCATGCCGGTTCCCAGCCCGGTGCCCTCAGTGCCGGGTCCCAGCCCGGTACCTTCAGTCCCGGCTCCCCGCACCAGGGCTCCTGTGCCTGTTTCCAGTCCAGAGCCCCCAGTGCCGGTGCCAGTGCCCAGTTCTGCTTCGGGGGTGGAGTCTCCACCTAAACCGGTGCCACTTCCTGCTCCGGGGCCAGAGTCTCCGCCGGACCAGGTGCCATGTCCTGCACCGGGCCCGGAGCCTCTACCTGATCCGGAGTCTCCACTGACGCCGGCTTCCCGCCCCTCCCCCCCTTGGGTGTTCCGGATCTTGCGGTTTGCGCATTTGGGGGGGGGGGGGTACTGTCAGGTTCTGACTATAGGGAGGCCTCTAGCCATCTTTATGTTGGTCTGGAGGTGACTGTCAGTGCCTGACACAGGGGAGGTTTTCTAGGAAAATCTAGGTTTGGTTTTGTTGGTTCCCAATTAGAGGTTGCTGCCTTTCCTTTTGTTGGATTCTGTGAAGATATGAAAATGTGATTGTATGTGTGTATGATTGATTACTAGAGATTTGTAATGATGGAACTTAATGATAATAATGACCTAAACTTGCGCTCCCAGACATAGACATACGTCAAGTCTGGGAAATAGTCTCAGTAACTGATTGGCGTATATAAACCTTTGGTAAAAGTATGGGGAATTGATTTACCCTATCGATGTAACTATAAAACGCTCATGGGATTTTCTGAAGTCCGGGTAATACATTTAAAATCAAACATGTCATACGGTAGGGTTTGTCAACTAGACGTAGCATCGGGCCACATTTTTTATTAGTTAATAGTCGATGGGAGGCCAGATGGGAACTCTGCCATATGCACTGAAAGGATTTTTTTTTCTCGTAGTATGAGAGTTAGAGCAAAATTTTGACGTTTCTAACGTAGTACAGAGCCTAACATAGGGTGTTTCATCAAGATAATGAAACCGCGAGGAGAGAGGAACATAAATAACTTTTGTATAAGAGGTGTACTATAGCAAAGACATGAAGAGACTAAAATCTCAGGAGTATTCTACCACTTCGGATAGAAAAAATGAGAAAATCGAATCATGGATAAAATTCAGCCGCATTTTCTTGCTGACAGGGAATTCCAATCTAATCTAGCTTCAAAAGATATAATACGCCAGGGTATTGATGTTAGCGTTCTATCAGCGTAATCGCACTGACTGTGCTATTTGTGATATAAATTCTGAAGTAGAACAGAATACAGTGTATACATATGAGATGAGTGAAGCAGTATGTTGTGCACCTGTAAAAGTTTGTGAGGGTCTTAGGGGCCAAATTTCTTCAGCCTTCTGAGGTTGCCCAGGGCCCCAAGCTTAGTGATGAGCTTGGAGGGTACTATGGTGTTGAAGGCTGAGCTATAGTCAATGAACAGCATTCTTTCATAGGTATTCCTCTTGTTCAGATGGGATAGGGCAGTGTGCAGTGCAATTGCGATTGCATCGTTGGTGGATCTATTGAGGCTGTAATTTAAGTTGGTCTAGGGTGTCAGGTAAGGTAGAGGTGATATGATCCTTAACTAGCCTCTCAAAGCACTTCATGATGACTGAAGTGAGTGCTACGGGGCGTTAGTCATTTAGTTCAGTTACCTTTGCTTTCTTGGGTACAGGAACAATGGTGAACAACTTGAAGCAATTGGGGACAGCACACTGGGATGAGAAGAGATTGAATATGTCCCTAAACACTCCAGCCAGCTGGTCTGTTCTTGAGGACACGGCTAGGGATGCCGTCTGAGCTGGCAGGCTTGCTGAGATGTACTGAGTACCCAGCTGGCTGTATGGACAGGGACAGTATATACCGAGAGAGACATGATTCCGTGAAACAGAGCATGTTACAGTCCCTGATGTCTCTCTGGAAAGAGATCCTCACCCTGAGCTTGTCTACTTTATGGTCCAGAGACTGAACATTAGCAAGTAATAAACTCGGAAGCGGTGGATGGTGTGCACGCCTCCTGAGTCGGACTAGAAGTCCACTCAGAATACCTCTTGTCTGCCAGCGGCGTCTTGGAGCAGCCTCTGGGATAAGTTCAATTGCCCTGGGGGGTACGAAAAAAAGGATCCAATTCAGGAAAGTCGTATTCCTGGTTGTAATGCTGGTGAGTTACCGCCACTCTGATATCCAAAAGTTATTTCCAGCTGTATATAATAACACAAAGAAAATGTTCTGGGTTAATAATATAAGAAATAACACACAAAAAAACAAAATACTGCAAAGTTGCTTAGGAGTTATAAGCAGAGCTGCCATGTCTGTCGGCGCCATCTTGGTAATGTGAAGCTAACTGAAGCTGGTTAACTTTAGAAAACCCTGAGTACATCTATCTTGATTTAATTTAATCTCGTTCTCAGACACTTGCACACCCAAATGCGCTGTGTACATAATAGCCTGGGGACGAGGTTAGATTTAATCAGAAGTTTTGCTAATGCACATTCTATTGCACATGCCATTAAGTTCAAGGTAATGAAGCTAGATGTCCAGTCTGAGAAGGAAGATCAAATCAGGTAAATTGCCCATTTAGGTTATAAGACAAGAACACAAGCATTTAAATATAATTGTCTTCCCTCCCCACTAGAACGACTGATACAAACAAAACAGAATAAGTAAACACTTAAATGCAAGAAAAGTCAATTTCCTATAAAAGAACAAGACTAACGCTTTAATGAAAGCCTGCAGGTGTAATGCGTTACGCAGAAGTTATAATGCATTGTAAGACTTGTAATGAGCATGTACCAGTAAGTAAAAGTAAAATTTATTTATATAGCACATTTCACAGATAAAAATCACAAAGTGCTTCACAATAAAATAAAATACAATAACAAATCTTGAAACACAAGAACACCAAACAAAAATCGAAAACATAACAAACAACCATAAAAACCCCTCGACTACCTAAAAGCCTGCTTGAAGAGCAAAGTCTTCAGTTGCTTTTTAAAAGAATCAACAGAGTTCGCAAAACGCAGAAGGGGAGGCAAAGCATTCCACAGCTTAGGAGCCACTGCCTGGAATGATTGGTCCCCTCTAGTTTTAAAATAAGTGCGAGGAACAACTAATAGCCTCTGATCTAATGACCTGAGACTCCGGGTGGGAGTGTGAAGCTGTATCAAGTCAGTGATTTAAGTAGGCACTTGACCATGCAAGGCTCTGAAGGTAAGAACCAGGATTTTAAAATGAATTCTATACTGGACTGGTAACCAGTGTAAAACAGGTGTGATGTGTTCTCTTTTCTTAATGTGAGTTAAAAGCCTTGCAGCAGAGTTCTGAACAGCCTGGAGGCGATAAAGCTCCTTCTTACTCAAACAGGTAAAAAGACTGTTACAGTAATCCAAACGAGAGGAGATGAATGCATGAATGATCATCTCCAACTCACCCTTAGTCACAAATGATCTTAATTTTGAAATATTCCTCAGTTGGAAGAAACAGTTTCTAACTAATTGTTTAGAGTGGAGCTCCAAGGACATAGCTGAATCAAAAACAACACCTAAGCTCCTAAGACTCGGTTTGACAGACGAGCCTAAATCACCAATATGCTGTATTATCTTTGGGATTTTACTTTCAGGGGCGATAATTAGTGTTTCTGTTTTGTCTGAATTCAGAAGCAAAAAGTTGTCACATAACCACTGTTTGATATTAGTCAGACAGTTGATTAGGGAAGACAGTTTAGAGAACTCAGTTTCCTTAAAGGAGCAATACAGTTGTATATCATCCGCATACAGATGGTAAGATATGTCACTAAACTGACTAATTATCTGTCCGAGAGGAAATATGTACAAGAGGAACAGAATAGGGCCCAAGACAGACCCCTGAGGTACCCCACATGACAACTCTGCAGTTACCACCTTATAATGTCTCATAATTATTAGTTATACATTATTAAGGCCTATACTGGCAGACTGTAAGTAAAGTGGTAACACAAGACTTACCACATTCTTCGATAACGTCTGTTCAACACAAAACAATACGCTACTTCCACGTAAAACAGGTTTTGAATATACTGTAGTCATTAGGCTATATGGTAACTCAGTAACTACAGCCAGACAATGGGTTCCATGTGGGTGGGAGGTTATATTAGGTTAATACAGTATGTTTGTTTAATCCTCTTCACAAGATCTATAGTATTTATTTGTTGCTTTTGTATACACATACTGTATCAGTAAAACTTTCCTCATATGTAATATAACAATATACAAGGGGATGTTCCTGCAGGTTTGTGCATGAAAACACATCGTAGCCTACTATATGTTCGCATCCCAAATAGCAGCCTATTCCCTATGGCCCTGATCAAAAGTAGGGCTGGACTTTTTTTACACTCATGTTGTGTCATTACTTTGCGCTGTGAGTGTGCCCCAGTGACATACCATCTGTCACACTGTGACAGAGAGTGTGAAGCCCCCTTCTTTTTTGGCAATACCCCTCTCTGTGATGTTGATGTTGGTGCCTTGTAGCGGTGGTAGTCAGGGTCCTGGCAGAATCTTATTAGTGCCCGTCTTCCTCCCAGGGCCGTCTTCCTCCACGCCACAGAAGTTGGCTGTATGCCTATTTGTGTTGAGGTCTGGGATGTCAGGCGTGGATCCTCATCACTGTATATGCTGCACCGTTAAATTGACCAAATGTGGCCATTGCGGAGACCTTTGCACTGTCGGTCATCCTCTTGTAGGACGCCACTATGGTTTTAATGGACGGATCGTTCTTTCTTCTCATCACATCCTCAACCATCTCCACAAGGTCCTCATCCAGCCAAGGGTCTTCCATCTTGTGTTTAATATTTCATCTCCTGGTGTAGGCCATCTTGTTCATCTATCTCTGTTTGCGGGTTCTCCCCTGTCTGTATCCCTGTTTGATGACAAAAAAGGGAAAATAGTGATAATATACACAATGTGTATTGTACCTGTAGCAGTACTAACTGGGCATATTGCTCTGTCGGCTGAGGCGAAGACATATTCGTCTCCAGGCTCTTCTTGGAGATCATATTTGAATGTGTCCAGTGCTACAGGTTTGTATCAAATTTGAGGAAGGGGAATGGCCATTTTTAAAAAGGACCCTCAACTTTTGTGCCATCTCCTCGGATACATCTCTATGTCGCCAGCATATGATTATGGTTTCTGTTGATGTTGAGGTGAAGGAAGTAGCCAGCCAGTATACTGGAAGCCTATATACTGTTGTTCAGGCATCTTCTAGCATTAGTAAAGGCTATCTAGTTAGCTAGCTATCTCTGATGTCACAGTGAAGTCTCTCAGACCTCTGGTGACAGGTCAAGATTCTTCATTCTACTTGGACTACTGTAGCTAGCTATACAGAGCATTTAGAAAGTATTTAGACCCCTTGACTTTTTCCACATTTTGTTACGTTACAGCCTTTAAAATGTATTAAATGGTTTATTTTCCTCATCAATCTACACACAATACTCCATAATAACAAATAAATTGTTTAACTGCAAAAAATACTAAAATCCTAATCGTGTCCAGAAAATTGCCCATATCCATTACGATACTTGTTTTGTCCGACTACTCGGCACACCCCTAGTACAAAACATGATTTCCATTCTTCCAATGAAACTGAGGAGTCAACATGAGAGTAATTGTTTGCGTATTGTCTGAGACAAACCCCCCATCCCCTATCTTCGTACCTACAGTGGGGAGAACAAGTATTTGATACACTGCCGATTTTGCAGGTTTTCCTACTTACAAAGCATGTAGAAGTCTGTAATTTTTTTATCATATGTACTCTTCAACTGTGAGTGACGGAATCTAAAACAAAAATCCAGAAAATCACATTGTATGATTTTTAAGTAATTAATTTGCATTTTATTGCATAACATAAGTATTTGATACATCAGAAAAGCAGAACATAATATTTGGTACAGAAACCTTTGTTTGCAATTACAGAGATCATACGTTTCCTGTAGTTCTTGACCAGGTTTGCAAACACTGCAGCAGGGATTTTGGCCCACTCCTGCATCCAGATCCTTCAGGTTTCGGGGCTGTCGCTGGGCAATACGGACTTTCAGCTCCCTCCAAAGATTTTCTATTTGGGTTCAGGTCTGGAGACTGGCTAGGCCACTCCAGGACCTTGAGATGCTTCTTACGGAGCCACTCCTTAGTTGCCATGGCTGTGTGTTTCGGGTCGTTGTCATGCTGGAAGACCCAGCCACAACCCATCTTCAATGCTCTTACTGAGGGAAGGAGGTTGTTGGCCAAGATCTCGCGATACATGGCCCCATCCATCCTCCCCTCAATACGGTGCAGTCGTCCTGTCCCCTTTGCAGTAAAGCATCCCCAAAGAATGATGTTTTCACCTCCATGCTTCACGGTTGGGATGGTGTTCTTGGGGTTGTACTCATCCTTCTTCTTCCTCCAAACACGGCGAGTGGAGTTTAGACCAAAAAGCTCTATTTTTGTCTCATCAGACCACATGACCTTCTCCCATTCCTCCTCTGGATCATCCAGATGGTCATTGGCAAACTTCAGACGGGCCTGGACATGCGCTGGCTTGAGCAGGGGGACCTTGCGTGCGCTGCAGGATTTTAATCCATGACGGCGTAGTGTGTTACTAATGGTTTTCTTTGAGACTGTGGTCCCAGTTCTCTTCAAGTCATTGACCAGGTCCTGCCGTGTAGTTCTGGGCTGATCCCTCACCTTCCTCATGATCATTGATGCCCCACGAGGTGAGATCTTGCATGGTGCCCCAGACCGAGGGAGATTGACCGTCATCTTGAACTTCTTCCATTTTCTAATAATTGCGCCAACAGTTGTTGCCTTCTCACCAAGCTGCTTGCCTATTGTCCTGTAGCCCATCCCAGCCTTGTGCAGGTCTACAATTTTATCCCTGATGTCCTTACACAGCTCTCTGGTCTTGGCCATTGTGGAGAGGTTGGAGTCTGTTTGATTGAGTGTGTGGACAGGTGTCTTTTATACAGGTAACGAGTTCAAACAGGTGCAGTTAATACAGGTAATGAGTGGAGAACAGGAGGGCTTCTTAAAGAAAAACTAACAGGTCTGTGAGAGCCGGAATTCTTACTGGTTGGTAGGTGATCAAATACTTATGTCATGCAATAAAATGCAAATTATTTTTTTTTAAATCATACAATGTGATTTTCTGGATTTTTTTTCTGGATTTTTTTTCTCTCACAGTTGAAGTGTACCTATGATAAAAATTACAGACCTCTACATGATTTGTAAGTAGGAAAACCTGCAAAATCGGCAGTGTATCAAATACTTGTTCTCCCCACTGTAGATGCATGTGCACACACGTGCAGCATGCTACAACAGCAGGATCGTATCAAGGACAGCAACACAAATGAATACATAAATACCGCTGTGTAGTACTAAGGCATCCCCTTTGAATCCCAAGGACCAGGACTGAGAACCACTGCTGTTCATTGGGGCCGCTTCATCTGCAGACAGGCTTTCACAGCTCTCTGTATCCGAGGACAAAAAACATCACAAGAAACAGACTTCATTATTCATTATACTCAAATTAGACAGCACTGAATATTGTGTTACTATTTTATCTTTCCTAGGGACTTGAACTACACAAAAGTACCTGCGCTGTCCAGAATAGCCTTTGACAGTTGGGGCTGCTATCCTTTCACCCTCCTCCATGGCTGTTAGCTAGCTACCTACAAATGCATTTTGAGTTTGTTTTTTACAATGATAAATACATCAAGATAGCTAGCTAATATGAAGTTAGGTAGCTGGTGATATTTAATTCACTTAGCAGCTCATTTGAGTAAGTTTGCACTGTAGCTAGTTAGCTAATAATACATTATTTTTTTACATTTTCTAAATGTATTTACTTACTTGAATAGTTTCTCCCAGCCATGTGAACGATTGGAAACAGGGCAAAGTTTGTTTGCCACCAGAGCGGTTTAGAACATATTACTATTTACCTGTGAATAAATTAATGTAATGGAGATTGGACTAAACTTTTTACCCATTTAATAGCCAGACCTCCATACAAAGTTGTGATGCTGAATTCTTGATGCACAACCGAACTGCTGCTATATGCTGCCAGCACGCCCACAAGCGAGACACTCTGGGTGGCCAAAGTGTCATGCAGCAATTTACTGCGTGCTAGTGTACACAAGCCTTAAGACGTGAGCAATGTTGTGCACTGACTGTGTTACTAAAGGGCTGCATTTCTGCGGGATGCTGCAGGCGGTCAGACAGACGACTTTGGGATTAAACATTTTTTGTTGCCCCACAGATTATGTGTAAACGGTCCTCTTTCTGCTTTGGTTATTGTATTAAAAGCAAATATTTTTTGCATTATTCACACACTCAGAATTAGCTGCTTCAACTTCAGTAGCCTACCTCTCGTAGTTGGGCGTGAGAGTTCAAGTGCTCCTACTATGTGTGGTCTCATTGAAATAGAGTAGGTTGCAGGTAGCCTAGCGGTTAAGAGCTTTGGGCCAGTAACTGAAAGGTCGTTTGAATACCTGAGCCAGGTAAATACCAGGTAAAAAATCTGTAGATGTGCCCTTGAGAAAGGCACTTAACCCTAAATGCTCCTGTAAATTGCTCTGAGAATCACGTGGCAGTAACTTCAATATGATTTGACTGTAGTTTACTACAATCTGTTAATAAATAGGCCATTGATAATGGAAAGAAGTGGAGCGCGCTCAACCAACGTGAGTTGAAGTGCAATCAAAAAATGTAATCATTGATAAGGAAAAGGCATAATGCGCACATAGGTTACTGTCACGATGTGGGTGTTGGAGAGACCAAGGCGCAGCGCAGGGATAGTAGTTTGACATTGTTTATGTTATACTACGTAATAATTCACACTACTATGTATAATAACAAACGAAAATGACGAACTAACAGACACAAAAACAAACACGAATAGACTAACGTCACGCTCACACAACACACCAATGAACGGACGTAAAGAAAACACACTTACTTCAAACGTGACTGTGACATACCTCGATAACAACCCACACCAAGTGAAGGACAGACTCAACATATATTGGATCCCTAATTAGAGACAACGGGTAGCAGCTGCCTCTAATTAGAGATCCACCGAAACCCACAAAGAAACAGAAAGGAACGACACTGTCAGACTCTGACCATAGCTACATAGAGAAGCCTATTACTTCTCTATGGCCAGAGCCTGACAGTTACTATGGTGAGCGAGCATTGCGCCTTTTTATTTTCAATAGGTATTGATTGTTAGAGCTGTTTATTACTGTGTAAGTGTGAAAAGCAGGGAATTAGCTAGGGAAATTGACAGATCAATAATGTTACATTGCCATACTGAAAAAAAGTCAGAATATCAATCTTCAATCACTTGGCTGATGGTTTCATTGATTCAGGTCAAGTGCCTAGTTAAATAAAGGTTAAAAATAAAAGAAATAATCATAACAACAACAACAAAAACTAGTGTGATTGAGACAAAAAGAATAGCTAACGTTACCCAACTTTTGTCCAGATCACTCTCTAATGGTACATCAACTGGCGAAAGCTAGCCAAGTTAATTTACTTCTGTTGAAACGGGACAAAAAATGTCCATACCAACAACTGCTGTTAGATAGCAATATGAGGTGGCTATTATTACTATCTGATAGATAGCTAGAGGCTAGAGCTGACCTGGCTTTGGTAGCTACTAGCTAGCGTAGCTAATTCATTAATCTCAGTCGAGAGGGGATGAAACATTAGCTAGCGTACTAGCTCAGCACTGCGAATAAACACTTGTTTATTTTTTGTTCTGTTAAGTTAAACAGCAGTTACCTTGCCAGCTACATCAGTCAACTAAAGAGTAGCCAGTTTCTGCTCTGCTTGTTTTTACAACTCGGTGACAGCGTGCGACACAGACACACTGAACTATGCTTTCAGAAGCCTTGCTGTCACAGTCTATCAGCCTGCTCTGTGGTGTTAATGCATGTTGTCCTAAATCCTGCCGGCTGAACACTCCAAAACAGCCTACCCCTTGGAGGCGTACGCATGCACGACCTGATTTTGCCAAGTGGTAGTTGTCCTGAGACCAATATCTTTATGATGACCCTGGGACAACAACTGCCTCAGCTAATCAACGTTTATGATGTCATCACTGTGTGCCCCGCCGTCGAGTCCGGCAAAAAAATAAAAAATAAATAAAAATAAAAATTACACACCTCTTCCAAGACCTAGCGCACGATTTACAAGGTAAGACCAACGGCTTTTTACATTCTATTAATTAACGTGCATTTACAAGGTAAGACCAACGGCTTTTTACATTCTATTAATTAATGTGCATTTACAAGGTAAGACCAACGGCTTTTTACATTCTATTAATTAACGTGCATTTACAAGGTAAGACCAACGGCTAGGACGTGCCTATTTATTAACCTGCATTTACAAGGTAAGACCAACGGCTTTTTACATTCTATTAATTAACGTGCATTTACAAGGTAAGACCAACGGCTAGGACGTGCCTATTTATTAACCTGCATTTACAAGGTAAGACCAACGGCTTTTTACATTCTATTAATTAACATGTGCCTTCTACCACGGCTGATGATGTTAAAATTCATATTTGTTTTTAGAAGTAATAACGTTGACAGTATTAGCTTGGATTGGCGAGTTAATTGGCAGTTGCCAGCCAAAATTTATCAGCATCGCTGACGTTCTGGCGAAAAAAAAAAAAGAAAATACTGTTTAGATGTTTATATTTTTTATAGTGACCATTATATGAATATGTTGACCTCAAGTCATCACTGATTTATTCTGTTACAGGATGTTGTCCTCAGACCATCATATGAATATGTTGACCTCAAGTCATCTCCTATTTATTCTGTTACAGGATGTTGTCCTCAGACCATCATATGAATATGTTGACCTCAAGTCATCTCCTATTTATTCTGTTACAGGATGTTGTCCTCAGACCATCATATGAATATGTTGACCTCAAGTCATCTCCTATTTATTCTGTTACAGGATGTTGTCCTCAGACCATCATATGAATATGTTGACCTCAAGTCATCTCCTATTTATTATGTTACAGGATGTTGTCCTCAGACCATCATATGAATATGTTGACCTCAAGTCATCTCCTATTTATTCTGTTACAGGATGTTGTCCTCAGACCATCATATGAATATGTTGACCTCAAGTCATCACTGATTTATTCTGTTACATGATGTTGTTCTCAGACAATATAATAAAATGTGTTCCAAAAATGGCTTTCCTGATGGTATAACCTCACAGTAGACCTATCTGTAAAATAATCATATTTATAATAAGTCTTTATCATTGCTTTTGTATTTAGGCTAAAGGACACCAAGTGGCAATAAGAGCACACAATGGAAGGTATGATTTTTACTTTATTTAATGTAATTTAACCATGTTCCATTTTTAACATGTTTTCAAATCTAACACAATGTATACCTTCACCTTGCTGGCGGTTGGGGGAGAGGCTGCTTCTTTGTAAGCTACAAGAGAAGCAACTTCTCACAGCATGTTGTTCTAAACATACATTTGCAATGTTATCAGATGGGCATTTGACATTTTATTGATTTGACAATAAAACATGTATTTATTTATTGACCATTTTAAAACCCAATGTACTTGCAAAATGTGTAATCTATTAATTATTCTTCATCTTTGTAGATGTTAAGGCATTAAGGTGTCTCCAAAATAAAAGGCCAAAGTTCACCATAGGAAGTGTGGGGCCATACAATCTACAAGTGGAAAGTTTCAAAACTTTAATGGAGGACAACGAGGTAACTTAATATCCTTATAGGGATGTTTCACTGCCAGTTAAAGAACTTAAAAGATGTCTGCAAGTACTTTAGGAACCACTGGGAGCCAATTGGTCCTCTGTGGTCTAACTTCACAAGATGTTATAAGCATGGAGACTCTGAAACAAACAATCTAATAGAACGGTATACATTTTTATGCATGTTCACTTGATGATAGTCATCATAACTGAAAGTTAGCATGGTGTTTTGAGTATCTTTAAATTTGTTAGAGTACATTGTAATTGTTCCAACCTGTTACTGCTCCTCATTCAACAAACTGATCTCTCTGCTTTTATTTCCTTATAGCTTCTTCCACCGTTTAAAATACCAATTCCTCTGTGGCATCCGGAATCGTAGATTGGATCATTTGATTGATGTGCTATTGAACAAGACTGACAAGTACTTCAACATAATACAGGATTTGCAGTCTGCTGGGAGAGTCTTTAACCCTCTGGAATGTAAAATGGAAGAAATAAAGAAGTCTGCTCAGAGGATGCTAGACAACGGTTGGGCCACAGCAGTTACCGCAGCTTCAACAGAAACATACATATACAATGTTCCATCTGAAAATAATCCACATGTAGTTTACTGTGTATGCCCTGCAGAGCAGTTCTGCAGTTGTCTCCCTGGTACAAGGGCACGTACATGTAAGCATCTCATTTTATTAAGTCTTCTCACTTGTGGTGATGGTGAAACCTTTCCAGATATGGACACACAACTGCAAGCCCATGCCAAGAACTTGATTCAAAAGAATAAGTATAGAATTTCTACAAAGCCTAAAAAAACACTAGAGGTTGAAAGCTTATTTGGAAGAGCAGTATCAAAACCATGTATAGTGGCGAATGTATGTGACTGCTGTACTTTCTCATATCATAGAAAATGTGCTTGTCTACTACTTACAAAGGGACTTTTAAATGAGATGAGTGAGACATCAAAAAATGCAATTAACATTTCAGTGGAGCCTATATAGGATGAAATTGCAGATGAAGATAGGCGTCGTACAACTATCAGGAAACTGGAAAGCATACTGAAGACTACAGACATGGGAGAAAATTCCTGAGGACATTGCCCATAAAGTCAATGAACTAGAAGTGCAAACAAAGGAAGAAAATATAAACTTTAAAAGATTTGTGCGACTTTGATGAGGACAAGTCACGTAAAATACGGCCACTATTTGCAAACAGAAAAAGAAAGACTGACAGAAACACTGCCTCAGAGACGAGGACAGATGTCACATCAAGTTTTCCTATTAAACCAAGAAGAAAACGCAGAGCAATCAGTGGTCCAAAAAGATAATACAAATAAGGTTTGAAAAGTACTTTTTATTCAAATGCAGTTTTGCCATTTTAACAAACGTTGTACTTGTTCTCCACTATGAGTCCTCCAGTAAAAGTTACTATAAAACAATTGATTATGAAAATAAAAGCCGTGTCAAATATCAAATAAAGTAATTGAGCTTTTCTTTTTTGTTTAGAAATAAGCTGATAGCAGCCACATTAGTACATGTGTGCAGGAACATGGGTACTGTAAAAAGGATAAGCCGCCGTAGGCGGTGGGTGGCCAAATCCAGCTCAGATTCAGGACCAAGGTTTTCCACATTACTTTTCATTTGTTCAATGCTCCTCCTGCAAATCAATTAAAATGTTCATGTTACTACCTGGGATTGTTACTCTGTTGCATCATAACCATAGCTCCACATTGTTAAAAGACCTATATAAAATGAAGGAAGGTGACCTAGACTTGAGGATCATATGGAATTGCAATACGCATGACATTATCATTCTCTTGTTGATTAATTGGCCTCTTGATACAGGGACTAGACAGCAGGCTGAAAAAGTTTGTACAATGGTAATATTAGAACAAAATGCACATTAGGCCAATTAAGTTTAACTGCGGGCAAAGACATCTGCATTTTCTGTCAACAGAACAAACAGTTCTAGAACGTCAATGCACCCTACATTTGTACTTTAAAATGAAAAAAATAAATCTGTCCTGATCCACGCTGCTAACCTATTTTCCTAATATGACCTCAGAGGCCAGCAATCCTAGACACTACACTGTGATATAGAGTCAGTGTAGCATAGAATTACATATACAGTCAGAGACCAGCAAGTAGTGATTCGGGGTGTATAAATAAAATGAAGGTGTAGACATTAAGATATTCTAAGACAAGACACCACATACAGATAGGGGGCTTACACAGACATACTTACAGTGTTGCTGGGATGTCCTCTTCTGGTATACCAGCAAGTAGTTTCTCTTTCAGCACATGTTTGGCCAGAGCCATGCCAAAGCCCTTGGCTAGGTCTTCCACCTCTCCCTCTGTTAAAGTGCTGAATATTGTCAGCTTTCTTCGCCTTTCTAGGCTGCTGCAGCACATTGGGTGGAACATCTTTTTTGCCAACCTATATGAACAAGTACAGTGTCACAGATGCAAAGCATGAGAGCAGGGCTTCCTAAATATCAGTGATGTACTGTACCATGCCTATCAATTGCCATGAGGGGCAAACTATATGACTTTCTATCTTCTTTTATACTTCTAGCCCTGACATGTTCCAAGTTCCATGGTCCAACACCTCATACCAGCAGAAAATTGTACCAGAATAAATGATACTGACTCTCTAGAGTTTGAAGTTTGGAGTACTTTTAATTACTAGGCGTTCCAGGGACATGAAAAAACTAATGTGAGATGCAGCTCATCACAGTCAATCTTTTTTATTCATAATTTGAGCATGTAATAAAAATAGTTGAGGTATTTTGCCTTGAAAGTTGTAATATGTTAATCTTAACATCCTTAAGATGCTAGCATAACATTTTAGTCAGATTTGTTAACTTTCATGGGTTTTGTGGTGTTTAAGACACATTGTTACATAAAATAGAAACATTTGGAAGAGGTGATTTGGCAGATAATTAAGATTTTTGTATAAAGACAGAAATAAAATAGAATCCACATGTGAAAATGATTTATCCTTAAAAAGGTTTGACTCACAAAAAAGCTCCAGTGATTGCCACCCTGGAGATAAGTGCCAAACATCTCTGTTGCCCCTTTCAAAATGTTATTCTGAAATTCAGAGAAATAGAATAGAAATGCTGTTTAATTAAGCTCACTGAAACCTAGCACCAGCTATTCATTAACATATACCTAACAAAAAAATGCAGGTCAGTGAAAAAATATTTAATCTTCCTTACCTTGAGAAAATAGTGGCTCTTTGCCCTTTTTGATCCTTCCAGAATTTTTGTGAGTGCCTGAGAATTTCCATGCACAACACCTGGGCGATCCTGATTTAAGGGATAACATATTTTCTTTTTTAACAGAGTTGAAGAAATAAACATGTTTCAAATCAATTATATATACAGTGTATAATATAATTCAAATTATTGCTGGTAAAATTACACTTACCTTGCTAAGGACATTACATATGGAATCCATGACCTGAAAATTTAAAGGAAAAATGTGAGGTAAAAGAATTGAACTGCTCTATATTTTGAGTCAAATAGAAATGTTCTAGACTGGACCTTTAAGGTACAAAATGCCCAGATGTTGGAGGCATGTTTTGGTGCTAGACAAAAGCCAACACACAAAGCATGTTATTTATTTGTATGCATTCTGGGCTTAATTTCCCAGTTTGTTTATATGTATTTCAGTGTTTTTCAGCATCTGACTAGCAAAGAAATGTCTTCGTGAACACCATGCAGAACTTCAAAATAAATTTGAAGGCTAAATGCTAGTCAGAGGCCATGGTTGTTTGTTTTGGTGGTAGGGTAAGTGGACAGGACATAAGTGTAAGAATTTACATAGCTTACTATAAGGATATTAAGTTACCTCGTCAGAAACCTCGTGGCCCCACACTTCCTATGGTGAACTTTGGCCTTTTATTTTGGAGACACCTTAATGCCTTAACATCTACAAAGATGAAGAATAATTAATAGATTACACATTTTGCAAGTACATTGGGTTTTAAAATGGTCAATAAATAAATAAATGTTTTATTGTCAAATCAATAAAATGTAAAATGCCCATCTGATAACATTGCAAATGTATGTTTAGAACAACATGCTGTGAGAAGTTGCTTCTCTTGTAGCTTACAAAGAAGCAGCCTCTCCCCCAACCGCCAGCAAGGTGAAGGTATACATTGTGTTAGATTTGAAAACATGTTAAAAATGAAACATGGTTAAATTACATTAAATAAAGTAAAAATCATACCTTCCATTGTGTGTTCTTATTGCCACTTGGTGTCCTTTAGCCTAAATACAGAAGCAATGATAAAGACTTATTATAAATGTGATTATTTTACAGATAGGTCTACTGTGAGGTTATACCATCAGGAAAGCCATTTTTGGAACACAGTTTATTATATTGTCTGAGGACAACATCCTGTAACATAATAAATAGGAGATGACTTGAGGTCAACATATTCATATGATGGTCTGAGGACAACATCCTGTAACAGAATAAATAGGAGATGACTTGAGGTCAACATATTCATATGATGGTCTGAGGACAACATCCTGTAACAGAATAAATCAGTGATGACTTGAGGTCAACATATTCATATGATGGTCTGAGGACAACATCCTGTAACAGAATAAATCAGTGATGACTTGAGGTCAACATATTCATATAACGGTCACTATAAAAAATATAAACATCTAAACAGTATTATCATCTTTTTTTTTTTTTGCCAGAACGTCAGCGATGCTGATAAATTTTGGCTGGCAACAGCCAATTAACTCGCCAATCCAAGCTAATACTGTCAACGTTATTACTTCGATGGTGGAAAAATGCTATTCTAAAAACAAATATGAATTTTAACATCATCAGCCGTGGTAGAAGGCACATGTTAATTAATAGAATGTAAAAAGCCGTTGGTCTTACCTTGTAAATGCACGTTAATTAATAGGCACGTCCTAGCCGTTGGTCTTACCTTGTAAATGCACGTTAATTAATAGGCACGTCCTAGCCGTTGGTCTTACCTTGTAAATGCACGTTAATTAATAGGCACGTCCTAGCCGTTGGTCTTACCTTGTAAATGCACGTTAATTAATAGAATGTAAAAAGCCGTTGGTCTTACCTTGTAAATGCACGTTAATTAATAGAATGTGAAAAGCCGTTGGTCTTACCTTGTAAATCGTGCGCTAGGTCTTGGAAGAGGTGTGTAATTTTTTGTTTTTTTGTTTTGGTGGACTCGACGGCGGGGCACACAGTGATGACATCATAAACGTTGATTGGCTGAGGCAGTTGTTGTCCCAGGGTCATCATAAAGATATTGGTCTCAGGACAACTACCACTTGGCAAAATCAGGACGTGCCATACGCATAGTCCTAAAGCACACCATTGCCGTTTTTTGTATCCCCAGTGAAAGTTGCGCCCCTGGGGCCAGGTACAAAAAAACCACTATACCTCTCCAAAAACGATTAAACTAAATCACATTGAAGCCACAATAGAACTAAGGAAAGGAGTTTAATAATATCAAAGCAAAAACAAACGATAATGGGGAAATAGTAAATTGATTTAATGGGAAAATCAACAAGGCTTGATACAGTTATTTAAACAAAAATAAAATGGAGAAACAGGGGATAGTGGCTCAAGTAATGTTATCTCATATCAATAAAGGCCAATGTCTATTCACAAAAGTTCAGGTTTTTAATTGTCTTTGTAGTAAGAGCCAGTGGGGGGGGGCACTCGAATAGTTCAGATGTGAGCTGGGAGTGTTCAGGCAGAAAAGTCGCTATAATCCACAATTATAGTGCGATCAAAAGGAATTTGACCTGGTTGTGAGTCTATACTGGTGCGGATGGAAAGAGGGGAAGGCTACTTAATTTAGGGAAGGGTGAACGTCCATTAACGAGCGTGTAGCACAAAGCAGTAGAGATTTTCGGCAGACAGTGCGATCAGGTGAAATGTTGGATATTAACTATGAAGAGTTTCTCAGCTTTGGGAAGGGTTACACATTCACCCTACCAATTTCCATAAAGGCCTTCTTGCGACGGAAACTGGTTGGTCTGCTCCAGCAACAGCACGTGTTCTCATCAGTCGACTGCGTGCTGCTTCTGGCGTTCACCTTAAATAAAGAACAGGTGGAAGCAAGTCCCAGGTCCAAGTCAGTGACATGTCAATTAAAGGGGAAGTTCATGCAAAAACACTTCTGGGCCCTTTCTAACACTTTCCTTGTTGATTATCAGTACCCCAGATATAGATAATAAGTTGATTCTACCCCCGTCTTCCCCATAGAATCCCCATGTAATGTCAAAGTCCATCAAAAATACCTCCCAAACACACCACTCTGGCCTCCAATGACTGCAATAATTCTTCAGCTAATTTATTTCAGTAGGCAAATTTTGTTATTTTCATATTGAAATCCAGGAAGTAAATTCATGCGCGCCACAGAGTCGGGACACGGGCAAACAATACATTTCTGTTCTCACTCCCTCAACATATTTACTGCCCTTGTCAAATTTAATTTAAATAAAATCTGATCGAGAACGAAGAGGAAATTGGAGATCTGCATTATTTTCAGAATGGTACTGTTGTGCCATATCGGTTTCAGCCGGAGTATACTGAGGCGGAGTTGTTCCATTTGTGGTCTGTCCTAAAGGAAAGAGCTAGAAAGAGACAGGAACCAGCAGATGTGGATGAAACACAGGCAGTTGGTGGTGCAGTTGCGGGAGATACCTATCTCTACCAAAAGACAGTGAATGTCTTGGCTGTCAAGAATGGGACCAGCTTATTCCGATAATGGAGGAGGTAGAACATGGCGTGTGTGTAACTAAACACTCTCATCAATCCTGATGTGTTGGAAACTTTCTTCAGAATGCCCAGGATCAACTGGATACAACATGCCACAACTAATGGCCCAAATTGGAAGTTCTTTGAAGCGTAAGAGTTTTGGCTGATATTACTCAATGGATATTTATATTACTGTCTAAGATGAAAATAAATAGCCTACCTAATGACAGACTTCCAACTGTATTTTCCGGTATACTGACTAGACCCCATACTGTAGTCCCAAGTTTGTCTGACAATAATTCTACATAAACAAGAATGTATATTACCAAACAGTGTAAGAAGTATAAAGTCAAGTGGTAGTAGAGAAGAACATGTTGCTTGCAATTGCCAGTCTAGCTTTTATACCAATAATATCCTAACTAGCCTGTAAACCCATACACAAGAGGAAGAAAAACAGCCTCACACTTGACCACTAACCCTTTGAACAATGAGTTAGCTATTTTTTTTATTTAACCTTTATTTAACGAGGCAAGTCAGACTATATTTAGCTATACAGTCTTCAAGTATACAAGACCAAGAGAGCCATCGATAGTATTTAAGGTTGCTGTATAGCTAAATATATAGTAACCTATGTGCGCGTTGTGCTGAAAGGTTGCTGGTTGGAATCACCTAGCTGACAAGGTGAAAAATCTGTCTGTGCACATGAGTAAAGTCCTTAATCTTAACTGCTCCTGTTAGTCATTCTGGATAAGAGCGTCTGCTAAATTACTTAAATGTATTGTGCCACCATCATTATGGCTTATAAATTAATAGGCCTATTTATTTTATTGATTGTTGTACATAACATTATCATGTATTTATTTTCTGTCTCTCTAGACAATACAGACTGATCTCTTATTGGATCACCCTGGAGTGGATGCTGAGGGGAGAACATCTAGGTCGAGGCCAACGACAGGTAATCCCAGCCTCTTTAGTGCCAACAATTACATCTAACTACCCTGACCCCAACAGCAGCTACATTGGATTCTAGGAAGTTGAAGAGGCTCATAGCGTCTTATACAAATACTATTTTCAAGAAATAACAATTTAATATTATTATAAAACAACAATTACAGAGTTACTATGCCTTTCACACTGTCGCTCAGCATTAGTTAGACCAGGGATTTACAAACATATTCCTGGAGAGCAACCGCCAACAGGTGAGCTTGATTAAGGTTTGGTTACATTGGCAATTCAATGCCGAGACACCAATCGTTGTTAAAGTAACAATAAATACATTGCTTTTAATGCATTTTAGGTAATTCTGGAAATGTAGCATTTGTATATAAAAATACAGAAATCTGGACAATAGACCTAAGAACGGTCTGGGGTACTGACAAACAGCCAGGCAAGTGTTATAAAGGGCCCCTTTAATTGACGTGTCACTGATTTAGACCTGGGAGTTGCTTGCACCTGTTCTTTATTTAAGGCGAACGCCAGAAGCAGCCCTCTGTCGATGGGAGCAGAGTTGAGTGGTTGGAAATCATGCTCATCGCTCCAGTGCTCCGCTCCATGTCCTTTCCAAACCCCAGCTAAAAACAGCCGAGCGCTCACAGGAAGAAAAAAAAACTGCTATTTCAAACCTTCGGGTTGGTTGAAGTATTGAAACCAAACCATATGGATTTGAATGAAAAGTATCTGAATAAACATGTAAAAAGTCTACATTTCATATTAAACAGCATATAAACACTCTAAATAGGTCAGTAGCCAGACAGGGAGCCTAAGAAGGAATTAAAATGAATTATTTAAGCTATATTATTTTCATTTTTTCAAGGCTATTACAAAGCCCAATGCAATGCAATGCCCTACAAAGAAATACATTGTGAAGCATTTGTGAGTGCAACACAATAGGCTGGTAGGGACATAAAGGGCTCAGCATTTAAACAACATTACGTAAATTGCGCATATAGGCTGCAACTTACTTAGAATTCAATACAAATTAAAAATGACTTATTAGTGCCTTTGAATTAATTTTTTGAATAAACTTTTAGAAACACGAGTTCGGCCAGTCTGTGGCTTCAGGCTCATGCAATGGTGTATATCCTCTCCACACTTGCAGAGCCACTGGGGATGCTAAACACCGTTTTGGCCACACTGCCAGGCTGGGCAGTGATGCAGATTTTTTATATAGGTAGGCCTAAAATGTTTTTAGGCAAAATATCCCAATCAAAACAGAAAGCTCCTTGAACGTGGGAATATGCCAGGCCTAATGTATAGATTATAAAACAAAAATGAACTAAACGTTTAAAATATATATTTTTTTATTATAAATACTTTGCTACAATGACACTTTGTTATCTACCCACCTCGTTCCTTTCTTTGAGCATATGCATGTAGTAAGTACTGCGACTGAGGAGAACGCGTGCTGTTGCTTGAGCAGACCGACCAGTTTCTGCTTCAAGAAGGCCTTTATGGAAATTGGAAGGGTGAACTCGTAACCTTTCCCAAAGCTAAGTACCTCTCCATAGTTAATTTCCAACATTTCACCTGATAGCACTGCCTGCCGAAATTCTCTACTGCTTTGTGCTACACAGTTGTTAATGCACGTTCACCCTTTAATTAATCCTGTGATTAACAGGGGTAAGAGTTACCACGGGCAAAGGACGTGTACTCCTTATATTTGAATTAGGTTCTGGGTATCAAATCAAATCAAATGTTATTGGGCGTAACGAAATGCTTGTGCTTCTGTTAGGCTATTGGTTAAAGGTGCAACACAGTGTTGATTTAATTATCATTGATCTATACTGAACAAAAATATGAGCACAGCGCAACAATAAAATACAATTTTAATTAAAAAAAATAACCATAGCACTAATCTTTTTCATGGAGGAGCTAAAACAGCAGTTGGAGGAACAGATAAATTGCCTTGAAGATTTAGTCACCCAAGCGCTCCTCCGGTCGGACAATGGGTTCTATCTGGAGGGTGAATCAACAAATGCTAATGCTTTCATAGCACAACAGGCTAACCTAAGGCCAGAGAGCTCAACAGATTTCCCAAAGCTTGATAGAACACAGTCAAAACTCTAGGTGTCGAGCCACCAAATGCTAACGAACAGACACTGATTTTTATTAACAGGATTACATGAAATCTAGAGCATCCCGTCATGGACTTGGCTGACACGCTCAGCCAAGTCTAATGCCACTGGATTAACTGCAGAGGCCCCCAAACCAGTCTTCCCTAATGACGCTTCTTACTGGCACAGCACCGGTGCTAGACCGAAGGCATCAACTCCAGCCGGGACTTGGTCTGACATCATCCGCCACAGAGGCAAATTCAGCAAGAAATCAATTTAATAGAGCACCAATGCCCACTCCACCACCTGAACTCTCACTGCAAAACAAGTACGATCCACTGGCTCGGAACGAAATGTGTGTGAATACTGACTACGTTGAACCTAGGGAAGCTAAACACCTCACTAGCATTAAGGCTAATGTTAAGGTCGCGTCAATTCAAATCTGGTATTGGAACAAAAGGATTACTACGCCGTTTAAATCATCTATGTATTTTATTCTAGCAAACCCTTAAATGGTAAATATGAAGTTCGTATATACAGGCTCACTGTGACACCACGCAGGGCAAACAGCAAGCAGGGCCAGAGAAGAGAGAGAGAGAGAGAGAGCGAGAGAGCGCAAGAGAGCGAGAGCGCAAGAGCGTGAGAGTGAGTGAGCAAACAGTCAGCAGCGCTAGAGAAGAGAAGCGCCCCTATCCTTTGTTCTTCCTTAAATACTCCGACAGAATCGTTTCCGCTCCTTGCTGACCTGTCGGAGTAGAGGCTGAGTGTGGTTTAAACTTACTCAGCCTATCGTTGGCGTGCAGGCTGGTCCCAGCCTCGTGACGCAATCCAGTTGACGAAAGTAGTGGTCCTCTCAGTAGATGTCCTAGTTTCATATTACAACAAAATACTGTTCTATCGTGAAACCCCCAGCTACCACATTCCTTCCACATAGCTCCCCCCTACCCAAACCTACAGCAGTTCTAAAGATCTATGATCACACAATACATTCAGTTAATAACTCGTTGTAGATTAACATATTCATTAGCTAAACATGTATCAGCCCTTACACTAACCAAACCCCAAGAAAGAGAACCACTGCTAGGCAGAGGGCAAAAAGAAACATTGCTAACTCCACATTTGATAAACTAGATACTACCTTGATTGGGGACGATATAACCAAGCATATAAGAATGGCTGAAAATCTAACTATGGCTGATACATCGGTCAGAGATCTAACAGGAATGTTACCAGTTATTCTCTCTACACATCCAAGCAACATGAGGATTATCATCCACACTGGGTCTTTTGACATTCTGTGAAGGAAAACTGGCTCTGAGATCCTGAAAAAAGATCTCTGCCACTGGAGAAAATAAGCGACTGTCAATCGCAACATGTATTCATCTTCCCCTCACCAATTAAGGAGCTAGCTCTACCAAAAAAGAGAAAGGCACCTCTTTCCCTATGTCCCACTCCTCCTCCTCCCCCCAACTGCCATATTGTCAACAACTTTGTCCTTTATCTCCACATAACAAAGAATATACTCGGTGATGTGCTCCAGGGCCCTGCAATTGTAAAAATAGTATTGCCAACTGCTCTGAGAACAAGCTGGGACCCAGTATTTCTATTCCTGTGTTCTATTAGAAATAGAAGGAATCAAGTGCATGCAATTTATGATGTAAACCAATCTAATCTCTTATTTGTAACACATCAACCTCAGACTACTCCAGGGACCCTTATTATCTCTATTAAGCTAGCTTTACTTAATATCAGATCTCTCGTTAACAAATCATTCTTAGTTAACGACATAATAATATCATGTAACTAGACGTGGCTAACAGAAGACTGTAGTGCTACTGTTCACAATGAGAAAGCTCCCGAAAAAAAGTGTTGAAATGGTAGGAAAGGAGGAATAGCTGCCCTATTCAAAGATACATTCCAGTGCAAAGATAATACACTTGGTAATTTCATTTATTTTGAATACCTCTGTTTTACATGGAAGTGTAATCCCAAAAATGGATTTGTAACCATTTACAGACCTCCACGATACTCTGCAAATTGTATTGATGATTTTTCTGAACTTCTCTCTGTTATATCCGTTGATTACAACTTGTTTATTATAACATCCATAATTATACGGACAATAATGCTACACTTTTTGCACTACTTGACACTTTTGATCTCACGCAGCATGTGAAAGAGCGTACGCACACTCAAGGCCACATTTTAGATCTGGTTCTCTAAAGGTCTCGGTATTTCCTCTGTTATGGTTAAAAACTTGGCCCTCTCTGATCTTTTCTGAATCACTGATCGCCTCGGATGTTCAGATAAGCTCTGTTTCTGTTGAGAAAAGGTCCATTAATGAGAGTACCAGTGCTCAATTTATGGAGGCCATAGCTATCTCACCAGCAATAAGTGCAAAGTCAGTTGATGTACTCCTGGATAAATTTAATGTAAAAATGTTAAATGTCATGGATCGTGTTGCACCGGTAAAGGTAAAGAAAACTCGGAGCAAACAGAAAGCACCGTAGAGAAACACCATGATGGTAAAAACCCTGAAAAGAGAATGCAGGAAAGCTGAACGTAAGTGGCAAAAAACTAAACTTCAAATCAACTATGACATTTATAAACAAAGCCTTTGAAGGTTTAATTATGAGTTACGTGGGACTAGACAGATACATTTATCGGGAATGATCAACAGGAACATTAACAATACCTGCACTCTATTTTCTTCTACTATTTTGGTCGACAAGCTTACAAACCCCCTAAAGCAGATAGCATCAGAACTCTTGTCCACCGAGAAATGTAATGAATTTGCGTGTTTCTTTAGTGAAAAAAATCAAAAGTATTAGACTGACCATCAGAATTACACCAAGAAATAGCTTGGTTATTATGTCGCAATTTAATACAATTGACCCAAAAACTTTTCAATCAATGTTGTGAACTCAAGCGGTCTGTTAGACACATTTCAGTCAGGCTTTTGACCTCACCACAGTACTGAAACGGCACTTAGTAAAAGTGTTGAATGATATACGGCTGAATACTGAATCAGGTAAAATATCAGTTCTGGTATTATTAGATCTCAGTGCTGCATTTGACACTGCAGATCATAGAACACTGCTGGACAGGCTGGAAAAATTGGGTAGGACTATCCAGGACAGTCCTTAATTGGTTCAAGTCTTATTTAGAAGGCCGGAGTTACTTTGTCACCATTGACAAGAATGCATCTGATAGGGTGGCTATGACATGCGGAATTCTCCAGGGATCAGTTCTCGGGCCCCTTCTGTTCAATCTCTATATTCTCTGGGCCAAATTATACAGAACAACATTAACTACCGTAGTTATGCAGATGATACTCAAATATATGTGGCTCTCGGACCGAATGACTACAGCTCAATAGACTCACTGTGTCATGTCCTGATTTGTTTCACCTGTCTGTGTTTGTCCCCTCCCCACACCAGGTGCACCCTATCTCCTTCGTCAATCAGTTTGGGTATTTAGTCCCTTGGGTTCTGTTAGGGTTTTGCCAGATCGTCTTGCCTAGTCAGTCGTTTCCAGCACTCTATCTCGTACTACTAACTCTGCCAGTCTGTTTCCCGGTATTTGGACCTCTACCTGCCTGTTGGATTACGTTCCTGTCTAGCCCCCTCATGTGCCTTCGACCATCTGATCTGCTGCCAAACGAACCCTGCCTGCATTACGGATTACGAGACTGTCTACTCCTCTGTACTGCCATCCTTCTGATTCCCGGTACCGAACTCTGCCTGAACTACGACTACGAGCCTGACTCCCCTTATTGGACGACTGCCATTCTGATTCCCCGTTACGAACACTGCCTGTCATTGACTACGAGCCTGTCTTGCCCCATATCCCCTATTAAACAGTCGATCATATCTCTGCCTCCGTGTCCGCTTTTGGGTCCCATATATCTGTCGTTCTGTCAGAACGATCTGGCCATGACGGACCCAGCGGAGTTGGCCCATCTACAGAACGCAATAGCCCACCAAGGGGTTGTTGTGGGTCGGCACGAGGAGGTGCTACGTTCAATAGCAGAGGAACTCAGCGAGCAGAGAGAGAACCAGCAGCGAGCCACCGAATGCCTGCTCAAACACTTGGAGAGGTTAACACTGGCACTACCGGCACAGAGCGCTTCCCCCCCGTCTCCTGTCCCACCTATACCCAGCAACCCAACACCTTCCCCGGTATCCCTAAGAGAGCCGCACTTACCTGCTCCCGAACGGTTCTCTGGTGATTCTAGTTATTGTCGTCCTTTCTTGTCCCAGTGCTCGCGTATCTTCGAGCTGCAGCCATCCTCTTTCCCCACAGAAAAGTCACGGGTCGCCTATATGATAACCATGATGACGGGGCGAGCCCTGGCCTGGGCTACACCGATTTGGGACCAGCAACTTCCCGTCTGTTACAGCCTGGCAGCGTTTACTGCGGAGGTAAAAAAAGTTTTTGATGCTCCATTATCCGGAAGAGAAGCGGCACGTCAGCTGCTACATCTAAAACAGGGGACTAGCAGCGTGTCGGATTACTCCATCAAATTCCGTACCCTGGCAGCGGAGTGCTCATGGAATTCCGAGGCTCTGCTCGATGCCTTCTACGACGGATTATGTGATCCCATCAAGGATGAACTCGCCGCCCGAGAGGTGCCTCCCAGTTTAGACAGCCTCATCGCCATTGCCATGCGAATTGGCAGTAGGCTTCAGGAACGTAACCGGGAGAGAGAAAATCGTCGTCCTGCCCAGGCACTTCCGCATTTCGGCGGAGTGGGTAGCAGAGCGTCACCGGGAGTAACGGCACCACCCGAATACTTCCGAGAACCTTCGAGTGAGTCCGAAGTCCTGACATCTGAACCCATGCAAATAGGAAGGACACAACTGACGGCCGAGGAACGTCAACGCAGGATAGACAGTCGCAGCTGCCTCTACTGTGGAAAGAAGGGACATTATGCAGCCGGTTGTTCTTCAAAAAGGGCGGGCTCATTCGTAACTGCAGGAATACGGGTGAGTCAAACCAAAACCCCGTGGGTACCCCCGGTTCGTTTTCCTTTTCCTGCCACAATTATTTGGGATTCCCAAACCCTTAGAGTAAATGTCCTTATGGATTCAGGTGCTGACGATTGTTTTATTGATAATTCCCTTCTGGTCAAATTAGGCATTCCCTCACGCCCTTTAAGCACACCCATCGAGGCCACAGCTCTGGACGGTCGTTCTATTGGGCGGGTGTCACAGATATCGATGCCCGTTACTCTGATTCTGTCTGGCAACCACAGGGAGGAGATCCAGTTCCTGCCCCTACATTCCCCTAATGCTCCAATTGTGTTAGGCCATTCATGGCTTGTTAAACACAACCCTCACATAGATTGGACTACCGGTTCTGTTACTAACTGGAGCCCTTTTTGCCTTGCTCATTGTCTGAAGGCTGCACCTCATGATCTTACAAGACAGGTTTCACAGGCCACGGAGGACATCGACTTGTCATCTGTTCCCCCCGAATACTGGGATCTAAGGGAGGTCTTCAATAAGTCTCGGGCTACCTCGCTACCACCTCATCGGCCATACGACTGTGCCATAGACCTCCATCCAGGCACATCACCCCCCCCCGTGGACGTCTGTATTCCTTGTCCGGTCCGGAAACTAAGGCCATGGCAGATTATGTGGAGACCTCCCTCAGGGCTGGGATTATTCGGCCATCTTCCTCTTCTGCTGGCGCAGGGTTTTTCTTCGTAGCCAAAAAGGATAAGACTCTTCGCCCATGCATTGATTACCGGGGTCTTAATGATATCACGGTGAAGAACCGATATCCACTCCCTCTGCTGGCCTCCGCTTTTGAATTGCTCCAGGGAGCCACAATCTTCTCAAAACTGGACCTCCGAAACGCGTACCACTTGGTACGGATAAGAGAAGGTGATGAATGGAAGACTGCGTTTAACACTGCTAGTGGACACTATGAATATCTGGTGATGCCATTTGGGTTGACTAACGCCCCCGCTGTCTTCCAGGCTCTGGTAAACGATGTGCTCCGGGACATGATTAATCGTTTTGTTTTCGTGTATCTGGATGACATTTTGATTTTTTCCCACTCGGCTCAGGAACACACAGCACACGTACGTCAGGTCCTCCAGCGATTATTAGAGAATCAGCTGTTTGTAAAAGCAGAGAAGTGTGAGTTCCATCGCTCGGTCATTCCTTTCCTGGGTTACATAGTGGCCGCGGGTAGCATCCGGATGGATCCTGGCAAGATCCAAGCCGTCACTGATTGGCCACAGCCTTCTTCACGGCTGGATCTGCAACGCTTCCTGGGATTTGCCAATTTTTACCGACGATTCATTCGGAATTACAGCATTTTGGCAGCCCCCCTCACTGCTCTGACCTCAACTAAAGTGAGTTTTGTGTGGTCACCCCAAGCAGCCCAAGCATTCACTGCCCTCAAACAGCGCTTCACTTCAGCCCCCATTTTGATTCACCCAGACCCAGCCCGGCAATTTGTAGTGGAGGTGGATGCCTCCAATATCGGCGTGGGGGCTGTGTTGTCGCAAAGGTCGGACAACGATCAGAAGCTGCATCTGTGTGCATTCCTCTCCCGTCGTCTGACTCCTGCTGAGGTAAATTATGACGTCGGCAACAGGGAACTGCTGGCGGTCAAGACAGCATTGGAGGAGTGGAGACATTGGCTGGAGGGGCGGAACAACCATTTATTGTGTGGACAGACCACAAAAATCTGGAGTACCTACGCTCAGCCAGGAGACTCAACGCCCGACAAGCCAGGTGGGCTCTGTTCTTTACCCGATTTGATTTCACCCTGTCTTATCGGCCCGGCTCAAAGAATACGAAACCTGATGCCCTCTCCCGGGTGTTCAGTCCTACTGCTGCGGTCCAAGGAGATGAACGCATTCTTCCGGTCTCTTGTCTGGCTACGTCCTTGGTCTGGGGCGTTGAAGAGGCGGTACGTAATGCGCAGCAGTTGAGCCCTGACCCAGGAGGGGGTCCGCCGGGTTGCTTATTCGTACCTGAACCTGTTCGGTCCAAAGTCCTGGAATGGGGCCATTCGTCGAGACTGACCTGCCACCCCGGCGCTCGTCGGACCTTGGCATTTATACGGCGACGATTTTGGTGGCCCACCATGGGGGTGGATGTTCCCTCTTTTGTCTCGGCCTGTACGGTATGCAACCGAAGCAAGACGTCCCGCCAGGCCCCAGCCGGTCTCCTGCAGCCTCTCCCTGTCCCTCATCGTCCATGGTCGCATCTCTCCCTGGACTTTGTCACAGGTCTGCCACTATCCGACGGCAATACCGCCATCCTCACCGTTGTAGACCGGTTTTCGAAGGCGGCACACTTTATTCCCCTGCCTAAGTTGCCATCGGCCAAGGAGACGGCCCAATTGATGGTGCAGCACGTTTTCCGAATCCACGGACTACCCACTGACATTGTCTCCGACCGGGGGCCTCAGTTCACCTCCCAGTTCTGGAGGGCTTTCTGCACCCTCATTGGATCCTCTATCAGCCTGTCCTCAGGATTCCACCCAGAGTCTAACGGTCAATCAGAGCGGGCCAATCAAGACCTAGAGACGGCGTTACGTTGCCTGGTTTCAGACAATCCCACCACCTGGAGCCAGCAACTTGTTTGGGTGGAATATGCCCGCAACACCCTGCCTTCCTCCGCTACTGGGCTTTCCCCCTTCGAATGCTCCTTGGGCTACAAGCCTCCGCTGTTTCCAGAGCAGGAGGAGGAGGTTGGCGTTCCGTCGGCCCAGTTGTTTGTAAGGCGCTGCCGTCGGACATGGAGAAAGGCCCGGGCGGTTCTACTACGCACCAATGCCAGGTATCGGCGGCAGGCTGACCGTCGCAGGACCCCGGCTCCCCACTATCGTGTGGGCCAGAGGGTGTGGCTGTCCACCCGAGATCTGCCCCTTCGGGTGGAGAGTCGCAAGCTCTCATCCCGTTACATCGGTCCCTATCAGATCTCCCGGATTATCAACCGTTCAGCCATACGCCTCATATTGCCCCGGTCCCTCCGCATTAATCCCACCTTTCATGTGTCCCGTGTAAAACCTGTCTCTCATTGTCCTTTGTCTCCTGTTCCTAGGCCTGCTCCTCCTCCTCGGGTTATTGACAATCAACCTGCCTGGACGGTGCGTCGCCTCCTGAGAGTCCGTCCCCGGGGCCGGGGTGTCCAGTACCTGGTTGACTGGGAGGGCTACGGGCCAGAGGAGCGGTCTTGGGTCTCTACCAGGGACATCCTCGACCCAGAGCTCATCGCCGACTTTCATCGACGGCATCCCGGTCAGCCAGGTATGCACCCGGGTCGGTCGCCAGGTGGCGCCCGTAGGAGGAGGGGTACTGTCATGTCCTGATTTGTTTCACCTGTCTGTGTTTGTCCCCTCCCCACACCAGGTGCACCCTATCTCCTTCGTCAATCAGTTTGGGTATTTAGTCCCTTGGGTTCTGTTAGGGTTTTGCCAGATCGTCTTGCCTAGTCAGTCGTTTCCAGCACTCTATCTCGTACTACTAACTCTGCCAGTCTGTTTCCCGGTATTTGGACCTCTACCTGCCTGTTGGATTACGTTCCTGTCTAGCCCCCTCATGTGCCTTCGACCATCTGATCTGCTGCCAAACGAACCCTGCCTGCATTACGGATTACGAGACTGTCTACTCCTCTGTACTGCCATCCTTCTGATTCCCGGTACCGAACTCTGCCTGAACTACGACTACGAGCCTGACTCCCCTTATTGGACGACTGCCATTCTGATTCCCCGTTACGAACACTGCCTGTCATTGACTACGAGCCTGTCTTGCCCCATATCCCCTATTAAACAGTCGATCATATCTCTGCCTCCGTGTCCGCTTTTGGGTCCCATATATCTGTCGTTCTGTCACACTGTGTCACTGTATAGAGCGCATAAATAACTGGATGAACAAACCAAGATAAAAAAATAGATTATTGTGTTTGGCAACAAAAATAAGAGAATTAGTATTAGTAAAGAGATGGATTCTCGGACTCTACAAACCAGGGACCAAGTGCGTAATCTTGGTGTTTTCTTGATAGATCTCACGTTCACCAGTCATATCAAAGCAAATCACCAAAACAGCATTCTATCATATTAAAAATAAAGCAAGAATCTTGGTGTCCCAAAAGGACCAAGAGAAGCTCATCCAAGCCTTTATCTCCAGTAGGGTGGACTACTGTAATGGTCTCTTAACTAGACTCCCCAAAAAGCCAGATAAACAGCTGCAGCTCATTCAGAATGCTGCTGCTAGAGTCTTAACCAGGACCAAGAGAACAGAGCACATCACGCCGATTCTTAAATCTTTGCACTGGCTTCCAGTCAGTTACAGAATAGATTTTAAAGTGGTGCTTTTAGTCTATAAATCATTGAATGGTTTGGGCCCCAAATACATCTCTGATATGTTTACAGATTATAAACTGAGTAGGGCTCTTAAATCCATGGCCTCAGGTCAGCTAGTAGACCCCAGAGTCATAACTAAACATGGCGAAGCTGCAATTAGCAGTTATTCTGCATAGAGCTGGAATAAACTACCAGAAGATCTTAGACGTGCCCCAAATGTATACATTTTTAAATTCAGGTTAAAGACACTTTTCTTTTCTTTCTTTTTCTTTTTTATTATTTGTGAAGCACATTGTACTGCTTCCATGTATGAATTGTGCTATATAAATAAATTTGCTTGCAACAATTTCCCTGAGTTACAGTTCATATAAGGTAATCAGTCAATTTAAATAAATTCATTAGGCCCTAGTCTATGGATTTCACATGACTGGGCAGGGGCGCAGCCATGGGTGGGCTTGGGAGGGCATAGGCCCACCTACTGGGGAGCCAGGCCCAGCCAATCAGAATAGGGTTTTCCCCACAGATGGGCTTTATTACAGACAAAAATACTCCTCAGTTTCATCAGCTGTCAAATAAAATAATATTGTATTTGTCACATGTGCTGAATACAACAGATGAAGACCTTACAGTGGAAAGCTTACCGACAAGCACTTAACCAACAAAAAAAATTGAAAAATAGAAAGATAGAAAGTAAAAGTAACAAATACACCTTTGTAATGACCATGCTGTTTAATCAGCTTCTTGGTATGCCACACCTGTCAGTTAGATAGATTATCTTGGCAAAGGAGAAATGCTCACTAACAGGGATGTAAACACACATGTGCACAAAATTTGCAAGAAATAAGCTTTTTGTGTATGGAACATTTCTGGGATATTTTATTTCAGCTTTTTCCAACAATTTACATGTTGGGTTTATATTGTTGTTCAGTACAGTTCAGTCTTATCAATCACTTAAACCTATTTAATAATGATCTCTTACCTAGCTTGATGATTGTGGGCATTTATGCTTACTATCTTGTTGTTCTAAATAGACTGCTAGAAGGGCCATGAGTCATATTAGATTGTGTAGAAATGCAGGAAATTAGGTTTAGATGCCCCCCCCACCCCCCCAAAAAAATGGGAAAACCAAAGTTGCGCCCCTAAATGAAACACTTGTGTACATGTATAAGCCTATTCTTTATCAGCCAAATTGTACTTAAACAGACTGCTACTTTTTCATTTACCAATTCATCAATAAACAGTCAGGGGAACTAGCAAACTCGCAAAAAAGTGTTCAATAGCCAGTAGCAAGTCTTTAAAATATATGAAGCTAGCTAATGATTTTATTTTCTGAAATCATTATCTAGCTACATTGATGAACTCATCTGGTGGTGGTTGTTAGCTCTTACCAAGCAGTTTCAACCTAGCTAACTAGCTCATCCAACAGGCTTAAGCTACAGTGAAACAGAGACCAGACCAGACCGCCTGGCCCTAATGCTATTGTGTTTAAGCTAGTTAGCTACCTAATTACCTTTTTATAATCTTTATAGATAATTCATATATTTGTTTTCTCCTCAGACCTAGAGCTGCCTAATATATCAAGTTGATAGTACAGTAGCTAGGATGAATACAATGTGTGAAATTAGTAGCTATATCAAATATGTTTTGTTATGTGGCTATATGGCCAGGTGACATTAGATAACTGAGTGATATTAAATCTAAGGGAATGACTGATCATATCAGAAAAAGGATAATTAAATCTAACTGGAATTACTGAGTCTACCATTCCAGATATCCACTGGAAAATCTTTACATAAATGAGATAATCAAAAACACGTACAAAATGGTATTAGGCTGAAATGGCTAGCTAGCTTTCTTACCTGAGAAGAAGCGCCAGCTGGGATTCCGCCATGTTGCAATGTGGCTACTGGCTAGATACCTGGGGATTTAAACATCATGGTGCATGGGTCCCACCTTCCATTTAGCTTGTATTGTAACATAAAGCAGTGCTATGATTGGTCAATAAGGCTGCCAGTCATATTTGAGTAACATGTCATTGCAGATTTGCGAGCACACAGATCATATCGCGCAAGAAAGTATACCATGAGCAGGGAGATGCCTGCTCAACACTTAATTTCTTGCTCTTAATTCCACTTTCTGGACACGCAACATTTTTCTCTGAGCTCTCAATGATCTCTCAGCTCCTCAACATGAACCTCTGCGCCTTCAATATTTTTTTATCTCAACTCTCTCCACACGCGCTCAACATTATTCTATGTGTTCTCAACATGCCCCACTGCTTCTTTGAATTGTGAGACGGGAAGGATGCCATAGGTTTCTCAACTCATACCCTCAGTTTTAGAAAGGATTGTGTGATGATTAGCTTAGCAACCGCGTGACACAGCATGACAAAATGAACACGATTGGGCAACAGTCTGCTGGGTGGGGCATTATACGTTTCTCCATTCATTTTCCAATGAGTTTCCCCTCTCCTCATTTATCAAAGTATTCCTGGAGAGGGAGAATTGCAAAGGCAGGGAGGTCATGAAAACTGAGATAGGAGATGAAGGTGAAAGCCAGTCAGAAGGATGGTAGAGAGAGAGGTAGAGGAGCAGAGCCTGTACTCCATGAAGCCAGGGATGCTTATATAGACATGGCAGACAGGAGGTAGCAGGAGACGCTGCAGAGGTCAGTCATTTTCCTGTGTGTGTGTGTGTGTGTGTGTGTGTGTGTGTGTGTGTGTCTCTGAGGAGAGGCTGTGTCATGGATGGCAGGGGGTGTCGGCTCCTACTCCTAGCGTCTCAACCAAGTACTGAATCTGCAACTGGGCTAAGTGTCCCATGAAGGACTTCTGTGTGTGTGTGTGTCACAGGGGACTACTGTTTGTTTGTTGTTAAGAAATTTCCCCCTCGGGGATCAATAAAGTATCTATCTATCTATCTATCTATCTATCTATCTATCTATCTATCTATCTATCTATCTATCTATCTATCTATCTATCTATCTATCTATCGACCTGGAATATCTGCCTTACATGTTACTGCTTGCTCTCAAAGGATGTGAGTGACTCAAATCAAAATCAAATCAAATGTATTGGTCACATACACGTGGTTAGCAGATGTTATTGCGGGTGTAGCGAAATGCTTGTGCTTCTACCTCCGACAGTGCAGTAATATCTTACAAGTAATATCTAACAGTTTCACAACATATAGCCAAATACACATAAATCTAAGTAAGGAATGGATTAAGAATATATACATAAATGTGACATAGTAAGCTTTATAGTATAGTAAATTAAAAACCTTTTCTGAAAAGCCAAATTTAAATATATTTTATAAATAAATGTTACTATTTTTTTGTTATGTCATTATTGTCAGCGAATCTGGTAGGGATAAGGTTAACATTTTCATTTTTTTCTAAAACGACATTTCAATTCGAGGCAATGCGCCAGGGTAAGCATGCTTGCCCTCTCGTCCATTGACACCACTTAAATGAAGTGACGCGCGCCGCCGATCCGCACTACAGACAAGTTCATAGCTGCAGGGCAAGCATTTAATTTTCTGCTTTCATAGCTTCATTCACTACGCTGAGTGAATTTGTACTTTTGCGCATGCATATTTTCGAAATAAGTTGTTTGGGGCAATCACTGCTTATGGGCGTGTCAAGGTCATACTTTTTGCAAGTTCAATTGAATTAAGCTGGCTAGCATAATGTCTAAGGACATGGATGCCATATATCACCTAAAGCTATTTTCCAAGATGGATTTTCAGGGAAATTATTCAGAGAGGAAGGCCAACACCTGATCTGCCTGATCTTCATCAGCGAAAAGGTAAAAAAATAATCAGGTCATTCAAGCGGGAGTGGCATGATCGTTGAGACTGGCTGTGTGGCTGCGTTGCGACTAGCCGTTTATACTGTTTCCCTGAAGGAGAGGAGAATGGAATGCATTTACAAGTAAAGGTAGGCTTAAATGTCCTTGTAATCTGTGGGTTAGAATGCTAAGAAATGTTAGTTTGAATGAATATGAGTTGTGTTAATGCAGCATAAAGTCAGGCCTGTTTTTTTGTCTGTTTAGAAAATTATTAAGATGATGCGTCGATATTAGTGGCAACTCTGAATTGCTCCTCCCTTGGTTTCTTGATTTTTTTCTCTGATTGAGTCTTTTGAATCAGCTTCAAGAAATGAGCATGTCACCAAACCAGAACTAAATGAAGACCCCTTAGCTTCTGTTAAGCAGGTGGCTACCCCACCCCGTACCATAGCAAACACTACGATACTATCAATGGGCAAAACGTCTGAAGGAAAATATGCTTAATAAATAAAAAAAATTATTCACTATTAGCATATTAATTCTGAGTAACATCACTGAGTGCAGTGTACGCATCTATTCAATGAATTTGCGCCACAAATAAACTGCAATTTGACTAAAGCGGGACTAATTGACCTATTAACCTAGACTTATTTTATTTGTTAGACCTAATTGCTGTTCAATGTATTTAATACGTCAGGCTTGAAATTCAAAATAACATACATTTATTGTAGGGCTAGTGTCATTATTTAAATAGCAAAGCTATTCGTTAGTTTCTAAATTTCTCAGATTAATGTTTTCATATTTTCAATGGCAAAGCCTTGAGTTTCAACCCAT
This sequence comes from Thymallus thymallus, assembly GCA_023634145.1. Taxonomy (NCBI): domain Eukaryota; kingdom Metazoa; phylum Chordata; class Actinopteri; order Salmoniformes; family Salmonidae; genus Thymallus; species Thymallus thymallus. The sequence goes on from CM042382.1 coordinate 17,276,719, forward strand.
ACCAGTGATTTCACGAAGCATAGCTATGATTTTCTAACAGGACTCTTAAGATCTGTATCACACTCATAATACCTCTAATATAGCAGCCATGTGTTAACTACCTATCATAATAATTTGGTGGGTGCTTATTTGTCCTATTTCACATATGTACAAGTTAATACACATGTGTGAATTAGAAATGAGTGTTTCTTGCCTATTCCACTCTCCCTTACCCCTTTTCCACCAAAGCATTTTGAGAGCCGGTTCAAAGCCAGTGCCTACTCGCGAACCAGCTCTTTGTGTTTCGACAGCCAAAGAACCGGTTCTCGGCCAGGAAAATCCAAAGCGGCACCAACTCTTTGCTGGACTAGAACTGTTCTTTTACCACGTCATGCTTACGTCGGGGGCTGGGGGCGGGGTTATTGTGACCATCAACACGACGGGAAAGGTTGTGACCGCCATTGCTAAAAACACAGCGCTAGTAGAAAGATAATACAACGATTGAAGAAAGATGGATTCGCAAAGCCAGGAGAAACATTTGCAGAAAGACGATGTAGTAATTGTAATTGTTATGCTTGAAGTTGGCGCAAGCGTTTCTGGGAAAGCTAAGACGTATGGCGATGTACACAGTGACGTAACGACGTTGTTCGCTGGGCTCTCTAGTCAGTGGAAAAACAAACCGGTTCTGAGAAGGTTCGCAAGTTGAACCAATTTTGAACCAGCACCAGTTCCGAACCAGTTCTTTTTTGGTGGAAATGAGGTAACAGAGACACCCTCGGTTGAGTGGGGTCACGACCAGGGTCTGCTATTATCAACGGTGACCTTGGAGCAATTAGGGTTAAGTGCCTTGCTCAATGGCACATCAGACAATTTTTCATCTTGTCACCTCAGGGATTCAAACTAGTGACCTTTCGGTTACTGGCCCAAGGCTTTAACCTCTAGGCTGCCTGACGCCCAATCTTTATATAACTAGGCAAGTCAAGAACAAATTCTTATTTACAATGACTGCCTACACCGGCCAAACTCTGACGACGCTAGGCTAATTGTGCCCGCCCTCTATGGGACTCCCAATCACAGCCGGTGCATTAGACTAATGCGTCATCTGACTGTGAGCAAACAAGTACCTGTTCCTGATTACTGCTTTGTGAAAGGATTGCGTCTCATTATCGTACACTCATGAACTGAGAAATAATAATACATAAATGAGAGGGGGAGAGAGAGAGAGCACATTAATCAAGTGTGAGGCTGTGTGTTGCTGTGGACTACCTGTCGGGACTCCTGACTAAAGCTATAAATAAAATCAGCCTTGGTTTTATTCGCTAATGTGCGTAAGATGTTGCTAAATCACCTATTTCCACAATTCCTATGTCATGTTAGCTGTGTATCAATAGACATGTTTAGGCGTGAATTGCTTCACAGCAAACAATATTCAAGTTATTGGTAAAGTGAGCACACAGGTACATGTCAAGGAACCACCTTCCTGTAAAGCTTAGAGAGGATCTCATTTTACATACTGTTTAAGTAATATAGTTACAGGTTCATCTGCTTCACCTAAAGCCCATTCTTGTGGGAAGCTGTTATAGACCACCAAGTGCTAACAGTCAGTTTCTGGATAACGTGTGAAATGTTTGATAATATATGTGATCAACAGAGAGGTATATTTTCTGGGTGATTTTAAATATTGACTGGCTTTCATCAATCTGCCCACTCAAGAAAAGGCTTCAAACTGTAACCAGTGCCTGAAACCTGGTTCAGGGTATCAGTCAACCTACCAGTGTAGTTACAAACAGCACAGGAATAAAATCATCAACATGTATTGATCACATCTATACTTATGCTGCAGAAATGTGCTTTAAAGCAGTGTCCAAATCCATTGGATGTAGTGATCACAATATAGTAGCCATGTCTAGGAAAACCAAAGTGCCAAAAGGCTGAGACTAATATAGTGTATAAGAGGTCATACAAGAAGTTTCAGTCATTCCTATGTGGTTGATGTACCGAATATTTGCTGCTCTGTGGTGTGTAATGAGGAGCAACCAGATGCTTCGCTCGACAAATTTATGAAATTGCTTATTCCAGTTACTAATAAGCACGCACCCATTAAGAAAATGACTGTAAAAACTGTTAAATCCCAGTGGATTGATGAGGAATTGAAAATGTTTATGGTTGACACTACACATCCAAGTATAGCTGATCAAATTATGAACGACAAGCATTGTAATTTTGAATTCCGTAAAGGGAGTGTGGAAGAGGTGAAAAAGTTATTGTTGTCTATCAACAATGACAGGCCACCTGGGTCTGACAACTTGGATGGAAAATTACTGGAGGATAATAGAGGACGATATAGCCACTCCTATTTGCCATACCTTCAATTTAAGCCTACTAGAAAGTGTGTGCCCTCTGACCTGGAGGGAAGCAAAAGTAATTCCGCTACCTAAGAATAGGAAAGCCCCCTTTACTGGCTCAAATAGCCGACCAATCAGCCTGTTACCAACCCTTAGTAAACATTTGGGAAAAAAATTGTGTTTGCCCACATACAATGCTATTTTACCGTAAACAAATTGACAACAGACTTTCAGCATGCTTATAGGGAAGAACATTCAACAAGCACAGCACTTTCACAAATGACTGTTTGGCTGAAAGAAACTGATGACAAAAAGATTGTGGGGGCTCTTTTGTTAGACTTTAGTGCGGCTTTTGACATTATCGATCATAGTCGGCTGCTGAAAAAACATACAGTACCAGTCAAAAGTTAGGACACACCTTCTTTTTTTTACATTGCAGAATAATAGTGAAGACATCAAAACTATTAAATAACACATATGGAATCATGTAGAAACCAAAAAAGTCAAACAAATCCAAATAGATTTCAGATTCTTCAAAGTAGCCACCCTTTGCCTTGATGACAGCTTTGCGCACTCTTGGCATTTTCTCAACCAGCTTCATGGGGTAGTCACCTGGAATGCATTTATTCCTGATGTATTTACCTGTTGCAACCTCTACAACTACTATTATTATTATTATTATTTTACCCTGCTGGTCATCTATGAACATCTTGGAGAAAGAACTGGCCTTAATGGCCATGAATTGTTATAATCTCCACCCGGCACAGACAGAAGAGGACTGGCCACCCCTCAGAGCCTTGTTCCTCTCTAGGTTTCTTCCTATGTTTTTCCTTTCTAGGGAGTTTTTCCCTTGCCACCGTGCTTCTACATCTGCATTGCTTGCTGTTTGGGGTTTTAGGCTGGGTTTCTGTATAGCACTTTGTGACATCGGCTGATGTAAAAAGGGCTTTATAATTACATTTGATTTGTTGCATTTCAATTAACAGGTGTGCCTTGTTAAAAGTTAATTTGTGGAAATTCTTTCCTTCTTATCCTCTCTTGTGGAATAAGTTATTCTAAATATTTCAAAAACGTAAAGCATTGTATTTGGGACACATCATTCACTAAACCCTAAACCTCAACAAAATCTTGTATTGAATAATGTGGAATTTGAGCAAGTTGAGGTGACTAAACTGCTTGGAGTAACCCTGGATTGTAAACTGTCATGGTCAAAACATAAATACATCAACATACAACAGTAGCTAAGATGGGGAGAAGTCTGTCCATAATAAAGTGTTCTTCCTTCTTAACAGCACTATCAACAAGGCAGGTCCTACAGGCCCTAGTTTTGTGGCACCTGGACTACTGTTCAGTCATGTGGTCAGGTGCCACAAAGAGGAAATTCTGAAAATTACAATTGGCTCAGAACAGGGCAGCACAGCTGGCCCTTAAACATACACGGAGAGCTAACATTAATGCTATGCATGTCAGTCTCTCAAAGTGGAGGAGAGATTTACTTAATCACTAGTTGTTTTTGTAAGAAGTGTTGACAAGCTGAATGCACCGAGCTCAGAAATGTATACCCCACAAGACATGCCACCAGATGTCTCTTCACAAGCCCCAAGTTCAGAACAGACTATGGGAGGCGCACAGTACTACATATACCGCTTTTCCACCAAAGCATTTTGAGAGCCGGTTCGAAGCCGGTGCCTACTCGCGAACCAGTTCTTTGTGTTTCGACAGCCAAAGAACCGGTTCTCGGCCAGGAAAATTGGTTCCAAAGCGGCACCAACTCTTTGCTGGACTAGAACCGTTCTTTTACCACGTCATGCTTACATCGGGGGCTGGGGGCGGGGTTATTGTGACCAACAACACGACGGGAAAGGTTGTGACCGACATTGCTAAAAACACAGCGCTAGTAGAAAGATAGTACAACGATTGAAGAAAGATGGAGAAACATTTGCAGAAAGACGATGTAGTCCGCCATTGTAATTGTTATGCTTGAAGTTGGTGCAAGCGTTTCTGGGAAAGCTAAGACGTATGGTGACGTACACAGTAACGACGTTGTTCGCTGGGCTCTCTAGTCAGTGGAAAAACAAACAGGTTCTGAGAAGGTTCGCAAGTTGAACCAACTTTGAACCAGCACCAGTTCCGAACCAGTTATTTTTTGGTGGAAACGAGGTAATAGAGCCATGATTACACGGAACTCTATTCCACGTCAGGTAACTGATGCAAGCAGTAGAATCAGATTTTAAAAAACAGATACAAATTCACCTTATGGAACAGCGGGGACTGTGAAGAGACCCACGCACAGGTACAGACACGCATATGCACATGGGTGCTAGCACTCTACACACACGTACTGTATATTGTAATATTGTTGTATGGTGGTATCATACATTTTGTTTTATAGATATGTAGTGGATTAACAATGTTACATTACATGTAAAACAGTAGATCATATAAGTGCATTAATGTGTTTGGACCCCAGGAAGAGTTGCCTGTGCTCCATCAAACGGTGAGTCTATGCAATTCTGAGCAGGCGTTCCGAAAGACAGCCCTAGCACGCTCGTAGCATATGGTGCATGAGATAAAGGGTGTTCAAGTACAGTCATGCAATTATTCTCACTGCCACCGGCATCAATTTAAAATGGTAATTGATAACACAGCCTAGGCCTAAAACATTTTAAGGATTTTCTTTCTTTACGCTAGACTGTGACACAGAAGTGGCAGAGGTATGTGGCGTAACCTTTGGCGCATTCTTTGTGTACCCACCTCTGACAGGAAGAGCACTTCACCCACTTTTCTCCCTGCACAAGATACCCTCTTCACAGACCAGACAATGACAGATCTCCCCTGCCTGATCAGGGTTGTTCTACTCTTTATTTTATTTCTTGACAAGTTTGTCCCTTGCCTTTGGCACCACCTTCTTTCTCTCATCTGCTTCCTCCTCCAGGGTGCCAGTGTGAATGGCAGCCACTATCTTCTTCATCCCCTTCATGGCAACCTTTCTTGGCGCAGGCATGGGGTAAGGCCTGACAACCACTGGGCTGAAATCAGCAGAGGTTGATGGGACCAAGGGTGTAACTTTGGGGGGTTCAAAGTCAAATTGTTAGTGTCAACACCCCTCTTGGGGGGTCCCGGGGCATATAGTCGTACATAGGTGTCAAATCTTCAGTCTGAATTAACTAAAAGGGATAGTTCGGGATTTAGGCAATGATGCCTTTTATCATCTTCCCCAGAGTCAGATGAACTTGTGGATACCATTTGTATGTCTCTGTGTCCAGTAGGAAGTAAGTTTGAGCTAGTTTCTCAAGCCAATGACTAGAAGTCTATGGGTATCTACTACCTCTAGTTCAGCTATCTCTGGGGAAGAAGATAAAGGGCCTCATTGCCAAGATCCCAAAGTATCCTTTTAAACGCTCCAAAATAGTTGTTTACGGCTGTCACTGCCAGCAAAACAATTCAGGCATATTGTTTTCCTCTATGGTATCCACCTTCTCCTGTGATGTTTTGGAAAACCAACTAATCGGAATATATATTGGCTAATCTAATTCTGTCATTGCTTATTAAGTTAAGAATCTCATTCTGTATCTTAGGGCTAGTGTAATCATGGTTGTGCGTCTTTAACCAGCTGCGAAGAACTGCGTCATCTTCTGACTTGTCTTTTTAAAAGTTGGTACAGATTTCTGCGTTCTTCCTCATTACCTTTTAAGGCCTCACCATGTCTTGCTAGGTACTGCACTGAACCTACAATCTTCAGTAGACCATGTCTTGCTTCCCCTTCTTGCCTGGCTAAAGCAGTAGGTAACTGAGTCCACAGGGCTTGATTATTGTGCACTCACTGTAACTGAGTGGCAATGGGAATGACTTTTAGCATGAGCTTAACTTCTCAATAGCCTTCTTCCAATTTCTAAAGCCTGTGCTCAAAACTGCAGGGTCTGATTCTGTGCCAAAGGGTGACCTCTTATTCAGAAAAACTTTAGTGCAATGGAAGCATAAAACCCCCTTTAAAGAGGCAGTAATGGGGCCAGGGGAAATCTTGAAACCACTTCTCTTGAAATGACAGAGCTCTGTCAGCTCACTTCTGGATAACAATAAACTTGGGATGTGGTTGATTTGGCTTTGTGATGGTGCTGATGTCGATATCTTCTATTTGTCCTGTGGCTCTGTCCCTGTCTGTGCTCAACTGGTCCCTGACTTGTGGCTCAGCCCCTAACTACAAACATAGTCTTACTTTCTATTGCAAAAATAAGATTAAACTTCAAACAGTAATACATCTACACAATGTCTTAGGACTACACTTAAAGGTTGACTAGGGCTGTAACGGTGACTGTATTACCGCCACACCGGCAGTCACGGGTCATGACCACAGTCAAATTCCATGTAACCGTTGAGTCACGGTAAGTAGGCTTCTCCAAAACAGTGCTGACACTGATGGTCATTAGTAGCCTGACAAACTTGCTAACGGCCAGTCGCAAATGGCCGGTAATCAGCACTCTATTGTTCCTCTATTCACTCTGACATCAATGCAAATGTACACTACCGTTCAAAGGTTTGGGGTCACTTAGAAATGTCCTTGTTTTTGAAAGAAAAGCAAAAAAATGTGGCCATTTAAATAACATGAAATTGATCAGAAATACAGTGTAGACATTGTTAATGTTGTAAATGACTATTGTAGCTGAAAACAGCTGATTTCTAAGTGACCCCAAACTTTTGAAAAGTAGCGTAAATCAAATCAAACACTTGTGTTCAAACGCACTGCCCCCCCCGCCCCCCACACACACATGCACACAAAGAAGCACAGTTGGCCTTGCTGTTTCCATTTTTTTCCTTGATATCTTTTGTTTTACAGGTATGGTGGCTCGGAGGGGGTGGAGATGTGGGGTGATGGGGGAGGTCCGGGATGGTTGAGCAGCTTCACTGCAGGTGGATTTAAACTTCAATAAAAGTACAAAAAAATAAATATCAAACACTTCATGAGAGTGGCACCCAGAGTTTGAGTAGAATAGGATCACCTTTTGCATAGTGAAAGCCAGCTCCTCATAGCTGGTTGATGCATGGGATAAAATAAGTTCTTCCTGTTGCCAAAATTTCTATAGGCTTGGCTGTGCAACTACGTGAGAAAACAAAGTTGAGATCCTCCTCTTTTTAGTAGAGGCCATAAGATTTCTATAGGCTACGCCTACTATATTTATTTCTCAACTCCTAATATTAAGCACATTGCTTTTTATGTTTTATTTATTTAACTAGGCAACTCGGTTAAGAACAAATTCTTATTTACAAATACGGCCTACACCGGGCAAACTGACAACTCTGGGCCAATTGTACACCACCCTATGGGACTCTCAATCATGGCCAGTTGTGATACAGTCTGGATTCGAACCAGGTTGTCTGTAGTGACACCTCTAGCACTGAGATGCAGTGTCTTAGACCACTGCGCCACTTGACTTGCATGAAAATGAACTGCGGGAAAAGCATCCTCCATTTGCTATTAAAGTGCATATGGATGATGTCTTTATTTACCCTGGCCATGTTCCGACGTGCATTATAATAGCTCATTCTAAATCAAAACTAATTTCACACATATTATTTAGTATAGAGTATGTAAAGACAAGATTACATGAGAATAGTCTTATGGGTGAGAATATTATCACTTCTGAATGATGCCTAGCATGTTCAGTCTAAGGCAAGAAACAGCTCATTACTTTTTAAAATCATAGTGGCATACAAAACACAGACCTTATTTGAAGTGTTTCTAACGATTGGAACAATTTCCCTGTTTGACCGCTAGGTTTTATGGGTATTATGACACCTCCACTGTGGGGCTCTATGTGACTTGTTGGTTACTTATTGACTCAAGACATTTAAGCTTTCATTTGTAATTTCTTTGTAAACATTTCTAAAAACATAATTCTACTTTGACATTATGGGGTATTGTGTGTAGGCCACTATAACAACATCTAAATGTAATCAATTTGAAATTCAGACTAACAACAAAATGTGGATAAAGTAAAGTGGTATGAATACTTTTTGAATATAGGATGAGACATGACTAGAATACAGTATATACTGTACATTATAAAGTGGGCAAGACAAATATGTAAACATTGTTAAAGTGACTAGTTTTCAATGTCTCTATATACATGGGGCAGAAGGGCAGAGTACCAGGCAATGGCCGGCTAGTCTCCTGTGCCACAAAGTCTTTGTTCTTAACTGTGATGATTTCTCTGGTATTGAAGAATCAGGATGCAAGGAGGAACAATAATTGGCTCGTTGGAGATTAGAGACAATATTTATTTGTGATACCTCTTTGCCATGAAAATGAACTTAATCCCCAAAAAACATTTCCACTGCATTTCAGCCCTGCAACAAAAGGACCAGCTGCCATCATGTCAGTGATTGTCTCGTTAACACAGGTGTCTGTCATGCTGATTGAGTCAGAATAACAGACTGGAAGCTTTAAAAATTAGGGTGGTGCTTGAAATCATTGTTCTTCCTCTGTCAACCATGGTTACCTGCAAGGAAACACGTGCCGTCATCATTACTTTGCACAAAAAGAGCTTCACAGGCAAGGATATTGCTGCTGGTAAGATTGCACCTAAATCAATTTTGCCTAAGAACACAGCCATGAATAAAGAATGGTACCAACACATCCTCCGAGAGCAACTTTTCCCAACCATCCAAGAACAGTTTGGTGACGACCAATGCCTTTTCCAGCATGATGGAGCACCTTGCCATAAGGCAAAAGTGATAACTAAGTGGCTCAGGGAACAAAACAACAACATTTTGGGTCCATGGCCAGGAAACTCCCCAGACCTTAATCCCATTGAGAACTTGTGGCCGATCCTCAAGAGGCGGGTGGACAAACAAAAACCCACAACTTCTGACAAACTCCAAGCATTGATTATGCAAGAATGGCCTGCCATCAGTCAGGATGTGGCCCAGAAGTTAATTGACAGCATGCCAGGGCGGATTGCAGAGGTCTTGAAAAAGAAGGGTTAACACTGCAAATATTGACTCTTTGCATAAACTGAATGTCATTGTCAATGAAAGCCTTTGACACTTATGGAATTCTTCAGTGTACCATAGTAACTACTGACATAAAGATCTAAGAACACTGAAGCAGCAAACTTTGTGGAGACCAATACTTGTGTCATTCTCAAAACTTTTGGCCACTACTGTAGACAAAAACCTTAAGGGGACTGTGACACAACGTCCCAAAAATGTCCCTGGGGACATCCCCGGAACCATCCGGGAACTAGACAAAACCTCCAGGGGACCATAACACAACGTCCTGACAACTTTAGTCTAGCGTTTCGTGACGTCCCAGGGACGACTTAACGACACATTATTCTTTGCAGGGTTGCTCCTATGGCACTAGTGGACACCTTTGAGCTCCGCCCAAGTAGGCATTTGATTGGATTGGCGTGTTGCGAGACATCACTGGTTTCCACTTCTTTGTAGCTACTTTCTGCCATGGACTTTCCCAGGCTGTCCTGATTAGGTAAGCCTGGTTCTCGACGAGGCTACATTACAGGTTACTGTAAATCACCTCATCCACCATCAGTGTGTGAGAGTCTGTATGGTGATAATGTAAATGCCTGTTCATACTGTAGGTGAAACATTGCTATAGATGGTTTCACTAAGAGGCTTCTACAACACCTCAGTGTTTCCTTGCAGATCTGTGTGACAATAACACATTTGTTCACTGACAATAATGTACCGTTTGAATGTAACATACATGTGTACACTATTTCTGATATCTAAGAAAATAAGTAATATTTTTGATCCATGGATATTACATCAGTGAGTCATGCGTTGATGCACAAATGTATTACCCCATCCATCATCTACTGATTGGGAATGTGATTGGAAATTCTGCACTTTGTTCACAGGCACTCAACCTCTTAGTTAGGCCCTGTGGTTATTAATGTGCCTTGTGCAGCCAGTCGCAGACACTTTTGTGTGAAAGTTGTTTCATAAAGTCAGTCCATTATTGTTATTATAACACGGGCACCGCGCCCATTTTCCCAGCGCGGGGGAGAACAGAAGCAGCCATTCAATTTACATTGAGCAATATTTTAATCTACAGGGAGCAGGATAGTGTAGGTCATATTCATATTGGCTTGGCTCGGCAACGTTTATTTTTTGCATAAACTCACCTTTTATTTGCTCCTACATATAAGCGCATGCATTCTTCTCTGAGACACTTTAAAGGTCCAATGCAGCTGTTTTTATCTCAACATCAAATAATTTCTGGTTAACAATTTCTCAAGCAAGAATTTAGCTAGGACTGTGGGAGTGGTCTGAGTGGCAGAGAGGTTTGGAACTCTTTCTTATTGGTCTATTAACTAATTTACCGCCTAGTGTATTCACCTGGCAGGCCAAAACTCCATCCCACCAAACAGGCAGAAATTTCAGACAGTCTTTTCAAACAGCGCTTACACTTAAAAGGGAATTATCATAATTTTCACAATTTCACAGTATTATTCCAACCTCATAGTGTGGAAATCTATAGAAAACACAGGAAAATCTCACTTTTGATTGCATGCTAGCAGATACCCATAGACTTCCAGTCATTGTGCTAACACTACTTAGCATTGGCTTGCAAACCTACCTCTAACTTCCTTCATACTGGACACAGAGACATCAAAAATGAGTTCATCTGAATCTGGGAAAGTAAACTGCTAGCTTATTAACATGCTATTGAATTGCCATGTTTAAAGTACTTACTATCATGGTTTTTAGATTGGGCCCGAGGCGCTGAGCAGTAGTGTGAATACATTCCTTTTATTTGTGACCAAAAACAACAAAGCAAATGCGAGAACGAAACCAGGAACTGATGTGCGACAAACAAAGAACCACACACAGGTGGGCACAATAATGAACTTATGGTCCCCAATTAGAGACAACGTATGGCAGCTGCCTCTAATTGGGGACCAACAAAACTCAAACATAGAGTTTCCCCGACAGTTAACCAAACCCAAACATAGAGATGCCACTAGGCATCCCTACTGTCAGGACCTGACACTAACACATTGAATAAGATTTTCTCTATCCAGTTGATACATTGTGTTGCTGGATTACAAAACCAAGCAAAAGGTGCAGGGACAATAAATAATTTAATTAAAATAAAAATATATATATATATGTATTCGTATATGCTTTTTAAATGTTTATCCACTCACAAAATCGTTATAAATTCCTTCCTGAGACCCAGCAATAAATTTTTGACCTCTCTAATTGACATTTGTTTTGGGTCTAAATCTCTAATGCCATACTGAACATGCCTCTGAGTTTTTTCACATTAAATTAGAGCTAAAAAATAGCTTGTTCATACTGTAAATGTCCTCTGTAATGGACATCAGGGTGCGGTAACTATGTATTTTACCTACTGTCCCCATTGACTGTAATGTTACATTTTTCATATTTACTATCTACTGAGTCCTAATGCCCACTACAGTGCACATACAATAAAAAAAATAAGAACAATCTTTTCTTTTTCCTAATATTTTTCTTTATAACATGTTTTTGTAGGCTCTGCCCTAACCTATGTGCTCTCTGTCACCTGGGGCTGCATGGCAAATGGCTCAACAAAAGACAATGCCCCCTGTGCCAGTATACCTTTCCCCCCTCTGAGGGGCCAATATGTATCTCTCTCTCTCACTACAGTATCCAGAGGACTGATTACTGGAATGTGTGATATAACACTATAGCAGCCATGTTTGGTATCTATTAAAACGTTTATTTTGAATAGAACTTTGAAGCTATGTATATGAATGAACTCTGACACTGTATGCATTTGTCTTACCCAGCCCACCCCCTCAGATCATCACACATACAGTCATTGCCAGACAACACCTGGGTAAAGTCAGTTGTCTTGATATTCTTTGAGAGCAGAGGCTTCTTCCTTCCTGACCTTCCATGTAGGCCAAGTTTGTGCAGTCTCTTTCTGACAGTGTACCCATGCAATTCGACATTGATTGATTTTTTTTAGTGTGATTTTTAAAAAATTGGGTAACCTTTATCTGTCAATAGTGCTGAAGTGAAGAATACATATCCATCTGTCCAAATATGTTTAAAAAAAAAGAGACCTTTCCAGGGGGTGTACTTACTTTTTCAAACGACTGTACATGTAAACCCTTCCTAGAGGATGGTGGCTGGTTTGATCTGAATGGATATCTTAGTTGTACTACCTTTTGTTTGGTCATGAATTTGTCAACAGTTGATTTTGAATACAAACAAGTCAGATGTGGTTGAAATGTAATGAAGGTATGTTTCTTTCTTATCCTGTCCATTTGAGAAATGTTGTATGATATTCCAATATCCTAGGCTTCTAGGCCTCTATCCTAGTAGGCATCTCTGTTCATGCTTTGCCTTCCACCCACACCTGGGATATGGATGCCTGATGAAGACCTAAGGGTCGAAACGACGTTATTAATAAATATCACCTGGAAGCATGAGTAGCAGTGTGCTGCGTTTTCCAAATCCAGAACCTGTGGAAAGTACCTGGATGTGTGTATATTCTTCAGCTTTTGTCTTGCAAGTTACCCTTGGGATCTGTATGCCTAGAATGATGCTTTGTTAATGTCAGTATTGCCTTGTAACTTAAGCGTTTATGCCTTGTATGTGAATCCATTCATTTTACTAAGTGTTTTAATAATGCTTGCATTGATATTCGTTTCTCATGACCATTCCTTGATCTTACTCAGCTAAACGCATAATACAGGATTGCACATGGTTTTACTATAATGGTAAATGTAGTCAGATAATTAATTTAATATACTTATTATGGTCGCAGATGATTTATATACTGTATATAAATACTTTTTTCACCCCGAACACCTGGGTCTCAGGAGGATAAATTAATTTTAAAAAACACCTGGCCTGCACATGCACATCAAAATACCAATGTATCCTTGCCAGTGCATCTTATGCATTCAACAGCATCATTGAATAGATTCAATAGGGTAAAATGTGCATCTTCAGCAGTGTGCCTGTTTAGCAATTGTGTACTGTATCTTGCTGCCTGCCTGTCTCTCCCGTCTTGCTGATAGGTGAAGTTGGATAAAGCGGTTATAACTGCAGCCTACTTCTCTGGCTCATTTGGCTTTGATCCTGCCTTGGTATTCTGTGAGCCTGAACCTCTTTTCATCGCCCTGCATTAGATCACAAAGGAGAGGGGAGAAAGGAGAGAGATGTCCCTAAGAAAGAGGGATGTGGATGGTTGAAAGGATGAGGGGTTTCAAAGCAGTCTTTGAAGTTAGGCTGCACCCATACAGTATGCATAGTGAAGGTAAGCAGTAGTGGTGGCCTTCTAACTCTTGCAGGTACTCCTCATGCCACTCACTTATGGGAGGAAGACCTGTGCTGAGAAATCATGTGCTACACATTATGCAGTGTGTGTATGGGTGAACAAGGTGGAATGGTTTTCCACCACCAGACAACATAGGTTACAGTTCAACTACTTACAAATTGAGTACTTACAAAATGACCACTGGTGAGAAGTAATTGCATAGTAAAAGCCCAAAGTACACAAAAATGGCAGCTAGAATCTACAGAGAATCTACAGAGCTACATGTATGTACCATGAGTTGTTGGATGGCACTAAATGACACAACCTTTCAGAAAAACACCTCTGTCATTTTTCAGGCCCCACTGGGGCTCAAAGACCTTTCCTGTCTCTCTCTCTGTGAATTGGTTGTGCAGGTTCATTTCTGTGCGATCTGTAAGAAACAGCTGGGTTGCCTCGGGTAATACGACCTGCTTCACACAGCAAACCCCCAGAATCCTCTCTGTTTTCTCTCTATCTCGCCTTTTCTCTCTCCTTCTCTTTCCGTCAAAGTGACAGGGCGTGGATCGATTGGCTTTGAGTGAGCCAGGGGTAGTCAATCCTGTTCCTGGAGTGCCAGAGGTACTCTAGGATTTTGTTCCAACTAGGCACCACACCTGACAAACTGAGCGAATTGATCAGTTCAGTGTTTGCCTAAATTCAGACACACATGGTCTTTCAGGTCGGTTAAATCAAAAACATGAAGTGCCTGTGGCACTCCGGGACCAGGGTTGCCTACCCCTGCTCTACACTCACGCACACACACATCTCTGCCTCCCCCCACAGGGAAACACATTAGGTTAAGGTTAATGCACTAACTGTACGTCGCTCTGAGCGTCTGCTAAATGACTAAAATGTAAATGTTAAATGTGTTTCCTTCTTAAAAGATGAGGAAGATTACCTTTATGGGTAACACCTAACAATATGGTTCCATTTGTAAAGGGGTTATAATTACATTATAATTTACATAATTTGTAAAAGCATTATACGCCATTAATAAATCATTACATCACATTGGTGAGCCAAATAGTGAGCCAATATCTAACAGTTATTAACCGTTTGCAAATGCACTTACAAATGTGTATAAAATTAATTCTGATGTATCATCATTCAACCTTATTTTCAACGGTTTCACAGTTGAACAATAGTTATTTTCTACCTTTTGGGTGTGATGCATTGGCGCTGTCCCAAATTTACATTCCGGACATTATTTTTATTCCGGACATTATTCAACCCTATTATTCCTAACATATTACCCCTTACCAGATTATATATCAGCACACCTATCACTTCCCTGTGATAGGCCTACTCCATGTATGGTGAACACTCTGGTGTGAAATTGTAATCGAAACAGTGGAGGTATCCTCTCACAACGTTGAATGTGTTTGTCTTAATACCCACCATTCATTGACTGAACATGTTTAACAGAAGTGTTGAATCTTCTCTCATCAAATTGTATTTGTCATATGCGGTGAATACAACCGGTGTAAACTTTACCGTGAAATGCTTACTTACAAGCCCTTTCCCAACGATGCATAGATAAAAATAAGATAAATATAAATAATAACACAAGAATGACAGTATATACAGTACATGGAGTACTAGTACCAGATGAATGACGCTATATACATGGAGTACTAGTACCAGATGAATGACGCTATATACATGGAGTACTAGTACCATATGAATGACGCTATATACATGGAGTACTAGTACCAGATGAATGATGCTATATACACAGAGTACTAGTACCAGATGAATGATGCTATATACATTGAGTACTAGTACCATATGAATGTGCAGGGGTACGAGGTATTTGAGGTACATATAGGCAGGGCTATAAGGTATTTGAAGTACATATAGGCAGGGGTACGAGGTATTGGAGGTACATATAGGCAGGGGTACGAGGTATTGGAGGTACATATAGGTAGGGTACGAGGTATTTTTAGTACATATAGGCAGGGGTTTGAGGTATTGGAGGTACATATAGGCAGGGGTACGAGGTATTGGAGGTACATATAGGCAGGGGTACGAGGTATTGGAGGTACATATAGGCAGGGGTACGAGGTATTGGAGGTACATATAGGCACCGGTTAAGATGCGGGAGGATGATTATGAACATTCAGAAGCTAGCTGTCCTCCGGCTACAACATGGTGCTACCCTACAGAGTGCTGCTGAGGCTACTGTAGATCTTCATTGCAAAACAGTGTGTTTAATTAATTATTTGGTGAAATGTGAATATACAGTATTTTGAATAGTCTTATCTAAAACTTGTTTAATATGATTGAGGATGATTGTCCTCCCCTTCCTCCTGAGGAGCCTCCACTGGATTCTCAAATCATCTATGAATGATTTACCAGCATTTATAACTGCTAAGAGTGTACCTTTTTTTAAAGTGGCAGACCTATGAACATTTATCAACATGTATAACTGCTGAAAATATACCTTTTAAAGAAAGTGAAAACCTACTGCCCATTTATTCATGAGTTAAACATTTATAACAGCATACAATCTCATTAACATGCAACACATAGTAAGACTAAAATGTAATAGAAGGATACTGTAATGAGTGCGCTGAAAGTCAGGAAGCAAGTACAGGGAGTGAATATTTAATAATAAATAACACAATGAACAAAACAAGAAACACGAACAACGCACAGACAGGAAGCTGGAACAGAAACAACAACACCTGAGGAAAGAACCAAGGGGAGTGACAGATATGGGAAGGTAATCAGGGAGGTGATGGAGTCCAGGTGAGTCTCATGAGGCGCAGGTGCGCGTAACGATGGTGATAGGTGTACGTAATAAAGAGCAGCCTGGTGACCTAGAGGCCAGAGAGGGAGTATACGTGACAGATACAGTAGGAAAACTATTGTATTTGCAGTGATTCAAATCTGTAGCCCATCATTGGTATGGTGAGTATTGAGAGAAACAGGGGTTGTCTTTTTCTCCCTTTTTTAACATTAAGTCAGTATATAAATTGACAAAAGATTAAGTATTTAGAATACAACATAGGGTCTCTTGGTCCCATTCTGTGTCTTCATCTGTTTTATTCGTGTTAAGCATTTTCCCATGATCCTTGAGTGTGACACCTTATGAGAGTCTGTGGGAGAGAAGAAGCAGTTATGACAATTTAGCATAGACTGTACATTACTATCATTTAGGTTTATGCCTAGCTAGCTATTTATGTTATCCACTGCTAGATAATAATACAAATAATAATAGCTAGTGCTAACACAGATTTTTATTTAACCTTTATTTAACTAGGCAAGTCAGTTAAGAACAAATTCTTACAATGACGGCCTACTTACAGGGTCAGCCCCTGGATCAAATCAGGGTTAAGTGCCTTGCTCAAGAACACATTGACAGGTTTTACAACTTGTCAGCTCGAGTATTCGAACCAGTGACCGTTCGGTTACTGGCCCAACAATCTAACCTCTAGGCTATCTGCTGCCCATAGATGAAAGGAGTTAGCTAGCTAGTTATCATAATATTTGCTAGCTAGCTAGGTAGTATTGAAATGTAAAATGTTAACCAAGGTCATATGTATTTTATATTGGATATTCGGTGGATATACATTTTTTTGAAATCCTCAATAGCTATTGAACCATGCATGCCATTAATATAAAGATGGTATATTCTGAATCAGGTGTGGATGGAGAACAATCCACTACATTTGTTTTGGTGGATTTCAATCTTCAATAGCTCTTGCACAAAGCGTGCCATGACTATGACAATGATATATTCTGAATCCGGGGAGGATGAACAAGAATCCACAGCATTTCTTATTTGACATTTATATACAGTATATACAGCGGGTGAAATAAGTATTTAACACGTCACCATTTTTCTCAGTAAATATATATCCAAAGGTGCTATTGACATGAAATTTTCACCAGATGTTGGTAACAACCCAAGTAATCCATACATAGAAACCAAAACAAATACGTTCAGAAATTAAGTTGTGTAATAATGTGAAATGACACAGGGAAAAAGTATTGAACACATGAAGAAAGGGAGGTGCAAAAAGGCATGGAAAGCCAAGACATCAAATTAATATCAGCTGGTTCAGTCCCAACTGATGGCCTACAAAAAGGTCTCATTGCCAAGGTGTCACACAAGACACATCTCATGATGGGTAAAAGCAAAGAGCTGTCTCAAGACCTTCGCAACCTAATTGTTGCAAAACATTATGATGGCATTGGTTATAGGCGCACTTCTAAGCTTCTGAATGTTCCAGTGAGCACTGTTGGGGCCATAATACAGAAGTGGAAAGACAATCATTTCACCATAAATTTGCCTCAAACAGGTGCTCCTCGCAAGATTTCTGACAGAGGAGTGAAAAGAATAATCAGAAGAGTTGTCCAAGAGCCAAGGACCACTTGTGGAGAGCTTCAAAAAGACCTGCAATTAGCAGGTACTGTTGTCTCAAAGAAAACAGTAAGTAATGCACTCCACCGCCATGGCCTGTATGCACGCTCACCACGCAAGACTCCATTGCTGAAAAAAAAGCATGTTGAAGCTCGTTTAAAGTTTGCTGCACAACATTTGGAAAAGCCAGTGAAATACTGGGAGAATATAGTGTGGTCAGATGAGAGCAAAATTGAACTGTTTGGATGTCATAATACACACCATGTTTGGAGGAGATTCTTTCACCCAATCTCTTCCATCTGGCCTTTGCACACTTCTCCCAACGATAGTTTGAAAACTGTGCTTCTCTTAGCCCCTTCCAACCAGAATTTTCACGATGGGTATAAGGGATCCAGTTTTTGTCAAATTGACGTCAAAAGTAGATTTGTTTAGCATTTTAGCTAAACCTAACACTTTTCCTAACCTTAACCTAATTCTTCTAATTTGCTACGTTAATTATCCTAACCTGCTGCGTAAGTTCTCCTAACCTGCTTCGAAAGCTGGATCCCTTCTAGCCATGACCCTGTCACATCCAATCAGTGTCAACACAAAATTTCATGCGTGTTTCAGATATGGGCAGATCTCACAAAGTCTGTGGAATTTCTCAGAAATCACTGAACCACAGCAATAATATGTCTTGAAATCTTGAGACGAGGCCTTAATTCCTAGAATATATAAGTGTACCAATGCATCACCAAGGTTTCATACATGTGACAAGACACATCATGGGCGTCTGGTCTGATAACCAACCATTTCTGTTCCTGGGACAGAGCAACAATGCATCACACCCAAAAGTAAGAAAATATCTATTGTTCAACTGTGCAATCATTGAAAAAAAGGTTGCATGATGATACATAAGATTACAATATTATAAGCATGTGTAAGTATATTTATAATAGTTAATAATTGGCTCACTATTTGGCAAGCACTGACTGGGTGTCACACTATTTTGACAAATTTGTTATAACCCATTTATTAATGGTGTATATTGCATTTTCAAATAATGAAATAACCATTAATAACATAATTATAAACTCTGTTATAAACCCTTTACAAATTGTACCTCATTGTAAAGTGTTACCGACATCCAGCTAGTAAATAATACATGACTGTAGTAAGCCACTAAGCTTAAAAATAAAGCCAGGATAAAAAGTTTCTCTCTTGCCTCCACTGAATACATTTCACATTGTGCCCAAGTGTTATTCCCATATGTGCTGTGGAGATGTCAAGACATCGTTAGATCGTTGAAGGTGTTGATGAGCCCAGTCACCCAAATTAGGCCCGCCAGCACAGAGCAATCTTTTTGTTATCTGGGGGATTTTTGGGGGGGAATATTTGAAGGAACAGATATGCAAGATATACAACACGTGTTAACAGACAGTCGCAATTCCCACTGTGTGTCGTTGCAACAATTTGAATACACTGATAAACTGTATTTTTTGAACATTGTGTTTATTTAGACAGTATAGTACAATACAGACACGTGGCAATCGAAATATTTTTATTTTTTATTTGTTTTATTTGTACACCTATTGTTTGTTGGTCAGATTGCACACGTTTCAAGCTTTGTCACGTGCACAAGTGAAATGTGAAATGCCTTTCTTGCAAACTCTAAACCCAACAATGCAATATCAATGTAGTGCTAAAAAAGAACATAAGGTAGAACAAGAAATTCAAATAAGAAGAACACGAAAAAGTAAGTAAGCTATACACAGGGTCAGTTCCATATTTACAATGTGCAGGGATACTGGAGTGATAGAGGTAGATAGGTATTGTGGTAAGGTGACTAGGATATATGGATATACGCTAAACAGCGTAGCAGCAGCGTAAATGATGATTGTATGTGAGTGTTTTTGCGTGTGTGTGGAGAGTCACTATAAATGTGTGTGCATGTTATGTGTGTGTGTGAGCAAATACGTTTGAGTGCATGTGTGGCACTATTTACATGTGTGTATGTGCACATGTGTGCGTTTGAATGCAGGTGTGTGTATATGCATGTGTACACGTGGACAAGCACCTGCGTGACATCAGCCTCAGGCAAACAGGCATTGGGTGTAACAGCGCTGCCTCAGTGTTATTCAAACATATACTTTTTTTTATCTTTGACCATCATTCTATCCCTCGCCCAGCAACTCCACTCCCACTTGTTTCCAGTTCCTCATCCCAACCCTCAGTTTCCCTCAGGCCACCTTCATCAGATTTCTATGCGCATATATCTTTCAACTATGCTGTGATGTTTAACATACAATTTGAATCTATTCAATCAAATTGAATCCACAGATTGTGAGTTGAAGATAAATACTTTTACTAAGAGTATTAGTAATTGACTGACCAGGTCTCTCCAGATCTCCCAACAATGCTATTTATAGGATCAATTTTAGATTAATGTTTTTCAGCCATTCCTGAACTTGAGACCAGAAACAGGATACCTGAGGGCAATACCAGAACAAATGGTCTATTGATTCTGTATCCTCACAACAAAATCTGCAGAGCTGCGATGATTGTATGTCCCAAATATTCAACATTTTGTTGGTAGCATGAAATCTGTACAATCATTTTAGCTGAAAAGGACGAAGTATTGAATCTTGCGTTGTTTTATATATCAACTCATGCACCCTATGCCATGGAATCGGTACTATCTGTATGGCATAGCTGTCAACATCCTGGTCCTCAAATAAAACTGGTACTCTTTTCTATTCATGGTATTTTTGTTCCTCCGCCAGTTTTAATCCTTTATATTGGGCAGACAGACCAGTTCCCTACCTCCTCCCGCTGCCACCTGCCTCCTCCATTTTTGGGGTACTGCTGTAATCAATTGATTGTAATCTTAGATTGAGCAGAACTTCCCATACAATTCAGATAACTCCATGAAAGGTATAACTCTACCATTCCAATGTACAATATAATTTAAAAACAAAATACCCTTTTCAAACATATTTTCCACAAATACAGGTATTTTATCAACCAGCACATTTGAGTTCAACCATAATATTTTTTGTAATATTTGTTCTATCTTTTCTGGGGGATGAAACTGCTTGTTTGAAAAAGAGAGGTACTTTGAACAAGGTTTCATTTTCAATTAATTGAAAATGAGACATGGCAATCTGCACAAAGACAAAAAGGCCATTTTTAAACAGTGGATGAGCTTCTCTTAGTAATCTACTTAACTACCATTTTGGGTGAAGTAAAACTTTTGTATAGAGAGGTTTAGAACTTTTTATATTTAATCATCTCAACCCACCCAGTTCATATTCATTATATAGATAGGGACGCTTTATATTGTCTGGTTTAGCATCCAAAATAAAGCAACATATTTTTTGCTCATATAATTTGAAAACAAATCATCAGGAGTAGGCACCTTTCGTAATATCCAGGAACCTAGACTTCAAATCACACATTGTGTCCTGTCTAACAGATAATTCTCAAACCACTTGCAAGAAGCCTGACTCAGGTCTATTTCAGTCAACCTCTGAATGATAGTGTGATGGTCAACAGTGTCAAAGGCCTTGAAAAGGTCTATAAATAAGGCAGGAGAATGATTTGTATGATCTAAGCAATTTAACACAACAAGCGTAGTAGCTGAAACGGTGGTATGTCCAGGTCTAAAACCGTATTGGTGCACGTTATGAATAGAGTGAGAAGTTAAAAAAGTTATTAAATTACACTGACCCAGGGATTCTAAAACTTTGGAAAGGCAAGATCATTTGGAGATTGGACGGTAGTTATCTAAGTCAGAAGAATCTCCTCCTTTATGAAGGGGGAGGATGTGCCGCTTTCCAGATCTTAGGGATAACACTAGAAACAATTGTCCAATTAAAGATATAGGTCAATGGTTTTGCAATAAGTGAAGCAGAGAGCTGGAGTAAGAAGGGATAAAGGAATTTTCAGAGACTATCCTTTCAAACGGCTGACCAGTTGAAGCAAAATGGTCAATAGAATGGAGTAGCGAAGTAACCGGTTTTCCCTTGGCCTTAATCTCGCCAGGACTCCCCCTATCTTGCCTCTGTAACGCCAGTGTTTCTTCTTGGATACCCCATCAATTAGGTCAGAATTATAGAAAGAGCACAGGGCAGATGAGTCAAGGTTGAAGCCGAAATTGAGGTAAGTAACTGTTGATCTGATGTTTAAAAGTTATTGTCGGTTGTAAGAAATGATACCGGATACATTTCATTAAAATAAAGTAAAAATAAACAGCAAAAATAATTCACAAAATAGCAAAGTTGGTTTGGCGCTCCCAAAACGGCGATCATACAGTATGACGCCTTCTTGATGTGTTGTTGGGAGTTTTTGCCTCTTTACCTTTGGCCAAAGAGGTATCCGTAAACCATAATCGGATCTGTGTACATATATTCCTCTATTTCTCTGGAGTGATGCCGTTGCATTTCATATTTCTCCTTGGCCTCCACTAAGTATGAGAAACAGGAGCGGCCCAGATGGGAGCTGACAGTATGAAGTTTCATTTATGGATGTGAGCAAAACGAGAGAATTTTTCTTTTGGCCTTGACCAGAGGTCTCCAATGAGGATAAACTTTGAGAAATTACCAGAAGAGGCATTTGCCGTATGCACTGGAAATTAATTTGTTATTTATCCTGGACTTTTGCCACAGCTTGTCTGAGAGCGTAATTTTAATTTCTCCCGACCTCCAGTCTGGAAAGGATAACATTTTCTTTTTTTGCATTCAGAACACTTTCCAACTTCATATTTCAGGCACACAAATACATACTTTAATGAGACACAGCACAGGTTGGAACATGGACCAGAGGGGAGAAGGGAACCACACGGGAAGTACCCCGTCTGCTCAGAAATATGGCCCTGATACAGAACTCCTCTATATACGCATGCATAAGTGCATATATCTACAAAGTGCATACTGTAGCTTTATATCCATAGATCTATACTACATCCTTAAAATTGTCCACAGTACAACTCATTCACGTTTTCAAACCCAGTTTCAATCAGTTTATTTTTGGTTTGGGACTGTTGTAACAGCGTGTGCACTTAAGTGAATCATGCCAATGTTTCTGAATGGGGATAGGTGAACAGCACAGTGTTTAGTAAATACTTTTACCCTTTGTGGATGTGCACTAAGAAGTAATCAACCATACTTATCCTCAGAAAAACTCCACTGTGAATATTCCATCTCTGTGTGAATGGCCAAGCCATCACGCTGATAGCCTAAACAGCACTTGTGTTTGCATGCGAGTGAGTGCGAATGTATATATGCTACATGACCAAAAGTATGTGGTCACCTGCTCGTCGAACATCTAATTCCAAAGTCATGGGCATTACTATGGTGTGGGTCCCCACTTTGCTGCTATAACAGCCTCCACTCTTCTGGGAAGGCGTTCCACTAGATGCTGGAACATTGCTGCAGGGATTTGCTTCCATTCAGCCACAAGAACATTAGTGAGGTCGGGCACTGATGTTGGGCAATTAGGTCTGGCTCGCAGTCTGCGTTCCAATTCATCCCAATAGTGTCCGATGGGGTTGAGGTCAGGGTTCTGTGCAGGCCAGTCAAGTTCTTCCACACCGATCTCGAAAATCAATTTCTGTATGGACCTCGCTTTGTGCACCAAACTGTTACCACAAAGTTGAAAGCACAGAATCGTCTAGAATGTCATTGTATGCTGTAGCGTTAAGATTTATCTTCACTGGAACTAAGGGGCCTAGCCGGAAACATGAAAAATAGCCCCAGACCATTATTCCCCCTCCACCAAACTTTACAGTTGGCACTATGCATTCGAGCAGGTATCGTTCTCCTGGCATCCGCTAAACCTAGAATTGTCCGTCGGACTGCCAGATGGTGAAGTGCAATTCATCAATTCAGAGAACGCGTTTCCTCCTCTCCAGAGTCCAATGGCGGCCATTTTACACCACTCCAGCTGACACTTGGCATTGTGCATGGTGATCTTAGGCTTGTGTGTGGTTGCTCAGACATGGAAACCAGTTTTTGTGCTCCAAGAGGCAGTTTGGAACAGACTATTTTTACGCGCTTCAGCACTTGGCAGTCCCGTTCTGTGAGCTTGTGTGGCCTACCACTTCTTAACAAGACAGTGCACACTTTTAGAAAAGAAGAGATTGCTTCTTCTATGCAAATGTTTATGATCAGTACAAGAAAATAACTCCCAAATGGTAGGGAAACATGATTGTATAACTGATTCATTAATGCATACGTTCAAAAATCTAACATTTTAAATATTGAACTCAAAAGATCTGTCTGGATCAAGTGCCATTCTGTGTCTTTGGCTAATATGGCTTATTTTTTGCTGTGGTATCGTGTTGGTATCGAGTATCGTAATACTTAACCTGGTATCGGTATCGAAGTCAAAATTCTGGTATTGTGACAACACTAGTGTGTGTGCATGCCTATGCGTGTGTGTGTGTGTGTGTGTGTGTGTGCGCTCACTCTAGTTGAGGCAGAGTGTTTGTGAATGCAGGTGCACTGGATTTATTATTGATGGGCTGTTAGCACTCTGTGGGAGCTGTGCCGTCTCATCACAGTTTGCCATGGGATTAACTGAGTCTAAAACGCAAACCTGGGAAGCTGCTGGAGGAATGCAGGCAGGGTACACTTTCCCCATCCCAATGCTTTTCCTCTGCACTGAAGTGTCATCTCCGATTAAAGGAAAATGAAAGGGGGGAGAAAGTGGGAGAAATGGAAGATAAAGGTGAGAGAAATGGGAGCGAAAGGCAGGAGAAATGGAACAAGACATTCATATAATCTGTAACATCTGGTTGGGTCAAAGTTGTGGACCTATGGATTGAGTTAGGTTTTAAATTGCGCTAACAGTCTGTTGTAGTGAGATGCATTTCACATTAAGTCAGATATCAGTGTTGAATATGCTATTATTTGTCATGAGTGTAGACGTTCAGTTAATAAATACTTAATATACTATACAGAAACTAAAAACACATTCGAGCACAGCACACACACACACACACACACACACACACACACACACACACACACACACGTAGGATGATCTATAGGTCCAGGCAGTGCCTGTGAAGGCAGAGGGCCCCCCTCAGTCCGCAGTCATCCTCCATTGTGGTTTCATTAGGCCAGTGAAATTCTCTGTCTGGTCTGCTCTAGGATGGATGGGGTGAGAGTCATCCTTTATTTCCAGCCTACTGCTCAGGGCCAGAGAAAGCAATGGAAAGAGTAATTCATCCCCCTCTATTTTCTCTTTCTCTCAGTGCATCTCTCTTTCGCGCTCTCATTTCTATTGTTCATTTCTGTTTTTATAAGAAAATAATTAATTCCTTAATTTCAAATTAATTCAGGTCCAGTATGAGCTGATTGTGTTTTGCTGTGTTTTTCTCTATTTGAATGTTCTCCCTGTAAGCACTCAGGTACTACCTGTAATTGAAAAATATAATTTCCATTCAAGGTAACTGGATGAGTTGAAAATGTATGCACACTTGAAATAACCTTGACAGAGAATTAGAATGACCAAAGGTATGTGGACACCTGCTTGTCGAACATCTCATTCCAAAATCATGGGTATTAATATGGAGTTGGTCCCCCCATTTGCTGCTATAACAGCCTCCACTCTTCTGGAAAGGCTTTCCACTAGATGTTGGAACGTTGCAGGGGGGACTTGCTTCCATTCAGCCACAAGAGCATTAGTGAGGTCGGGCACTGATGTTGGGCGATTAGGCCTGGCTCGCAGTCGTCTTTCCAATTCATCCCAAACGTGTTCGATGGGTTTGAGGTAAGGGCTCTGTGCAGGCCAGTCAAGTTCTTCCACACCAATCTCAACAAACCATTTCTGTATGGACCTATGGCAATTTCATTGTATGCTGTAGCGTTCAGATTTCCCTTCACTGGAACTAAGGGGCCTAGATCGAACCATGAAAAACAGCCCAAACCATTATACCTTCTCCACCAAACTTTACAGTATCACTGTGCATTCGGGCAGGTTGCGTTCTCCTGGCATCCGCCAAACCCAGATTTGTCCGTCGGACTGCCAGATTCTGGAGCGTGATTCATCACTCTAGAGAACGCCTTTCCACTGCTTCAGAGTCCAATGGCGAGGGGGCTTTACCATTTCATGAAGCTCCCAAGGAACAGTTCTTGATCTGCCGTTGCTTCCAGAAGCAGTTTGGAACTCGGTAGTGAGTGTTGCACCCGAGGACAGACGGTATTTACGCGCTTAAGCACTCGGTGGTCCCGTTCTGTGCACTTCGCGACTGAGCCATTGTTGATCATAGACGTTTCCACTTCATAATAACAGCACTTACAGTTGAACGGGGCAGCTCTAGCAGGGCAGAAATTTGACAAACTGACTTGTTGGAAAGGTGAGGAGACGTCACTACAGACAACCTGGTTCGAATCCAGACTGTATCACAACCGGCCGTGATTGGGAGTCAAATTTTTTTTTTTTTTTTTTTTTTATTTCACCTTTATTTAACCAGGTAGGTCAGTTGAGAACAAGTTCTCATTTGCAACTGCGACCTGGCCAAGACAAAGCAAAGCAGTGCGACAAAAACAACACAGAGTTACACAGTAAACAAACATGGTCAAAAACACAATGGAAAGTCTATATACAGAGTGCAAAATGTAGTGCAAAATGCAGTAAGGTTAAGAGGTAGGACAATAAATAGACCATAGTGGTGAGACAAATTACAGATTATCATCATTAACACAGGAATGAAGGATGTGCAAATTATGATGTGCAAATAGAGATACTGGAGTGCAAGATTTGTGAAAAATAACAAAAATAAATATGGGGATGAGGTAGTAGTGTGGGCTATTTACAGAAGGGCTATATACAGGTGCAGTGATCGATAAGCAGCTTTGACAGCTGACGCTTAAAGTTAGTGAGGGAGATAGGAACCTCTAGCTTCAGTGATTTTTGCAATTCGTTCCAGTCATTGGCAGCAGCGAACTGGAAGGAATGGCGGCCAAAGGAGGTGTTGGCTTTGGGGGTGACCAGTGAGATATACCTGCTGGAGCGCATGCTACGGGTGGGTGTTGCTATAGTGACCAGTGAGCTGAGATAGGGCGGGGATTTACCTAGTAATGACTTATAGATGACCTGGAGCCAGTGGATTTGGCGACGAATATATAATGAAGGCCAGCCAACGAGAGCATACAGGTCGCAGTGGTGGGTAGTGTATGGGGCTTTGGTAACAAAACGGATGGCACTGTGATAGACTACATCCAATTTGCTAAGTAGAGTGTTGGAGGCTAGTTTGTAAATGACATCGCCGAAATCAAGGATCGGTAGGATAGTCAGTTTTACAAGGGCATGTTTGGCAGCATGAGTGAAGGAGGCTTTGTTGCGAAATAGGAAGCCAATTCTGGATTTAATTTTGGATTGGAGATGGTTGATGTGAGTCTGGAAGTTGAGTTTACAGTCTAACCAGATGCCTAGGTATTTGTAGGTGTCCACGTATTCTAATTCGGACCCGTCGAGAGTAGTGATGATAGTCCGGTGGGCGGGTGCTGGCAGCGTTCGATAGAAAAGCATGCACTTAGTTTTACTAGCGTTTAAGAGCAGTTGGAGGCCACGGAAGGAGTGTTGTATGGCGTTGAAGCTTGTTTGAAGGTTAGTAAACACAGTGTCCAAAGAGGGGCCAGATGTATACAGAACGGTGTCATCTGCGTAGAGATGGATCAGAGAGTCACCAGCAGCAAGAGCGACATCGTTGATGTATATAGAGAAAAGGGTTGGCCCAAGAATTGAACCCTGTGGCACCCCCATAGAGACTGCCAGAGGATCGGACAATAGGCCCTCCGATTTGACACACTGAACCCTGTCTGCAAAGTAGTTAGAGAACCAGGCAAGGCAGTCACTTGAGAAACCAAGGCTGTTGAGTCTGCCAATAAGAATGCGGTGATTGACAGAGTCGAAAGCCTTGGCCAGGTCGATGAAGACGGCTGCACAGTACTGTCTTTTATCGATGGCGGTTATGATATCGTTCAGTACCTTGAGCGTAGCTGAGGTGCACCCATGACCAGCTCTGAAACCAGATTGCATAGCAGAGAAGGTACGGTGGGTTTCGAAGTGGTCAGTTATCTGTTTGTTAACTTGGCTTTCGAAAACTTTAGGGACATTGTAAATAAGAATTTGTTCTTAACTGACTTGCCTAGTTAAATAAAGGTACATAAAAAATAAAAAACAATTTGTAAATGAAGGTGCCATTCTACCTCCAATGTTTGTCTATGGAGATTGCATGGCTGTGTGCTCGATTTTATACACCTGTCATTAACGGTTGTGGCTGAAATAGCCAAATCCATTAATTTGAAGGGTGTCCACATACTTTGGTATAGTCTCTCTGCTTGATGAAGAGATGTGTAGACTCAACCGCTTGACTTATATTAATGATTAAATTGTCTTATCACTGGCCAGTGAGCTGAACTGATTGAGATGTGTGTGTCTGTACTTGAGCTCGCATGCACTCACACACACATGCAGTCAAAATGTAAGTGTGTGTTTGTCTTTATCCCCTGTGTGTGTGTGTGTGTGTGTGTGTGTGTGTGTGTGTGTGTGTGTGTGTGTGTGTGTGTGTGTATAGCTGTGTGCATATCTATCTGTGAACAGCGTGTGTGTATCTGTATGTGCGTGTGGTGCTCTGAGATGGCCCACACAGCGGAAGAAATACGTTCAACAGAGGGTTACTTTCACAAGGATGAATACGAGTCATACCTCTTCTCACTCACCCTTCAACCCCAGGCAGGGAAAGAAAGAACGAGAGAGAGACTGAGAGAGACTTCAGAGGGCGGGATCGTCATTCCTCGCCCCAGCAGCCCACACTGCAAACCAACATAAAAGATTGACGAGTTTGGCCAGCTCCGGCCTTGAAGATCAAATATGCCACTGCTAATCAGCCCTAGGTCACACGCTGGGAATGGAGACGGTCTTGGCCATCCCAATGTTTAATTATTGACATTCCTATTCCTGGAAATGTATTTAGTCAACTCAGCAAGTGAAACACTGGTTTGACTTAACACCATCAGTTCCAGCAACACCAGTATCCATTATGGGTATGGTAATGATTTGCTGGAGGTGAAAGAAGCCTGCAGTCCCTGGCCAGCTCAAGTGTAATTTCCTATAGATCACACTCCCACACATGAGAGAGAGAGTGTCTAATAGCAGCTTTGTAGTGTTAAATCACACCCATAACCCCAAAAAATACTGAAATACTGCGTAAAGTTGCAATATACACTTTTCAAGATTGGCTTTATTTGTCATTGTTCTTTGGGTCAACTTACTAATGTTCTTATGTTGTTTTAGAGGAATTATGAATTTAGCTTTCGAGATACAGTGGGGAACCTCATGTTAAGCATTGAACATCATTGGAAAAAACAAATGAGGGAGAAAAACAAACCTGGAAGACGCTGGGCCAATTGTGCGCCGCCCTATGGGACTCCCAATCACGGCCGGATGTGATACAGGGACTGTAGTGACGCCTCTTGCACTGAGATGCAGTGCCTTAGACTCGGAAGCCCATGGACACTGAATTACTTTAGTAGCATACGATAATCATAATGCATTTGCTTCACAAAAATCTACTGTAACCACCATTTTGACATGTCATTTTGAATTAGGTTTGTCATCAATTAAACACATAAATTATATGTTAAATACAAAATTCCCTCTCAGACACAGCAGTTGGACAAACCATTATCTCTCAGCATGGTGAGAACCCTCAACAAGGAATCTCATTGAAGGCTTCAAAGTATCTCAATGCGACGACAGCCCTCAGAGTTATACAAACTTACTCACAAACGGTCTGTCTGCTGACAATACCCCCCAAAAAGAAATAAAAGAAAACAACCTGGTCATTAAACATCATTATTAACAGGAGCAGCTGGTCTTCGCATTAAAATATACTCTTCCTCTAAAGAAAGGCATGTTGTTTGCTTCGTGCTGATGCAAGACTTTTGTTTAGAGGACTCGTTGCCCCCTGTCTGTGTTCACTTAAGAAGTTACGGCACACTTTCTTTGAACTATTTCTTTGTGTTTAGAATCATTGTTTGTGTGTCTGGTCGCATTCCTTATTCATTCTGCTTACTGTGCTCATCAAAGCACACCAAGCATTCAACATTTGTATGTTGAATATTTGTAAAAGACCACCAAGGTAGCATTTTTAAACATGTTTTTTGTTCACCATGTTTCCATTGGTTGTGGCTAATACCACAGTGCTTGAAAGTCAACAAAAATAAAACACCATATCTACATCTACAGCGGTTGAGATTTAAACTAATGTTATTCAAGGGAAAGTGCAGCTTTGAGTCAATATGCAATGGAATTCCAACAAGTAGATAGCCTTATAACATGCTTTAGGGTAACTTGCTATAGGGAAATGTCTATTTTCTCACTGAAAAAAAAGTTCAGGTGAGATTTAGATATGTGCATATTGGCTATCGTTATGTAAACACATTTTGAAGGGAAATAAGTGGGCAGAATTAATAATGTAATGTAATAAAAACCGAAACTTCAGAAAGGTGGCGTTTTGACCCACTATTGGGCAAAATGCCCCCCTCTATGGGGAAAAATATCGAGGTATACTTATTTTAATTAAACAAATATTGAAACAAAATGAAACTGCACATCTCACTATTAATATCCACTCTATGATGAGGTTTTGATGTACGGCCCCTCTTTTTATTTTCACGCTTCCTATTCAAATCATTATAAGGTAAAATGTATTGTGTAACTCATTATGTTACTTATAGAAGATTTGGACAATGCTAATATAGGTACCAATGAATTAAATTGGATTGCCCTCGGGGCATTTTGCCCCACTGGAGGGAGAGACGTGCGTTTTGCCCCAAAGATGCTCAATTTAAATGTGACTAAAAAAATATAAAAAAAATATATAAAAAAATATATCTCTAACCAAGTGGATTATTTATCTTCAGGCTCCCCTAATGGTAAATATGAAAATGTTTATAGATCTAACTTCATTAGATTATACAGTACCAGTCAAAAGTTTGGACACATCTACTCATTCCACACTTAACCAGCATGGCAACCACAGCATACGCCATCCCATCTGGTTTGCGCTTAGTGGGACTATCATTTGTTTTTCAACAGGACAATGACCCAACACACCTCCAGGCTGTGTAAGGGCTATTTGACCAAGAAGGAGAGTGATGGAGTGCTGCATCAGATGACCTGGCCTCTATAACCACCCAACCTCAACCCAGTTGAGATGGTTTGGGATGAGTTGGACTACAGAGTGAAGGAAAAGCAGCCAACAAGTGCTCAGCATATGTGGGAACTCCTTCAAGACTGTTAGGAAAAGCATTCCAGTTGAAGCTGGTTGAGAGAAGAGTGTGCAAAGCTGTCATCGAGGCAAAGGGTGGCTACTTTGAAGAATCTCAAATCTAAAATATATTTATTTTAGATTATATTTTTAGTTGAGCAAAACTAGTGGCATCCAGGGAAAGTGTTGAAAAAAAAATTGTGACATAAAGTGGTTTCTGTGAGAATTACAGGAGTGGGGTGTTAAACAACTTACCCTATTCCTCCAATACAACCTAAACATCCTGAGGGAAATTGCATAGCAGAACACTGGACATGATTAAATCCAATGTTTGAGAAGTGTTACTTTTTCAACTAATACTACATTTTAAACTTCCCTGTTCTTAAATTCTAATAAAACTACTTAGTTTTCTCACAAAATGTCCTCAAACTGTCATTGTGACCTCCATCCACTCCAACTGTTAGTCCTGCCACAGTGTAACCTTGTCAGGAGAGTAGATTTTATTCCATACATTACATTATCTCTGCTTTATCTTTACATATAGATCGAGGGCCGCTCTTCTAAACCCACTCAGGCATAACTAATCGCTGTCAGAGATCGGTCCCCGATTCTGACACGTAACTCTGAAAGTGACTTGTGTGTAAGATTATGTGCATAAATATAACTACTTTGTGTGCATGATGCAATTATATCACTCTGCCTCTCTGAAATGAAATCTCTGCAATGTCATGATATGACCTCTCTTTACCCCCACTCACCAAACACTTATGTAAACAGTATTAATAACAGTGCAGTGCTTTTCTTCAAATGTTCCAGCAGATA
Organism: Thymallus thymallus; assembly: GCA_023634145.1. Classification (NCBI taxonomy): domain Eukaryota; kingdom Metazoa; phylum Chordata; class Actinopteri; order Salmoniformes; family Salmonidae; genus Thymallus; species Thymallus thymallus. The sequence continues at coordinate 17,308,812 of CM042382.1, forward strand.
CTTGACAATGAAGTCAAGTCTCTATTGTGTTCTCTACAGCACAAGCAGTTGTCAGCATCCTTACTGAACACCAACCCCTTGCTGTAATAGCCAGTCCTGATTAGCCTGACAATTGTATCTAGTCCTAGTCTAAATGTACTGAACGAATCCGGCATTAACTTTCAATGAGACCCAGACGTTAGCTGCTGCAAAGAGGGAAGAGAGGGTGGAAAAACTCTCCATGTCTTCATCGTTCTCAACATACCGGGAGTGCAGCTCATAGGAAATCTAGAAAAGGCATACTCTGGAGAAACTGGATAAGGTTTGGAGTCTGGGCACTGTAATAAAAATTAATTTGTGTCGATGTTTAGGCTTGCCGCTATTACCTGAGGCAGGACTCATTAAGTTAGGGAATGGCTGTTTTCCACTCATCTTGTGTATGTGGTAGGGGATCCACCTTTATATTCATGGTGTGTCAGAGGAACCAGAGGCAGTGGAAGTTTTCGAGAAAATAAGCCTGTAGATTGAGAAAAAGTCAGACTTTCCTTACACTGAACTAAATGTTCTAATCAGAGGTTTAAGCCTCTTTATTCAATCATCAGTTAATCTATTTATTTAATTTTCAATTCTGATTGAGCAAAAATAGGTTTGTTTTTCAAGAGACCAAATTAAGTCAGTTGAACTGATCATACTAACCCATACTGACAACTAAACCTGACAATGCAACAGCTTACTGTCCCCAAGGCTTATCTTTGGAACAGATTGCCTTTGGAAGTAAGAGGTTCCTCTCTACAAAATAACAGCTTGTGTTTACACTTCTAAATAAGCCCACAGTCAAATATTTCCTCTTTGCAACAGTCACTGAGAACTTTATCTCTTTGACAATACAGTGATCTCCAATGATATTTCTATGCTTTTTTTGCTGGCTCACGTTATTGGGTTAGATAGCTGCCGTGCTTCACTTCGTTGTCATTTCTGCTAGATATCATTCGTTCTTATATGAGAGGTGGGTAGGTGTTCAGATAGATTCCCAGCTTTGAAATTAAGCCTGGTAAGCCAGCCTTCATAGCGAAGATTCATGATTTTCAAAAATCAATCTGCTTGAGTCTTCTCGCCGGACTTATCGATGAATGAGAGATATCCAAGGTTGTATTGTAAGGGTTATTCTGCCACCTTGGCAATTCTCTCTACCATTTTTCATAAATAAATTTTAGAACAGTTCAGAATGGCTTCGGATTTGTTGAGCACTACAGTCCGATATTCACAGTTTTGAATGTTGCTATCTACAGTGCCTTCAGAAAGTATTCACACCCCTTGACTTTTTAAAAATGTTGTTGTGTTAAAGCCTGCATTTAAACTGGATTAAATTGAGATTTTGTGTCACTGGCCTACGCACAATACCCCATAATGTCAAAGTGGAATAATATTTTTTGAAATGTTTACAAATTAATTTAAAATAAAAGCTTTCTTGAGTCAATACGTATTCAATCCCTTTGTTATGGCAAGCCTAAATAAGTTCAGGAGTAGATATGTGCTTAATACATTGCATAGTAAATTGCATGGACTGCAATAATAGTGTTTAACATGATTTTGTAATGACTGCCTCATCTCTGTACCCCACACATACAATTATCTGTAATGTCCCTCAGTTGAGCAGTGAAATTCAAACACAGATTCAACATCAAAGACCAGGGAGGTTTTCCAAAGCCTCACAAAGAAGGGCACCTATTGGTAGAAGGGTAAAACGTTTAAAAAGCAGACATTGAATATCCTTTTGAGCATGGTGAAGATATTAATTACATTTTGGAGGGTGTATCAATACACCCAGTCACTACAAAGATACAGCCGTCCTTCCTAACTCAGTTGCCAGAGAGGAAGGAAAACGCTCAGGGATTTCACCACGAGGCCAATGGTGACTAACACAGTTACAGAGTTGAATGGCTGTGATAGGATGGGTAAACAATATTGTTCTAACTCCACAATACTAACCTAAATGACAGAGTGAAAAGAAGGAATCCTGTATACAGAATAAAAATATTCCAAACCATGCATCCCTTTTGCAATAAATGTGGCAAAGAAATTACCACTCTTCATATTTTCAAGCATGGTGGTGGCTGCATCATGTTATGAGTGTGCTTGTCATCGGCAACAAACGGAATCGAACTAAGCACAGGCAAAATCCTACAGGAAAACCTGGTGCAGTCAGCTTTTCAACAGACGCTGGAAGACAAATTCACCTTTCAGCAGGACAATAACCTAAAACACAAGTCTAAATATACACTGGAATTGCTTACCAAAACAACATTGAATGTTTCTAAGTGGCCTAGTTAAAGTTGACTTAAATCGGCTTGAAAATCTATGGCAAGAATTGAAAATGTCTGTCTAGCAATGATCAACAACCAACTTGACAGAGCTTGAATAATAAAAAATAAATAAATAATGTGCAACTATTGTAGAATTCAGGTGCGCAAAGCTCTTAGACTTACCCAGAAAGACACAGCTGTAATTGCTGCCAAAGGTGATTTTAACATATATTGACTCAGAGGTGTGAATACTTACTTAAATAAGATATTTCCGGACTTAATTTTTTATAAATTAGCAAAAATGATCATTATGGGGTATTGTGTGTAGATGGGTGATAAATTCATTTTGAATTCAGGTTATAACACAACAAAATGTAGAATAAGTTAAGGAGTATGAATACTTTCTGAAGGCACTGTACATTCTGCCTTTATATTGACAATACTATTCATTTGATTTCAAATTTGAGTATGGAAAGACATGTCTGCATGTATCAACACTAAAGGAAATCAAAATGAAATAGATTTTTATTGGTTGCGTACACATACTTTTGGTAATGTAGTGTAAATGAACATCTCATTCCCCCTTTTGCTGCTATAACAACCTCCACTGTTCTGGGAAGGCTTTCCATTAGACACTTTACAGCATTCATGCCGACGCTTGGCATTGTACCACGTGATCTTAGGCTTGTGTGCGGCTGATCAATTCACAATGACAGCACTTACAGTTGACCGGGGGCAGCACAGAAATTTGAGGCTGTTATTGTGCCACGTTGAAAGTCACTGAGCTCTTCAGTAAGGCCATTCTACTGTCACTGTTTGTCTATGGAGATTGCATGGCGGTATGCTCTATTCTATATGAAATAGCCAAATCCATTCATTTGAAGGGGTGTCCACATACTTTTGTATATATATAGTGTATTTTGCAGATGTTATTGCAGGTGCAGCGAAGTGCTTATGTTTCTTTTTAAACGTCTTTTTATAGCTTTTTTTGCACTCCAGATATCTTGTATTTCCTATACTTTTTCATACTGCCGCTCTATGTATCATGTACCGTGTATCTATGTATCATGTACCGTGTACTTTCGTTGTGGCTTTTTGCACCTGCCCTGTGTTTTGTTGTAGCTGCTTGACAAAGAAATTCCCCCCCCCCGGGGATCAATAAACTATCTATCTATCCATCCATCCAGCTCCAACAGTACAGTAATACCTAACAATACACACAAATCCCAAAAATATCAGAACAGACAAGTCTGGAATATAAATGCAGTGCCTTCGGAAAGTATTCAGACCCCTTTTTCCACAGTTTGTTACATTACAGCCTTATTCTAAAATGTATAAAATATTCATTTTTATACCCACAGATCATCAATCTACACACAATACCCCATAATGACAAAGTGAAAATAGTTAGTTTTTTTATTTAGAAAATTTATAAAATATTTAAAACGGAAATATCACATTTACATACATTTTCAGACCCTTAGCTATGAGACTCGAAATTGAGCTCAGGTGCATCCTGTTTCCATTGATCATCCTTGAAATGTTTGATTGGAGTCCACCTGTGGTAAATTCAATTGATTGGACATGATTTGGAAAGGCACACACCTGTCTACATTTATTTTATTTTTATTTAACCTTTATTTAACTAGGCAAGTCAGTTAAGAACAAATTCTTATTTACAATGACAGCCAAACCCGGACGACGCTGGGCCAATTGTACATCACCCTATTGGACTCTCAATCATGGCCGGTTGTGATACAGCCTGGATTCGAACCAGGGACTGTAGTGACACCTCTTGCACAGGGATGCAGTGCCTTAGACCACTGCGCCACTCGGGAACCCACCTGTGGCTGTACATAAGGTTCCACAGTTGACAGTGCATGTCAGAGCAAAAACCAAGCCGAAGTTCAAAGGAATTGTCCATAGAGCTCCGAGACGACAGGATTGTGTCGAGGTACAGATCTGGGGAAGGGTACCAAAAAATATCTTCAGCATTGAAGGTCCCCAAGAACACAGTGGCCTCCATCATTCTAAAATGGAAGAAGTTTGGAACCACCAAGACTTCCTAGAGCTGGCCGCCAGGCCAAACTGAGCAATCTGGGGAGAAGGCCCTTGGTCAGGGAGGTAAACAAGAACCCAATGGTCACTCTGACAGAGATCTAGAGTTCCTCTGTGGAGATATAAGGACCTTCCAGAAGGACAACCATCTCTGCAACACTCTACCAATCATGCCTTTATGGTAGAGTGGCCAGACGGAAGCCACTCCTCAGTAAAAGGCACATGACAGCCCGCTCTGGTCTGATGAAACCAAGACTGAACTCTTTGGCCTGAATGCATCACGTCTGGTGGAAACCTGGCACCATCCCTACGGTGAAGCATGGTGGTGGCAGCACCAAGCTGTGGGGATGTTTTACAGCGGCAGGGACTTGGAGACTAGTCAGGTTTGAGTCAAAGATGAACGGAGCAAAGTATAGATAGATAGATACTTTATTGATCCCCGGGGGGAAATTTCTTTGTCAAGCAGCTACAACAAAACATAGGGCAGGTGCAAAATGCCAGAACGAAAATGCACAAAAGACAGATACACGATACATAGAGCGTCAGTATGAAAAAGTATAGAAATACAAGAAGTCTGGAGTGCTAAAAAAGCTATAAAAAGACATTGCATAGTATGGGTGGTTGGCTGAATATGTACACTACGGACCAGAGTTACTCACGGATGGAAGCACAATTGTTAAGCTAGGTCCTAACACCCCAACAGTTTCAGGTCTGTGTTGCCGACGGCACGGCACCCCGTTGAGGCATTAAATAGTCTAATAGCCGCCGGCAGGAAGGACCTCCTGTAGCACTCTTTGGCACACCGTGGTGGGATCAGTCTGTGACTGAAGGTGCTTCTCTGCATCATAACCATGGCATGCAGAGGGTGGGTGACGTTGTCCATGATGGCCAGCAGTTTTGCCAGGATCCGTCTCTCCGCCACCTCCTCTAGAGTGTCAAGGCTCATCCCCAGGACAGAGCTAGCCTTCCTGATCAGCTTATTTACTCGAGAAACATCACCGGCTTTAATGTTGGCTCCCCAGCACACCACTGCAAAAAATATGGCACTGGCCACCACAGACTGGTAGAAGGTATGCAGTAGTTTACTGCACACATTGAAGGACCTGAGCCTCCTCAGAAAGTAGTCGGCTCTGGCCCTTTTTGTACAGGGCCCCGGTGTTACCAGCCCATTCCAGCCTGTTGTCCATATGGACTCCCAGGAACTTGTATGACCCAACCATTTCCACATCCATCCCCTGTATAGGGACTGCAGTCAGTTGTGCCTTGGTTCTCCTGAAGTCCACCACCATCTCCTTTGTTTTGCTGATGTTGAGCTGAACGTGGTTCTGCTCACACCGCAACACAAAGTCACTGATTGTGCTCCTGTACTACTCCTCCTGCCCACCCCTGATGCACCCTACAATTGCGGAGTCATCCGAGAACGTCTGTAGGTGGCATGTTTCAGAGTTATATCTGATGTCCGAGGTGTAGAGGTTGAACAGGAAGGGGGACAGGACCGTTCCCTGGGGGGCCCCTGTGTTGTTCACTGCCCGTTTTGACACACAGCTCTGTAGTCGCACAAATTGTGGCCTACCGGTCAGGTAGTCCGTGACCCAGGAGACTAAGGGTGCTTCCACTTTCATCCTCTTCATCTTCTCACCCAGTAGCAGGGGCTGAATGGTGTTGAAGGCACTGGAGAAGTCAAAAAACATAACCCTCACAGTGCAACCTGCGTTGTCCAGGTGAGAATAGGCCCTCTGCAGAAGGTAGATGATAGCATCATCCACCCCGATGTTGTGCTGGTATGCGAACTGCAGGGGGTCCAGTGATGTACACACCAGAGGTCTGAGGTGAGCGAGGACCAACCTTTCCAGGGTCTTCATGATGTGGGATGTTAGCGCTACAGGTCTGAAGTCATTCAGGACAGTGGGGTGTGCCTTCTTGGGCACTGGGACGAGGCAGGATGTTTTCCACAGCACAGGGACCCTTTCTAGGCTCAGGCTAAGGTTGAAGCGACGCTGGAGTTTCCACACAGTTTGTCAGCACAGACCCTAAGCACCCTTGGGCTGATGCCATCAGGGCCCGCCGCTTTCCACTGATGTAGTCTCTCCAGCTCTCTCTTCACTTGGTTGGTGGTGAAAGCCAGCCCAGGTGGGGGGGGGGGGGGGGGTGTTGAGGATCAGTCCAGAGGGAGCAGGGGTGGAGGTGGGGTCGCTGATTGTCTCAGAGGTGTTGTGAGCAAAGTGGGGGTGGGACAGCCGTGAGGATGTGTGGCCTGGGGAGCTGGAAGGGAGGTGGACGGGCCAGTATCGAACCTGTTAAAAAATTGGTTCAGCTCATTGGCTCTGTCCTGGGTCCCCTCCGTCTGCCCACTGTTTTACTTTTTGAAGCCAGTGATATTTCTCATACCCTTCCACACCTCTCTCACCTGGCTCTGCCTCAGCTTGTCCTCCATCTTCTCCTTATACCCTCTCTTCCCCTCAGCAATCCGCAACTTCAGCTCCCTCTGGACGCATTTCAATTTGTCCTTGTCCCTCTCCTTGAAGGCCCTCTTCTTCTCATTCAGCAGGGCCTTCAGGTCGCTAGTGACCCAGGGTTTATTATTTGGAAAACAGCGTACCTTCCTGGTGGGTTCAGTGTTGTCTACACAAAAATTTATATAGTCCGTTATGCAGTCAGTAAGTCCATCGATGTCCTCCCCATGAGCCTCACAGAGCACATCCCAGTCTGTTGTTTCAAAGCAGTCCTGTAGGGCCTCATTCACCTCCGGGGACCATCTCCTATTGGTCCTAGTGGTCGCAGGCTGCTGTTGGACCAAAGGCCTGTAGAGTAGAGTGAGGTGGACAAGGTTGTGACCCGATCTACCGAGGGGAGGGAGTGCAGTGGAGTTGTATGCGTCCTTCACATTAGCATATAACAAGTCCAGAGTTTTATTATTCCTGGTTGGGCACTTCACTTCATTGTTTGTGGGCAGCGTTGAAGAGAGAGATGCATGGTTAAAATCCCACAAAATGGCAAAGAAAGCACTGGGATGTGCTGTCTGTAACCTCGCGATAACAGGGTGGATGACGTCACACGCTGTGTTTGCGTCAGCGGAGGGCGGGATGTAAACAATAACAGCAATGGTTGCCGTGAATTCCCTCGGCAAATAGTAGGGTCTCAGGCTAACGGCTAAGATAGATCCTTGATGAAAACCTGTTAGAGAGTGCTCAGGACCTCAGACTGGGGCGAAGATTCCCCTTCCAACAAGACAACGACCATAAGCACACAGCCAAGACAACGCAGGAGTGGCTTCGGGACAAGTCTATGAATGTCCTTGAGTGGCCCAGTCAGAGCCCGTACTTGAACTCTACCGAACATCTCTGGAGAGACACTCTCATCCAACCTGACAGAGATTGAGAGGATCTGCAGAGAAGAATGGGAGAAACTTCCCAAATACAGGTGTGCCAAGCTTGTAGAGACATACCCAAGAAGACTTTAGGCTGTAATCGCTGCCAAAACTTGCTTCAACAAAGTACTAAGTAAAGGGTCTGAATGTAAATGTGATAAAAAAGGAGTGTTTTTGCTTTGTCATTATGGGGTATTGTGTGTAGATTGATGAGGAGAAAAAACAATTGAATCAATTTTAGAATAAGGCTGTATCGTAACAAAATGCGGAAAAAGTCAAGTCAAGGGGTCTGAGTAGTTTCTCAATGCACTATATGTATATGATGGTGTGTAGACAGTATGGACAGTATATGAATAGAAAAGGTGTGTACAGCAGTAGTGATGAGCCTTGACTAGAATACAGTATATACATATGAAGTGTGTAAAACAGTATGTTAACAATATTATAGTGACCAGTGTTCAATGACTATGCACATAGGGCAGCAGTCTCTAAAGTGTAGGGTAGGAACCGCTAGTAACAGCTCAGAACAGGGTACTGGGCGGAGGCTTTGCTAGTGGTGACTATTTAACCACTATCCGCGGTTACACCTTGCTTTAACATGTGCATTAGCAAGATGATCCAATTACTGTCTGATCAAGATCTGTTGCATCTACACATGATAATAAAATGTGTTTCTTATCTGCACACTGCATTCGTATTGTGACAGATTACCTGCCTTGGACCACCTTGATGACACAAGCTGTATAAATCGACAGAAAACCGCACACTTTTGCATTACAGCCTAGATTTGTTATCCAACGATTAAGACTGTGTGTAATAGGCTACTGTCCCGATATCCTCGACCTGTCCACAGCCGTACAAATAAAGATTATTTCATATAGGCAGGTCTTAAGAAGAATTAGCATACCCAAAGTTTGTATTTTGAAGAACCTTTAACATAATTACCTATGGCAAGGCCATAAAAATTGGTATTGGTATTGAAGCCTACATCATATTGGTATTGAAGCCTACATCATATTGGTATTGAAGCCTACATCATATTGGTATTGAAGCCTACATCATATTGGACAGTGGCCTCGCACTTATAGTATAGGTCTGAACAGTACCAAAGGAGACAAAATGACATGTTGGGAGTACGACCATGGTTTGTTTTCCTCCAAATCATTGATTAGTGATAATTCGGTAACGGAGTCTCTTTCACTCATCAAGGGTTGATAGACTGATATAGTAGCATTACAGAATTTAAACTGAACTACAAATGTATTGGAGATGCATGGGACGGACTATGATTGAGTTGCAGTAGAAGAGTGCAGTACTTTACAAGTGCATGGCTAGGTATAATGTGTAGGCCTAACATTCCCCCAATACCTTTACATCTAGCCAGAGTGGACTTTTATAACATTTCCATAGACAAGCCACTATTATAATACTGATTTAGACTATTCATATTACAAAAAAACGTTTATAAAGCGCTCAGCAGCTTTCACTTTATATTGTCACAGCACTGTCCAGAAGGAACGGTGGGCGGGTGGTAGGATTGTCACCCAATACCCCATCCAGCTCTGAATAAAATGGGCATTTGATTCTCCCATTCCCACTCCTGCTATTACAGTCTTTGTCCTTTCGTTGCAATCTTTTTTCAAATATAACATTTTGCACTGGCAGTGCAGTGTACAGTGTCAATTCTCTATGTTTGGCAGGTGGTGTGGGGCTGTGGCTTGGAGTGTTGCTTCTCCATGCTGTGTAGTGTGTACTCTGTGGATATGGTGATGTTTTTTTCCCTGTTCAGAGAAATTTAGCAATTGAGGTGGCTTGCATTATTTACTTAACTTGGGAACGGGGGGAACCCTTTTTCTCTCATTCAGGACAATATCTCTTCATAAATATCTTTGTTTCTAGTACCAGTAGGCCCTTGGTTTCTAATAAAGACAATGATCTTAATTATGGAAGAATTGTAGAGGTATCATTGTCCATAATTGCTACTTCAACTGACCAGTGTGATTTCTTTTTAGAGGACGGAACAACCGTGACGTAGGCCAAATGTATACTTTTTCGTTGTCAGGATCCGTTTACACTTCAAGGACATCCGTCCGGAAGTGGTCAGGAAGATCTAATCACAATCAGATCGCAATGAGTCTTTGATCGTCTACACCTGTCAACAAATGTGGGCAACATCAGAATGTGGACAGGATCAGGACAACAGACGCATGTTAGAACCAGGCAAACCATCAAACAGGCAAAGTGCCAATACAGGACTAAGATTGAATCGTACTACACCGGCACACTGGGTGGGCAGTGTCTGACCTCTGACCAGGAGAGGAAGTAGGCCATCTTTAAGAAGGGGACGTTTTGCCAAGAACATGGAGAAAGCAAGAACAAGATGGTTGTAAGGAGATGTATACTTGGAAAACAGAGGAGGAATGGAAGGAAAAAGAGAGGGAGAGGAGGTCTAAGAGAGAGAGGGAAGAAGAGGGTGAGCTTGAGTAAGTTAAAAATGGCGGGAAAAAGGGAGATGGTTTGTTAAAGAATAATTGTAGAAGGTATAAGAAGAGTGAGCTGAAGACAGGAGGAGAAATGGAAGTGAATGATGGTGAAGTATTGGAGGTGGTAGGTGTGGTGAAGATATCGGAGACCGAGGTATGCACCGAGGGTCAGGATAAAGATGAGTCAGTGATGGTAGGAGTTGGGTGATGTGGAATCGGTGAGGGTAACCAGAAGTGGACTAGTGATAATTGTTTGTGTTTCTGATGGTCAGAGAGAGAAGGTGCTCGGAGTTAAACAAATGGGGGCAAGAAAAGTGAAGTGTTTCGCTCTCAAGAAAAGGGTGCCAATGAAAGGAGTGATAACTGGGGTAGCAGTAAATATAAAAGTTGACCAGCTGATGGGAAAGATTCCAGGTGTATGTGATGCTCGTCGTTTGATGTGACACAGACAGTGTGGCGAGAGTGGGGAAACACAAGAGTCATTGTCTGTTCTTTTGAGTATTGAAGTTGAGTCTTTGCCGGACAAAGTGAAGTTAAGTTATCCTGTACGAGTGCAGTGTTAGATGGTAGGGTATTTCTTCATCACATTTTTTTAATTTTTCAAGCAAAGTATAAGGGAGTTCTACTCCGGTCTAGTAGGTGGCGGTAATGCACCATTGACGTTGGATGCCAACCGCCGTAAAACGCCAAGGAAGAAGAGCACATGGCAGTGGAAAAGGGTGTGTGTTTGAAAGTCTGGCCAGTGTTGTAGTGGTTAGTGTGAATTAGAAAAAAAAAAGAGAAGTTCCTTTTGAATAAGTGTATCTGTAGAGAAAACAAAATGCAAACGAAGCTGACAGGCCACGGGCTCAACGATGAAAATAAAGTTAACAAACTCCGAATACTAGTGGACGTTTCAGTTCTTGAACGGACCCTCAACCATCTTGTTACACTGTGTTTTCCAAATCTCTTAGAGACATACAGCACATTAAAGGGAGTACACAGAAACACTTTAAAATCCTCATTACGGTGATCAGTCATTGTGTAGTGAAAGTCTGTTTGAATGAGTGAGCGGGAAAGCAATTGAGTCTATGGTATATGGGACACACAAAGGCGTAGGTAAGTGGATTGGAGTGGAGTGGGCGCTATTTAGATGTGCTGCATAACCATGTCCTTTCAATGTTACTTCAAAACAATGATATTTTTTGAGCTGTTGTTTCTGGGAAATCTACCTTCATTCAGTTTAGAGAGAGTGAGAGTGGAAGGGAAACAGGCAGGGATAGAACTAGAGATGCGGATGGAGAGAGAATGAATGTATGGGGAATCTGGGAGAGATTGAACGAGAGAGGCAGCAAGAGAGCGAGATGGAGAGGGGAAACGTGGAGACTTAAAACAGGAGAGAGCGAGATGGAGAGAGTAAAGGTGAGGGAGAGAGAGTAAGAAAAGTTGTATGAGAAAGGGAGGAATCGCAGAAAGCTAATGAGCGTACATTAGTTATTTATTTCTCAAGCTTGTTTCGTTAAGAGAAGGGCACAGCAATTAGCTTTGTGGAGTTGACATCCCTGGGTGCCCTTGTGCTTTGGCTGCAAGGCAACATGAGAGCGCCCTGTCTGAAATGCTAAACAACCTGTAGCGGGGGGAGGGGGGAGAAAAAGAACGCACGAGGGGGAAGAGAACAGCGTAGGCACATGACAGTGACATCTCTAAAGCAGAGGGGCCAGCTGGCCTTCCATTATGCAGAATAGAGAGGAGAGAGGCTGGCTTCCAATTCAGATGTGACAGAGAGAAAAGGCATAGTAGGCTTTACGAGAGGTAGTCACGCGTATGCAACAGGAATTATTGTTTTTTCACTTTTTCTGATTTTGTTATTTTTTGCTCCCTTTTCTCCTAGGACCTAACATACAACCTCTAGGTAGGGGTTGGGGTGGGAGGGAGGGTGGTCTGTGTTTCAGACGAGAGAGTACTGTCAGTCTCCGTTGAAATGTCAACCAGCCACCATGCTAATTGGACGCCAGTCCTTCCAATCAGGGGAACAAAACTGAGATGCCCGTGGAGGTTGGCGGGAAGGAGATGGGCTTTGTATGTGGTGAAGAGAGGCTGATTGAAATTATACACTAGCGTCAGGCCATGCGATAAACACGCTGATGCAAACTGTAATATGCACATTGCCCTCTAAGAACCTTCCCGTTGACTCTGATACAGAGATGGAAATGTACTGTGTATATTGTGTATGTACTGTATACGAATTGGAAAATCATAGTGGAAATATGGTAGTGACTTCCAGCAATACAAGCTTGTTCAGTGCAGGATACTGAATGTGTTGTCAATGACAAACAATGTCATACTGTGTTTGCTTGCTCGTGTGTGTGCGTGTGTGTGTGCTGCCTGCTTGAAGTGTGCTCGCGTGTGTCTGATACAGCCATTCATGCACAGCATACAGGTGCACCAGACAGATAAACAGATCAGAAGGTTCCACACATCTGTCCATGCCCTGTTTGTGAGCCATATAATCCTGCCTATAATAGACAACAGAGATGCATTCTTATTTATCAGTGACTGGGATGGCTGTATCAGGGCTGCCACAGACTGTTCCGCACATAACCTCAATCTGCTTTGTACCGTGCATGTATGTGTGTGTGTGTGTGTGTGTGTGTGTATCGTGTGTGTGCCTATGTGTATCTGTGCGTGTGTATGCTTGTACGCTATCATAGCCATCACACACAGTACCATTTCCATTCCTCAGGTGAAGCCGAGATGTTTTATCTCAGCCAAAGGCATGCTGCCCTGTTCCCTGTATGGCAGGAATTGTCTGCACTCCTTCACTGCATACATTTGCTACCAGGTAACAACAGAGAATGCTCTGAATGTCTACATATGAGTGAGCTTTACACAGATACGATTATGAGGCATTAGAATGACTGGTAACCTGTAGTGTAATTGCATTGTATAGTGCATTGTTGACAGTGTGCTAATAACTCAGTGTACTTGTACACCATTGTACACCATTAATTGCCTATGCATCATCCCGAAGTTGTCTATAGGGCGAGGGCTGTAATTGATGTCATTTACTACAGCATAAAACAATGTGAAGGGCAGGGAGGTCGCGAGAGAGACGGGTTTAAACCACTGCATTGGTCCCTCTTGTCAAAATTACCTCAGCAGGTTAAAAGGAGAGGGAGCGATCGATGGAGAGAGAGTGAGATAGAGGGGGATAGCGAGGGAATGGGAGAGAATGTAGAGCGAGGGAAGAGAGCGAGCAGAGGGAGGACACCCAGCAGAGGAGTGACAACCCTCACCTGCTCCCTCCTCCTCCTCCTCCTCCTGTAGAGCTATTGTCTAATGGCTGGCGGTTACAGGTCCGGGTCATCCCGGGCGTCGGTTTCTCTGCCTGATTGTTTTCCCCTTTTGTTCAGCGATGCCTGGGACGACAGATTTACCGCTCACCTCAGCTCAACACACACCCCAAGGGGTAAGGAGAGAACGAGAGAGAGGGAGGAGGGGAGGAAGAGGTCGAGGTGGATAACGTTAGACAGGAGGCCTCATATTATCAGAAACCAAATTAAAGAATAGCAGGATTTTCCCCTCGGCAACCCACTTTAAATGCAAATGCCACAGGGCTGACTCAGAGAGAGGGGGGGGGGGGGGCGCGCTGATGTGTTAAGCGGGCGTTTTATCGCCTTGGGCCTCCTGTAGCTGCTGGGAAAAAATTAAAATGACTGAAAAGAATATCCTCGCTCCTTCGGTTATTGTTTGTTTGAATTGCGCCCAGGACGCGTGTTCTGAGTTTGCGTGCGTGTGTGTGTATGGAGACTGACAACGAATGAAGTTCCCATGATGTCTTTCAATTGCCTCCGTGTCCGCCTGGTGTGCTTTGTATTTCATTTTCCTTCGGAATGTGCTTTCAGAAATTTTGTTTTTTCTTTATTTTTCACCTTTATTTAACCAGGTAGGCCAGTTGAGAACAAGTTCTCATTTACAACTGCGACCTGGCCAAGACAAAGCAAAGCAGTGCGACAAAAACAACAACACAGAGTTATACATGGGATAAACAAACGTATAGTCAATAACACAATAGAAAATCTATGTAGAGTGTGTTCAAATGTAGTAAGATTAGGAAGGTGGGACAATAAATAGGCCATAGTGGTGAAATAATTACAAATTAGCATAAACACTGGAATGATAGCTGTGCAGATGTTGAATTGCAAATAGAGATACTGAAGTGCAAATGAGCAAAAAATTATAAATATGGGGATGAGTAGTCGTTCCAGTCATTGGCAGCAGAAAACTGGAAGGAATGGCGGCCAAAGGAGGTGTTGGCTTTGGGGATGACCAGTGGGATATACCTGCTGGAGCGCATGCTACGGGTGGATGTTGCTATGGGTTAGGGTTAATCCGATATGTGCAGGGTTGATAGCGCGCTGTGCAGACTGGCCGATATTGTCCGAACTAAAGCTGGCTGATGCAGGCAGAGCAGTGGTGAGGACCGCTAGCAATGGCTAGTTAGCAAGCTAGCTAGCAGGCTAGCTTCTGTCGGAGGTTCAGTTAAATGATAAAGAAATAAAGAAAATAGTAGATCCATTCCACGTTGGGCGAGGCGGATTGCAGGAAAAGTATATGAGGAATAAGAAAAATATAAGGAAAGACAGACTAATTACAGACTATTTACACGGGACATGAGACAGGACAAAAAAACACGAGCACACTGTTACACCATCTTGGAAGTGAATAATCATTGGTAGGAAGGAATAATTACAAAGTTACTCCAAAACAGAGGGATAGGAAGAGGAGTGTGTTGAAAATACCCCACTCTCTCCATGAATACCCCACTCTCTCCATGAATACCCCACTCTCTCCATGAATACCCCACTCTCTCCATGAATACCCCACTCTCTCCATGAATACCCCACTCTCTCCATGAATACCCCACTCTCTACATTCATCTTTGTTGCTGTGTATTTTTCTACAGGATGCAAACATGTGTCCTAATAGCATAATGTTTTCCATAGGAAGTTGTTGCTTACTGGTTACATGTTAAGTTTTCCAAGAATTTCACAATATTAGCTGGAGTTTTTTTTGCCTGGCTATCCAGACTCCTTGATCCGGCCAAACGCTACGGCCACGGACGTTAGTTTCTTCTCCGCAATGAGTCTGGATCTGATTGGTCCAGAAACCGATGGGTTAGGCCAGAGCCAGAACACACGTGGGTAAAGCGATGGAAACTTGTCATTGGCATTGATACTCTGATTGGTTAGAGACGATCCAGTCGATAATGACTTTGTTTTGTACAACTCCCCTCGTCCCATCATAAACGACTTCAATGATGGCAGTGTCAGACTAAAGTACAGTATATACAGTAGTGAACGACAGCGGAAAAAGTTTGAGTGAGTCCTCAGGCTAGGGGGGTTAGTCTACATGGAAACTTAATCATCAAGCATACAGAACCCACTGCTCTCCGATCATGTAACGTCTTTGCAAAAAAAATTAGAAAAATGTATTTCTTATTCTGTCAGTTTTTTAAAAGGACTCTATAATGTGGACTAGTGCAATGGCTCCTGTGGTAATTGAATATATATATATATATTACTATACATGAATATATATTACTATATATATATATATTACTATATATATATATATATATATATATATATATATATATTACTATACATGAATATATATTACTATATATATATATATATATATTACTATACATGAATATATATTACTATATATATATATATATATATATATATATATATATATATATATATATATTACTACACATGAATACATATACAGTGTGTGTGTATATATATATATATATATATATATATTACTATACATGAATACTTTTAAAAAAGTTATTCAAGTAAAAATGACCAAAGGTACCATAGATTGCCATAAATTATCTGTTAATTACCAAAATTACAGAAGATGCTTTGCAAACCTGATTAAGATATCATTTCTGCCATTTACATGACATGACTGAGATTGAAATGGTAATTTCTCCTGAAACTAGGTTATCTTCAAACCATCCTCTTATTGCGAAAAACAAGTTATTATCCTCTATGTGAATCACTTACACACAAAGACTTGGGCAAATATACACAGTGGTGCATTAGCTGAGATGAGCTAAGCCAAATAGCAGCACTAAGCCAAATAGCAGCACTGTAAATGTTTACCCTTTTCTGTTTACCCTCCACGTGCATTACTGGTTCTCTCTCTCTCTTTCTCTCTCTTGCTGTCTCTCTCTCTCTCTCTTTCCCTCCCTTGCTGTTTCTCTCTCTCTCTCTCCCTTGCTGTTTCTCTCTCTCTCTCTCCCTTGCTGTTTCTCTCTCTCTCTCTCCCTTGCTGTGTCTCGCTCTCTCTCTGACTGTATTTACAGCCATAATGTTGTCTATACAATTCAATAGGTTGTTGGCCTTTTTTGTGTTAATGTATATTTGTATATTATGTGCTCATTGTTTTCTTGAGTCCTACAAGCAGTATTATTTCTAATAATAATGTATATGAATAAGTCTCGTTTGGACTGCTCTAGCGCTATTTAGGAAATTAAGCGCCAGTTTTTGTAGCCACTTCCTGTTCAGAGACTAGATGTCAACGGTCAAGTACGGACCAGCCTTCGCTCCGTTATGTCAACTTTATAATGTTTTGCAATGGACTTTAACAAGGACAATTTGAAGATTCAGAGACAATTATTCCCTTGTTCGTAGTGTAATGATATACGGGAGACGATGATCTGGATTCACGCGCAGAGCGCTGTTCTTTAATTATCATCAGCAAAGGTGCAATAGGAATTAGGCAGAGATCGTAGTCGGTAGGCAGTCAGAGTTCATACACGGAAGAGGCAGTGATCGGGGCAGAAGCACAGGAGGGTAATTCCGGGAATCAAAAAGGTTCAGGAGACGAAGGTCATACACGAGGAGACTACGAGAGAAGAACAATATTATGAAAATAACAGGCTTAGTATGTCACGACAGCAAACAATACCTCACAGGGAAACAGGGACTGAGGACTGAACTAAATAGGTAGTTGATGAGAAGCAGGTGTGCTAGGGGCAGGTGGAACTAGTAAAGGAAAAAACGAAAACCAGAACTGGGAATGGAATGAAAAAATAAAAGCACTCAGAAAGGATGCAGACAGCAAAACCTCACAGTACTCCCCCCCCCACGGGAGGCTCCCGACGACCTGGACGACCGAGTGGGGGCAGGCGGACGGCCCCGCGGTCGAGGGGCGGGACGGTCAGGGTGGTCACGATGATAAGCCAGAATCATGGCAGGATCCAGAATGTCTCGGGCTGGGACCCAGGACCTGTCTTCCGGCCCGTACCCCTCCCAATCCACTAGGTAGTGGATACAGCCACCACGGCGCTTGGAGTCAATGATGGCATGAACGGCATACGCTGGTTCGCCACCGACGTCTATGGGCGGAGGCACTCTGACGGTCCACCGGGGGATGTAGAGGGCTAAACCTCACTGGCTTCAACAAGGACACATGGAAGGATGATGAGATCCGATAATGACGGGGTAATTGAAGTCTGTAGGTGACAGGGTTGAGACGATGGCTGATCTTGAACGGGCCTATGAAGCGTGGCATCAGCTTTTTGCAGGGGAGACGGAGTTTAAGATCCCTCGTAGATAGCCACACTCGCTGTCCGGGGTGCATTAATGGAACAGACCGACGACGTCGATCGGCAAAACGCTTCTGAGAGCGGGAGGCTTGATGTAGATGCCGGTGAGCAGTTTCCCACACCTTCTCACTTCGCTTGAACCAGTCATCCACCGCTGGTACAGTACCGGGCTCTGTCTCCCACGGGAACATAGGGGGTTGGTAACCGAGCACGCACTGGAAAGGGGTAAGACGGAGAGAAGAATGAATGAGCGAATTCTGTGCGTACTCGGCCCAATGTATGTACTTGCTCCAGTCATGAGGCGCAGAAGAGCAGTGTTGGCGCAGATACCGTCCGATCTCCTGATTTAGGCGCTCTGTCTGTCCGTTGGTTTCAGGATGGTACCCGGAAGAAAGGCTGATGGTAACTCCCAGTCTCTTGCAGAAGGCCCGCCACACTCGGGATATGAACTGGGGACCCCGGTCCGAAACTATATCCTCCGGGATACCGTATAGACGGAACACCTGTTGAAACATGCATTCTGCTAATTCCAGGGCAGTTGGGAGGCCAGGTAGCGGCACAAGACGGCACATCTTTGAAAATCTATCTATTATGACAAGTATAGTGGTAAACCCTGTGGAGTCGGGTAGGTCGGTGATAAAATCTACAGATATATGGGACCATGGTCTGTTGGGTGTTGGTAGAGATTGTAGCTCCCCCGCAGGTAACTGGTGAAGGCTTTTAGACTGAGCACATATAGGGCATGAGAGAACATAGTCTCGGACGTCTGACACCAGAGAGGACCACCAGTATTGACGGGAAATTAATTCCACGGTCTTAGTAACACCCGGATGGCCAGATCCCAGAGAGGTGTGAGTCCATTGCATGAGTTGGGGTCTCATAGTTGCTGGCATGTAGCTTTTCCCTATAGGCACCTCGGGGGGTGCAGGGTCAGAGAGAAGAGCCTCTTGAATGGCCGACTGAAGTTCCCAGCGAATGGGTCCCACCACACAGGAGGGAGGCAGGATGGTTTCTGGAACAGGCGGGCGCATAGGAGGGTCGAACTGGCGGGATAGAGCATCGGCCTTAACATTCTTCCGCCCAGGTATGTATGTAACGGTGAAGTGGAACCGAGTAAAAAACAGGGCCCAACGAGCTTGTCGAGAATTCAACCTCTTTGCACTACGAAGGTATTCTAAATTTCGGTGGTCCGTTAGGACAGAAAAAGGATGTTGAGCTCCCTCTAACCAGTGACGCCACTCCTCCAAAGCCAGCTTGATGGCAAGGAGCTCCCGATTTCCGACATCATAATTCCTCTCAGCGGGTGTCAGCTTCTTAGAAAAGAAGGCACAGGGACGTTGTTTAGGGGGTGTTCCCACCCGCTGGGAGAGTATTGCCCCTACTCCGACCTCCGATGCATCGACCTCTAAGACAAACGGGAGAGAGGAATCGGGTTGACAGAGAATGGTTGCTGAGGTGAAGGTACGCTTCAATTCATCAAAGGACTTGTGGGCTGCCTCCGTCCATTGAAGGGAACGGGCTTTCTGGCTGGTGAGAGCGGAAAGTGGCGCCGCGGTGATGCTGAAATTCCTGATAAACCGTCTGTAGTAATTGGCGAATCCAAGGAAGCGTTGTAATTCCTTGACGGTCGAGGGTTTAGGCCAGTTCTTTACCGCCTTAATCTTGTTGTCATCCATTTGGACTCCTCCTGGCGTGAGTACAGACCCTAAAAAGTTGACAGTAGTGACGTGGAAGGCACTTTTCTCAGCTTTAACAAAAAGGTGGTTGTCCTGAAGTCTCTGAAGAACTTGTGTGACATGCTGAATGTGGTCAGACATGGAATAGGAGTAAATGAGAATGTCGTCTATATAAACGATGAGGAATCGGTTAATCATGTCACTGAAGATCTCGTTCATAAATGATTGGAAGACTGAAGGGGCGTTGGTTAGACCGTACGGAATGACCAGATATTCATAATGCCCTCTAGCAGTGATGAAGGCCGTTTTCCACTCGTCCCCCTCTCTTATACGGACAAGATTGTAGGCGCTCCTGAGATCTAGTTTGGAGTAGATTGTGGCCTTTCCGACTTGCTCTAGGGCAGCCGGAATCAGGGGTAGGGGATATCGGTTCTTTATGGTAATGTCATTGAGTGATCGATAATCTATGCAGGGACGGAGTCCTCCATCTTTTTTTCCCACAAAGAAGAACCCGGATGCCGCTGGGGATGTGGATGGGCGTATGAAGCCCATTTCAAGAGTCTCATCTATGTATTTCTCCATAGCTTCGCTTTCAGGCAGAGATAGAGGATAGACTCGCCCTTTACGAGGTGATGTTCCTGATCTTAGCTCTATAGCGCAATCCCATGGGTGGTGTGGTGGTAGTACGGAGGCCTTTTCCTTACTGAAGACGTTACGGAATTGTGAATACACAATGGGAATGTCTGCAGGGGTGATAGAGACGGAGTCCTCGATGGAGGTGGCTCTACATGGGACCTTAATACACCGAGTAAAACAAGCTGGGGACCAGGAAAGGAGTTCACTTTCTTTCCACGAGATGGCGGGGTCATGGAGGCAAAGCCAAGGGTGACCTAAGATAAGAGGTTCATTGGGAGACACAAGCACTAATAGGGATATAGATTCCTTGTGCAACACTCCCGTCTGGAGGTTGATGTTCGGTGTCCTGTGTGTAACTAGGCCCTTTCCGAGGGGTTGCCCGTCTAAGGCATGGACTCTAAGGGGCGGATTGACAGGGATCAATTCAAGATTGAGTTCTTTGGCTAACTGTTCATCAATGAAATTACCGGCAGCTCCAGAGTCTATAAGCCCTTCGACTGATCGAACAATCCCATTAACCGATAGCAGAATAGGCAGAACAAGTTGTTTTTGCGTGAGATTTAAAAACTGAGACACGCCTACCTGAAGTGAAGCGTCGGGGTAATTCCTTTCCCTCCGAGGAGGACAAACAGGACAGCGGACCAACAAGTGGTCTCCTGCTCCACAGTAGAGGCATAGTCGTTCCTGCCGTCTTCGTTGTCTCTCCGCAGATGACAGGGGAGCGCGACCCAATTGCATGGGTTCAGGGGGGCTGGGAGGGCTTGGTGGTAGGCCTTGTGATGGTGTTCGAAAACTCTGTGCTGATTGAGTCCTCCATCGGTCGGCTAGAAGATTGTCGATAGAAATGGCCATTCGGATATACTCCCCTAGATCTGTTAGGTCTCCACGACAGGCCAGCTCCGCCTGTAGCTCCCGCTTCAATCCTCTTCTAAATACTGTCAGGAGAGCAGCGTCGCTCCACCCGCTACCGGCTGCCAGGGTGCAGAAGTCTAGTGCAAATTCAGCAGCTGAACGGCCTCCTTGTTGAAGTTCCATTAACAGATCTCCCGTATGACGTCCACTGGGAGAGTGATCAAAAACCTCCTTAAATAATGCGTTGAACTGGTGGGCGGAAGAGAGTGTGGGGCTTTGGGCTGCCCATAATGCGGTGGCCCAGTCCAGGGCTTTGCCTGTCAAAAGTGAAACTATAAAGTCCACTCTGTCCTTATCTGAGGTGAAATTACCAGGGTTGTGGTCGATGTAATTTTCACATTGCATTAAAAATCCTATGCACTTCCCGGGTGTGCCATCGTATTTATTAGGTAGGCAGACAAAAGAGTGAGCGCTTGCTCCCGTGGACTGAGTGGGAGATGTAGGCGAAAGCTTACGGAGTAAGTGGCAGAGTTCGTCTATGCGTTCTTCCTGCTGGGTTAGGCGCTGGTGCAGCTCCGCTGAATCCATTACAATGGTGAGGTATTCTGTAATGATATACGGGAGACGATGATCTGGATTCACGCGCAGAGCGCTGTTCTTTAATTATCATCAGCAAAGGTGCAATAGGAATTAGGCAGAGATCGTAGTCGGTAGGCAGTCAGAGTTCATACACGGAAGAGGCAGTGATCGGGGCAGAAGCACAGGAGGGTAATTCCGGGAATCAAAAAGGTTCAGGAGACGAAGGTCATACACGAGGAGACTACGAGAGAAGAACAATATTATGAAAATAACAGGCTTAGTATGTCACGACAGCAAACAATACCTCACAGGGAAACAGGGACTGAGGACTGAACTAAATAGGTAGTTGATGAGAAGCAGGTGTGCTAGGGGCAGGTGGAACTAGTAAAGGAAAAAACGAAAACCAGAACTGGGAATGGAATGAAAAAATAAAAGCACTCAGAAAGGATGCAGACAGCAAAACCTCACACGTAGCATGCAGCCAACGAGGTATTTATGGTTTTGTCTGTATGTAATTTGGTTAAACTGTATCCTACATGCTATGCATGGCCTCTTGATATTATGCTAACAATGACTGTTTACTTATGCTTTAGTTTTCACGGTGGATTTGGAGCTGATTCGACAACTTCATTTAAACCAGTAGAAAGAAAGCCACTTGTGTTTGCCTGTGCTACGAGGGAATAACACTCACTTTCTCTGCCTTGCTGTCTCTCTCTCTTTCTCTCCCTTGATGTCTCTCTCTCGCTGTCTCGCTCTCTCTCTCGCTGTCTCTCGCTCCCTTGCTGTCTCGCTGTCTCTCTCATTTGCCACAATGTGTACATTTGCATTAAGCTGGTCGGTCTTCCCTCGTCAGAACGCATGGTTGACTCTAATTTAAGTGAAGAGGCATTGAAAT
The DNA here is from genome assembly GCA_023634145.1 of Thymallus thymallus. Classification (NCBI taxonomy): domain Eukaryota; kingdom Metazoa; phylum Chordata; class Actinopteri; order Salmoniformes; family Salmonidae; genus Thymallus; species Thymallus thymallus. The sequence continues at coordinate 17,331,249 of CM042382.1, forward strand.
GCTACAAATCTTTAATTTCATTTTTTTGATGATGCCGCCCCAAACCCCCTCCCTCTGTTTCCCCCCATAACATGCTAAACCTCCCAGGGATAGAGTGAGGATTGAGAGAGAAAAAAGTGAAAGAGAGCAAAAGAGAGAGAGGGGTAGAATAGAGGATAATTTAATGCAAGACCCCACCAACCCCTGAAAAACTCACGCAAACCCCAGCTACAGAGCATGAGGGTAAAAATGCTTACATTTGTATAAATTATCCCCCCAAAAAAGGGAAGGTCAAAAAGTGGTTACCGTTCATGTTAAGTGAATTAAAACTCAAGGTAGGGTTTAGCTCAGTATGGAAATGTAGAGCGGGGAATATATTATACTGTTTCGGCACATTGTCAAAAAATAAACCCTCTCTGCCCCGCTCTCTCATCCTTTAAAAAAGCTAGACCTGTCAGAAATGTGTCAAATTACCTTGCTTCTGTCATTGTTAATTTCATATCCAGCACTGATATCACTCTTCTGCATTGTAGATTTAAAATAGTGTTTCAGGCATTTTGGGAGATCTTTTAAAAACTGTCTGCTGGTCTGCAGTGAGATGGTCCCCAAACCAACCAATTATTATAGTGGTCTGTGATGCTTTTATCTCTGCTTTCCCCAGCTATCTGCTCAGTCAAAAGGAACTAAGACCATTCCCATGGTTTTTCCTCAATCAACCAGAATTAGATGTTTTTTCAAATTAAATGTTCAGCAAATTCATACACATACAAATCCATAGGCTTGCTTGGACCTATGACTAATTTCCTAGAAATGTATTGAGTATTTATCAGGCATATTGCAAGGTAACATGCTAGCTTGCCATTTATCATAGTGTGCTGTAGCCATGTGTCGCAACAGCCAAAACATCTCTCCATTGTCAACCATCCAGAGTGGAGTTGGACCACTGGTATATCAATGGTAGGACACCAGACTACTGTTGGAACAGAACAGACCAGATGGTCTGGGAATGAGCGATCGTCAGAACATGTTCCAGCTATGGATTGGGCCAATGTTATAAAATGACTCCTTGTTCAAGATTAGTAAAGTTGAACCTCTGGCATCACCTATATCCATTTTACCAGCACTCATGGGGACTGTTTTGAAAATGTATTTATTCAGCATAAAAGCACAAGCTGACACATTACAACATTTCAACCAGCACATGCACTGTCTCGCTCTCTCTGCCCATGCTGTCTCTGTCCCCCACTTGACCCGGATCAGTGTTTTGGAATGTGCAGTCATAACACGTTATGTCCCAATCATAACACCAGTGGACAGAAGCATATGGGAAAGCTCACATTATGAGCACTGATTACAAGCCTGACAACCCAAAGCCTTGGACTGGAGACACAAGAGCCTCAATAGAGCCATAACCTACAGCTCGTGATTTTTATTTCCCTCAGCCTGGTCAACTGGCGCTGGCGTTTTAGGGCTTTGGGGTTTTGATTTCGCCCTCATAAAGCGCTCGTCGGTCGTAGTGGCGCGCAGCTGTTCCGCGGTCGCCTTTGTATTTGGACAAGGTCGTGTGGGAACTAAATGACGGGGGTGGGAACCCGACTCTCACTTTAACGCCATCTTGGCTCTTAAAAGGCGGTGAGGAGGACACACAATGGAGAGGGGTGGAGAGTTTGTCTTCTCGGTCTCAATGGAGGAGGAAGCTTTTATAGTCCATTCAACCAACCTTGGTCTCCATTGTTTCATCTCACACATACTGAGGAGTCTATGCTTATAGGCTTAAACAATAACTTAGTAGCATTGGCGTTTTAGTCTGTCTTTTGCTACAACAGCAGTAGCTGTCTCAGGTTTTGCATAGATTTTATCGTACTGTTCACACAGTTCGTCCCATCTCTCCCACAGTCTGACACCAATTAAGTGCTATACTCCCCAATCCTCCCACTTTGTTTGGTCTCATTCCACTAGAGCGCAGAATAATCAACATGTTTTGCTGCTAGATGCTCAATGGCCACGGTCCAGTGAAAACGGGGTGGTCCTACCCGTCTGGAGACGGTAATGTTACATTTAAACACAGATTTATCATACATAACATCCCAATTCATCATCACCATGACATCTGCAAAAACATCCCACTTACGTCCCAATCCTCCTCCATCCCCGCCGATCCCCTCGAGCTTTTACATTTCCTAGAAAAGCAGAAAAGCCTGACTTCTTTAAAAGTCCCCATGCATGGATATAGAATATGTATGGGGAAGTGGACAGTCATATGCTAATAGCGCTTGTGGCTAGGAGCAAGGGGTTAACCAAGCTTGACGGGTGCCCATGTGACCGCCCTGAGGTGTCAGAGGGCCAGGAAAAACATCTATCATGTGACATGGCCCAGTTGAAGCCGGCGCAGACCCTGACGTAAGATGGATGCCCCTTCAGCCTGCACTTATAAATCTCCAGAACGGTTTGAAAATATTTAAATTATAGCTGAATTATAACAAATATCTTCTCTAACCACATGTCTGGAAGGGTGAGCTAGCTGTCCCCTGTCTTTGCCACGAGACCTGCACTTGGTGTTTGTGTGGATGCTATTTGCTGTGTGTTTATACTTTCCTTTCTCTCTCGCTCTCTCTCTGTTTCTCTCACCCTTCACTCTAAGTGTGTGCACACAATCCAGGTGCCACATTCTCCTTCAGGTTCACCCATCCTCTCACACCTTGACGTTCAGACAGTCCTGGAGTGCAGGTGGCATGACGTTTACTGTTATTCTCAACTCAAGGTACGACCTCACATGAACCCTGGGGTGTGAGTATGTGTGCATGCGCACATGCGTCTGGCCCCTGACTTTAGGCTACCGGTGGCCTTACCTTGCACTACCGAACAAGTCCAGCAGTCACATAGGTTTGGTCAGGTGTCGGCACTTTACTGGTGACTTGGAGTGAAGTGTAGAGACTGAATTGAGACTGACATTAAGAGACACTTTCGAATTCTCCTTTTCCAGAGTTCAGTAATGTTAGTCATTGCTCTTAACCTCTACTAAAGTACCTAGCAAATACAGTATGTCACAGTTGCACCTATACGTTTTGACATTACCTACTCCCTTCTTCCACAAGTTTATTTAGCAATAAGAAAATGTCAAGCCAAAGCAATGTACTGCCAAGGACTCATGAATGAGTGTTGAAGAACACTAATGTAATAGTGGGAAAGATCACCTCTAGTGGTAGAACATGTTACCATATCTTCTTCTTATTATTATTATTATTATAAAAGGCTATACTTTCTGATGCTACTAAACACCTGCATATCCCTCATCAGTAGAACAGTGGACATTGAGCTCTATATTATGTATATCTACTGCACTGTAACAAAAACATATGTTGATTCAGAGTACAATTGTAAGGCAACCAGCTGCAATAGGATTGTGAGTTTGCTCAACATTTGGGCATTGTCACGAGTTGGTGTTAGAAGAGACCGAGGCGCAGCGCAGTGATAGTTTGACATCGTTTAATATTCCTTTTAAATATACTACACGTGGAACTATACAAAACAAAAAGAATATAAGCCAAATGACGATTCAAATAAACGTAACATACTTACTTAGGGTGTGGGACCTACAAACATATGTAGGGTCCCTAATTAGAGACAATGCACTTCAGCTGCCTCTAATTAGGGATCCAACACAAACCACCACATAGAAACAGAAAATAAGGACCTGTCAGACTCTGACCATGGCTACATAGAGAAGCAAAAGGCTTCTTATTTGCATATTTACAAGTGTAAAAATGTAACTCTTTATAACAGTGCATTACAAGGCCTAGTGACACCCTAACACAGTGGTCTGAAACTCCTGTTATATTTTTATTTTATTTTAACCTTTAGTTAACTAGGCAAGTCAGTTAAGAACAAATTCTTATTTACAATGACGGCCACATCAAGCCTGTAAGTCACATTACGCTGGCTTGCAAAGTGATGTGTAATTCCAATTGGAATCCAGCGAGGATATCTAACAATTGTAGCTTTAATTCACCTGCAGGGAAGATAGGGATGATTAACAGCCATATCAGTAACAGGTGCAAAAAGTCCAACCACTAACAGATTTAATTAGTTTAGAAAAATGTGTGTTATTTATGTTATTTTGGGGGCTCCCGAGTGGCGCAGCGGTCTAAGGCATCTCGGTGCTAGATGCGCCACTGCAGACCCTGGTTCGATCCCGAGCTGTATCACAACTGGCCGTGATCGGGAGTCCCATAGGGACAATTGGCCCAGCGTCGTCCAGGTTAGGGGAGGGTTTGGCCGGAGAAGGCTGTCATTGTAAATAAGAATTTGTTCTTAACTGACTTGCCTAGCTAAATAAAGGTTAAATAAATAAAATACATGTTTGTATAGCATAAGATCAACCATCCAATCAATGTACGTTCAAAAACACAGGTATTGAAACAAATAATTCTGAAAATCATACATACATTTGTAATTTTACTCAACAAGCTTGTTCAAATTCAGCTCACTTTGAGCATAGTTTGTTGATTCAACATACAATTGTTAGGCAACCAGCAGCAATATAATTGTGAGTTTGCTCAACATTTGGGTATATAGCTGAACCAACACACATTCTCATGTTGAATTGTGTTTGCTCAAC